>VMDR010000019.1:267450-702010 GCA_007922815.1 Macrotus californicus
TCCCATTTAGCGTCAGCCACAGGAGGGCAGCCGTCGGCAGGCTCCGGGGAAGAGCAGACTGCAACGCAGCCTTTGCCGCCTTCCTCTGGGTCACCGGCGCTCCGGCCGGCACCGCTCAGCAACAGGGGTGGGCGGTTTCCGGTGAGGGCACGTAGTGAGGTCTTAGGGATTGGCCGGCCACTCGGAGAGGGATGGCACAGCTGTGCCCCAACATGTGCCCGCTGGCACTGCGGTGTGAGCTCCAGAGAGTCCGCCTGTGTCACAAGGTGTCACTCTTCAGGTTTTTTCAGCCACTTAAAGTGTGAAATTCATCCTTAGCGCGAAAGCAGGCCACGGTGCGCGCCCCTGTTCTCAGTCATTGTTCCAAAGTCCCCACGTGAGGGCTGGTGACGGTTTGCTGAGCAAGTTCCCAGCCTGCGTGGTGGGTGTCCTTACCGGGTGACAGCGGGCTGCATGGCATCTGTCCCCAACGTGTGGCCAAGGGAGACCCGTGAGTGTCCAAAGCAGCGGGAGCGAGGAGCTGGTCCCGTCCCGCCGGGACACCCTCTTCGAACGGGCGCCTCAACGCCTCTGTTGCTGCAGAGGAGGTGGAAGAATGGAAAGTCGTCTACGGCAAGTTCCTGGCCATCAACGCCACCAACATGTGCTGTGCGTGTCCCCGGAGCCCCAGGGGCCTGTCCCCGGCTGCCCACTTGGGAGACGGGTCTTGTGACCTGGTCCTCATCCGGAAGTGCTCCAGGTTCAACTTTCTACGCTTTCTCGTCCGGCACACCAGCCAGCGTGACCAGGTGGGTGCGGGGTCCGGCCCGAGAGGCACCACAGTGGCCCCAGGCGGCCTCCCCTCGTGAGCCCATGACCAAGCTCGCTGGAGAGGCCAGAGTCGTCGTTCACGTTGTGCCCCTTTAAACGCCTGTCTCAGCTTACCCCGGCAACGCCCGCGTGAGAGCGTGAGCCCGGTGAGCAGAGACCAGCAGAGGTGGCTGCTTACGTCGGCGTCTTCCTACTTGGACCGACGTCGGTGAGACTCTGGCCGCCGTGGTTGTGGGTAGCCACCCTTTGCGCCCAGGGCACAGCCTCCCGCAGCCCCGGCCTGGTCACCCACCTCCTTGCGGTGACGGCCGGGACACCCCGAGCCTGACAGTGTGCAGACAACTGGGGATCAGTCTCTGCTCTTAGTGAACTTTGCTTTTTTAAAAACTTACATTGTGCGGGCAAAAACTCGACTCCCACAGGGTGTTCGCTGCGGCTTCTTAACTGGCTTCTTAACTGTTCTCGTGGGGAAGGTCAGGAGCTCTGCAGGTCCTCACCCACACGTGGTGGGCGGGCAATGTGTGCTTCCAGAGGCTCTCCGAGTGTTGAACCGGGGGCCTGGGAAGGCAGGTCCCGGACTTCCGTCCACCGCCAGGTGCCCAGTGAGCTGGATGCGCAGCCCAGAGCCCTGCCCAGGGGGGCTGTGACCCCGAGGGGCCACAAGCACGCGGGGGCTGGGCCAGGACGGGCCGGGCCAGTGGGAGCGGACAGCAGGGTGGGCCGCCCCTCCCCGCACAGTAACTTTGGGAACACTTTCCCACCTCTCGCTAGTTCGACTTCACCTTTGTCGAAGTTTACCGCGTCAAGAGATTCCAGTTCGCGTCGAAGCAGGCGGAAGAGGAGGGCGAGCGGGGGAAGCAGGGGCTCGGCCAGATCTGCAGCCGGCACACGTCCTGCTGCTGTGCCGTCTCCAGCAGCTCCTGGAACTGTGACGGGGAGGTGCTGCACAGCTCCGCCCTCGAGGTCAGGTGGGTGAGGCGCCCGTCACGGCCGGGCCACGGAGGACAAGGGGCCCGGGCAACTGCGCTTCCACTTCTGGTGCTGTGGTCTCTACGTGGTCGCCCATGTAGTTCTCTGAAGCCCCTCGGTGTCAGCTCCTCTCCTGCGCCGAGTCCTGGCTTCCTGCATCCACCAGGAGGCGCTTTGGCCTCAAGCAGCCCAGCCTACTGCCTGGACTTGGATTCGGCCTGGCAGTGGGGGCTCCTCCGGAAGGTGGAGTGCAGGAAGAGGGGCCTCCCCGAACCTGTGAGGGCCTGTTGCATCTGGTACTAGAGACCCCCAGATCGCATGTGAACGTGACATGTGTTGTGTGAGCAGCTGAAGCTTGTTTGTCCCATGGAGAGAGACGGTAGAGGAGGTACCTTCCCTTAAACGAGGTGTGGGTGTGAGACCGCACCCGATTTGGGGGGAACCATGGCCACCTGCAGAGATCTTCGGGGCCTGGGTCTGCTCTAAGGGAGCCCGACAGGGCACTTGTCGGTAGCGACGCCTGCATTGGCACCCGATGCCCACCGCGCAGAAGCAGGTGACAGGCGTGCCGGATGTTTCCGGCCATGGCCCCCGAGGGGACGTGTAGGTCCTCTTTGTAGCTCACCACCTGAAGCGGCTCTTCGGCTGACACACCGCTGGCCCCTACGCGGCCTCCGGTCTTCAGCAATCATGGGCGTCCACCAGAGCTGCTGGGCAGGGCGGGCGCTTAAGTCTTGTTGGGTCCCAGTCAGAGCGCTGCCCGTCCACGGCCAGGACATGCTCAGGATGCGGGGACCGCCCATCTCACGCCTGCTGGCGAGAGGGGCCGTGGGGCCACGGGAAGACCCGTGAGCTGGTCCAGCGTGCAGGGGTCCAGCTTCCAGAACCGGACCTTGCAGGTTAAGGCGATGGAGCTTTTATTAAGTGCTGGCTCCCGGATTTACTGGAGAAGTTGGGTACTTTGGAAACTAAGAAAGGTGTTCTGTGATGTGCACACAGCCTGGACCTCGTGACAGATGTGACCACACCTGAGCAGGCGGCGCTGAGGGCCGGCTCCACTCCTGGCCATCTCTGAGGGGGCTTGGCCCCCACCAGTCACTGGGACGGTGCACGGCCACCCGTGACCCTGGCCTGCTCCTCAGTCCGGAGCTCCACCAGTCGGGGACCCCATCAACGTGGCCTGCACGTCCCCCACACACGGGGCCCGGCAAGCTGCTGAGATGGAGGCAGGACAGTGGCTGCCTGCGGTCACCCTGCTGGAGTTAGAGCCCAGTCCCCCCATGGTCTCCCCGCGGCCGTCACCTGCCCTTGTTTACCAAGCTGGCCTCTTGGAGTGATCACCGACCTGTCCTTACCGGGTTGGACCCAGCCTCAGCCACGGCGCATGCCCCATCTGGGGTGAGGGCAGCCCTGCCTCCGGGGCCAGGAGTCGGGACCGGGGGCTTCAGTGCGCCCCTTTGTCTCCACAGGGCCCACTGCCAGCTGGTGCAGCTGTTCGCACGGGGCATCGAGGAGAACCCTAAGCCGGAGCCACGCTGCTGAGACATGGCCGCCGATTGGCCGCCTCCCGGCTCCGCATGGAAGTTAGGAAACTGCTACAGACCAATTATGTGGATACGTACACTTACATTTAGAAGTTTATTTTTGATAGTTAGATCTTGATTTTAGGGAATACACCTTTGCCCACAGTTCTGTGCCCGCGTCGCCATTTCCAGCCCCACGTCCACGCGCGTCTTTGGGTGGCGTTCCATGTAGCTCACTCTCAGCAGTGGTCTCCGACTCGGGGCGCTGGCTTCTAGACCTTGGTGATGAGGGCGGTGCAGACGTGAAAGCGGCCAGTCCACGGCGCTGCTGTAGGCGTTCTGGGTGTGACAGGAGTGCTCTCTGTGGAGGTCCTGCCTGGCACGAGGCACCTGCGGGCACTCGGACTCGCTTTGCGAGGCTCATCAGCAGTGGTCCATGCTCCAGTGCCGGGACGTAGCAGGTTCTCAGCCCCCATTTCCCCGTCCGAGCTCACTGTGAGGACGCTATCCCGGGTCCCTTCTGCCGGGCCCCCACAGTGTGGCAGAGCCCTGGTTCAGGCACCCCCACCCGGCCGCGGACCACTCCAGTGATAGAGGGCACGGAAGTGGTCCCCGTGCCTTTCCAATCAGCTGTCTCCATGGCAGCAGCAAGCATCGCCGCGACAACCCAGGGGCCGCTGGGGCAGCGGCTCTGCTTCATGGCTGCGGGGGCAGGCGAGGCCGATGGAGGCGGCAGGCCCTGCGTCCGATGCGTGTGCCTGGTGACCTCCTCGTTAGCTCCCGCCCCTGCCCCAGCGGTCCCTCGTCCCAGGGGTCCGTGTGGTGCAGGCCTCCAGTGCGCACACACAGTTCCACTCTGTTCTCTTCTCATTGCCACGTTTATTTCCACATGTTCGCTGGTGGCTGTGTCCTGCTCGCCACGAGAAACGAGGTGTGTGCCTTGTTAGTGCTGCAGCTGCCTGGGGTCCCGGCTGACTCCGGGAACACCCCCAGCCCGGGTCCTGGCCACACAGCGGCCTCGGGGCCCCTGTGAGGCTTAGGGACAACAGCACTGCCTGAAGCGCGCCCCGGAAGGCGAGCTGAGCTCCGGTTTGGGGCAGAGGGAAGGCCGGGCTGTGCCCGCTCTGGCCACGTGGGGCCGGCTCACTGTCGGTTCGGGCGGTCGTGGCAGCCTCTGAGAGACGTCAGTGCGGTTTTGGAAGTCACGCGCAGTGACTCGTGTTTGGAAGCGTGAGCGGAGTGCCCTACTTCACCTGCAGTCCCGCCTGGGTCGGACAGAAGAGCGTCTTCAGCCGCGTCGTTTTCCACTGGACCACGTTATTGAGGGATTCTGCGCGTCGCACAGTCGAGTAGTTGGTGGGAGGGGAAGCCTGGGTGTGAAGAAGTGACTGTGCTGGGCACCGCCGCTCCGTTTGCTCCTGCGGGGAGATCAGAGATGCGGGACCGGCAGCCCCCACGGCGAGGGTCTCTCCGCAGCGGGACCTGGCCAGGCTGCCACACCTCCCGCCTGTCCTGCGGACTACTGCTCCTCACAGGTCGCCGCAGGCCCCGGGAAATGTGTCCTGTGCTCAGGTCTGCCCTGAAACCCACTGCCGGTCCCAGAAGGTCCAGGCCAGAGAGCGAGCCTCCTGCGTCCAACAGGAGAACCAGCCGCACGCGCAGTTTCTGGATGGCCTGGGCGGTGGCTGCCGACTGCGTGCTGACATTCAAAACCGCACACCTGGAACTTTTGGGGGGCTGGTGTGACCGTGTGCACAGCCCAAGAGCTCACTGGCAGCCCGTGCTGGGACGGAAGTGCCTGTCAGACGTCCCCACATGGAGCCTCTGACGTCCATGGCGACTCTGGATGGAGCAAGCACACCTTTGCACTCGGGACTTGCAGGGGAAAAACTGGAGCTGAGGGCGGCTGGTGCGGGCAGGGAGGCTGAGAAGGGCGGGGGAGGTGTGGGCGGAAAGGGCTGACGGTCCTCTCTAATCTTGCTGGTTTCGGGATTAGAGAACAGGCACTCACTCCGATGTGCTCCAGAAAGTGGAAATAAAGCACGTCGGGCAGAATCTGGCAGCTGTAAAATAAACCACGTATAGAAAGAGCCC
Source organism: Macrotus californicus (assembly GCA_007922815.1). Classification (NCBI taxonomy): domain Eukaryota; kingdom Metazoa; phylum Chordata; class Mammalia; order Chiroptera; family Phyllostomidae; genus Macrotus; species Macrotus californicus. Next base: position 272,847 of record VMDR010000019.1, read on the forward strand.
GGCCGAGAGCAAAGCCTCCTCAGTGATTCTCCTCCCTGTGTTTCTGTCTGTCCCCAAGTCCCGGGGTGACCCTTGCTCGGATGGTTTCTGCCGGGAGGGGCCCCGTGTCCCCGAGAACCACACGGGCGCCAAAGAGCCTCTCTTCGTCCCTGAATCTGCCAGGAAGAGCCAGGAGACGCCCTCTGAGAACTAGGGGCCCCTCCCCAGCGCGGCAAAGCCGGCGTCCAATGATGAGACCCACAGGGTCCCGCACGCCGACACACCCACCTGCAGACCCCGCCCCTTCCATCAGCGTGACGGGCCAAACCACCCCACCGCTCGCCCACCTGGGAAGAGGTCGCAATTCCGGTTTGAATTATGGTCTCTCTGAATATGTGCGCCTGTCACACCTTCGCAAATCAAAGACGAGCGACTTCAGTCGGGGCTGCGCGGTGGCTCAGCCAAACGCACGCACTAGCGCGCGCCGGCCAGCAGAGGGAGCCGGTCGCGCCGAGATGGGCCTGGCGCACCTTCTCCAAACCTGCGGCAGGCAGGTGTGCGCCTCTGGACTGACGGATGAGCACACACCCCCAGCCAGCCTGGCGCTCCCCGCCCCCACCCCTCCGTGAGGAGGGGCCAAGTGGAGGGCCGACATCCGGGAAGAACAGGAGGGGGACTGCTGCCAGGAGGGGGTGCGGGGAGAGCGGCTGCAGGATGGGAGGCCAGGGAGTTCACTGTGGCTAGAAAACCAGAGCCCAGCGTCTCATCGAGAGTCACCCAGGGAGGGCGGCAGGCGTTCCTGAAGGTTCACCGTGTGCCAGTTTCCCAGGGACTGTCGTGGGGTCACAGCCGTGTCCCCACCAGCACCATGACAGGCCGTGTGCTGGCTGCACCCCGGGAGCAGAGCTAGTCCACTGGACCGGGTCTCCCCCAGCCCTGGCAGACAGCTGCCTTGGGTGCTCAGGCTGTGGGAGGCAGGGTGCCCCAGGGTGTGCCCTGCACAGGCCAGCCCAAGGCCCCAGTGGTTTCGGCGCTGGGCAGGCTCCTGCGTCCCTGTGTCCAGTGTCAGTCCCTGGACCAGCCAAGGCTCGCGTGCTGTTGGGGACCCCTCTGCCTGCAGACCACAGGGGAGGGCTGCAGACAGCATCTGGTCCCAGAGGTGCCCAGGGCCCCTGAGGAGAGGCACCTCTGGGTGGGGCTGGGGCCTGCACCCCAAACTATGTGCTGTCTCCCCATTTCTGAGCTCTCCATGCACACTCAGGGTGACGGCACTGCACCCGCCGCCACAGGGCCAGGCTCTGGCTGCCCCTCTCCATGAGCTGCCACTGCTGGCTACCCATCTTCCTCTGGAACCCAGCTCCCAGCCTCTCGCTGTGCACGGCCCCGCCCTGCAGCCCACTGCCCAGCGCCCTGCGCGCCCCCTCGACCTTCACCCAGGCAGCTTCGGAGCTGAACCCCCGCTGCCTCCAGCACGGGTGGCTGTAGGGACCCGGCCTCCCACACGGGGCAGTGGTGCCTGCACTACATGGGGCCCCCACCCCAGCACAAAGCATTTCCAGTTTATTTAAATAAAAATTATAATTTATACAAGACTTTTTCTTTAAACAAACAAGGTTTTCTTTAAAAAATGTTGCAGAGGGGTTTTCATGGGCTCTTCACACAGCACAGCCCCCCTGTTGCCGGGGGCAACACTGGTGATGGCTATTTACAGGCCCGAAACAGACAAGCCTCAGATGTAAAAAATTAACATTCATTCTAGTTCAGTGATTAGTCATAGAAATTAAACATCTGCCCAGATTTTACACAATTCGGTAGAACAGGCTCTCTCCAGCAGGGGCCCGGGGCTCTCTCCGGCCACCGACCCCATGTGCACCGCGGGGACCCCGCCCTGCGCTCCCCACACCCCTCCGCCCTCCGCCTCCGCACGCTGTCCTGTGGTGAGTTTTCATCTCCATACCCTCTCAGAAGGGACTCCAACTGGACCACCCACCCCACTGAAGCCGACAGGCCTTACGCACCCACAGGGACCACCCCTCGGGGCTCCGGATGGAATCCCAGCTCCGCTGACATGTGGACCCCACAGCGGCCAGTCCCCCTCACGGCCCGTGCCTGGGGGCAGTTCGGGGCCCACCATGCCCTGCCTTGGACAGTAAAGGGGGTTCCGTCTGGGGTTCATCCCCTGGGTGCACCCAAGGCCTCTATGGGACCCCACAAGAGCCGGCCCACCTGCGTGGACCATGGAAGCCAAAGCCAAGGGTTTCATTCCCGAAGGAACGACCTGCAGAATCCCAAGGACGCCAGGCCAGGGTGCCTGAGAGCCGGGGGCGCTGCAGTCCCCTCAGACCTCACCAACGGGGGCAAGGAGCACGCTTGATCTGCCTGGTGCGCGTGGCTCCCCCAAGTGCTCCCTGGGCTCCAGCACGTGGTCCTGCAGCCTCCCTGCCACGTGCTCTCCACCCTGCCCCTGCCCCCGGTTCCCCGTGAAGGGGTGACAGGAGCAATGCCACCTCTGTCCCCGAAACCAGCAAACTAGGACTGGAGCAAAGGTAAAAATTACACGTGAAAAATGATACAAAAATAAGAAAAACAGCTCGCTCTCTGTAAAAAATATAATCTGTTTCTTCAAAAAACCACCAGATCAGTGTCCCTCAGAGGACTCAGGACAAGCCGAGGGGCCGGACAGGTCCATGCCGGGGAGAGCACCAACCCACCCGCACATTTCTTCTGTGGCCACGGGCCTGTTTTGACACCAAGCTGGCGTTCTGGCCTGTCCCAGAACAGACCGAGCCCGGCCACCTCCACCAGAGTAGCTTCCTGGGCAGGGGGAGCTGGGGGGACAGGGGAAGCTGGGGGGTTGGGGGCCTGGGGGCTCAGGAGACGGGGCTCGCTCCCACCCACTGGAGTGTAGGCGGGGGGACATGGCCAGGGACACTGCCCGACACTGAGGCATGGCTGCCCGGCACACAGCTCCAGGCTCAGTCACGTCCCACAGGGTCCTCCCAAATGGCCTGAGCAGCACAGACCACCAGGGGCCCAGGACACTCCTATTCATCCCCACCCCCAGCCCTGAAGCCCCCCTCACCGATGCTGGTGGCTGAGTCCCGGAGGCCAGTGGTGGCCACGCTGCAGCGACTTCCACCTGAGAGCCACCGAGGCCTGGGTGGACATGATCCTGGGCCTTGCCAAAGAGCAAAGCGCTAAAAACTGCGCTTCCGGCCACATGCCACTCTGCACCCACACTAGATGCCGATGACAGCCCCCGAGCCGGCTCGTCAGGCCGAGATGGCAGGTGGCCCAGATGGACGGTGGGCCCAACCCTGCCAAGGCTGGGAAGAGCCCCAGCCAGAGGGTGCTCTGGGGACACGCAGCAGGGAACACACAACAGGGGTCCCGCTGAGGAAAGAGCAAGTCCTACTGGCCGATTACCGAGGTTGGTGATGGGGCTGGTGTCCTTTGTCATCGCCATCCTTCAGCTATGGCTTTGGTGTGGAAGAGTGTCCAGCCTCCAGGCAGCCAGGGACAGGAACAGCAGCTGTGCTTGGTGGCATCTTGGACGGCGTATGTCCTGCGTGCCATCCTCTGCGGTGGCCTCGAGGACCCTCTGCCCAGTGTCCACAGTCTGGGATGTGCCTCACCCGCAGGCGGGCCAGCACTGTCTGCGCAACCCAAGCCCTGCACAAAGGGCCTGGACCTGCAGGTCAGCCCATCAGAACCTCGGGTCGAGGGGCATTATTGCAAAGGTCGCAAGGACTCCCAGCTTCTTCCCCACTACCAAACTGCTTAGAGAATGCCCTGCAGTGTCCCGGAGAGAGGGCCCTAGCTGTCGCCGCCGGCCGCTGCCACTGCCGCCGTGATCTTCACGTACTGGCTGAAAATGGTCTCGAAGGCCTCGTCCCTGTGCACCATGGCGCCGAACACCAGTGGCTGGTGGGAGGGAGTGCGGCCCTGAGCCCATGGGGTCAGGCAGGCGAGGGACAAAGCCATCCATCCCCAGGTCCTGACTGGCCCTGGGCCAGGTCCACATGGTCACATGGGATCATGTGGGGTCTGGGTGCTCAAGGACAGACTGGTCCCCAGAGACCAGGCTTCAGGGAAGCCGAGGCAGGAGGCGCGGGATGGGCCCCCAGCTCCGCCCCCTCCCCTCCACCCCCCCAGCAGCTGTGCAGGGCCATCTCTGGCCGGCCTCAGCCTCTGGCCCTGAACTTGGTGCAATGGGAGGTTCCTGTGGCTACAAGGGATGGAGGGGGGTAGGAGGGGGGTGGGAGGGGACCCCTGGGATCAGTGGCTCTGAGCCCGCTGTGGGGAAGCCCGGCCACACCCCCAGGCCACCCGCCTGCCCACACTCACTTTCTGGGTTGAAGGTGTCGTCACGGCGATCCCCATGCCCGACCCCGGGAGGACAGAGAGGACCTTGTACTGGGGCAGAAGCGCGTATCACCACAGGTCTCCGTCAGGGGACAGGGCCCTGCCGCCCTCCCGCACCCGGGGACCCCCTATGGGGCCCACAGATGATGAGACGTGCTGCAGGGAACAGGTGGGCCCACCCCCCTCGAAGTGTGCCCACTCCATAGGGCCACCACTGGCTGGAAAATGGCCGAGCGGGAACGGCTATCTGTGCCCTCACCTAAACCTGCCCTCGGTGGGGGGAGGGTCTCAGGGACGAGAGTCAGATTGTACCGTGGTCAGAGGGGCCCAGGACCTGACCGCTGGGCCCACCTCACCGCACTGTTCGGCCCAACCCGCGGGGGGCACACCAACCTTCTGGATGTCCGTGATGTCCGCCAGCCGGATGACCTTGTTCCTCTTGGAGGAGCCGGACTTGGAGCTCTCGAAGCACAGGTAACTGCGGGGGCGGGGCAAGGCCCGGCGCCTGAGTCCCCGCCCGCCACGGCCGCCAGGCCCAAGCGGATGAAAGGCAAGGCGACCCCAACAGACAGCCCCTCCCTGTTAGGTGCTCGGGCCTTTTACAGAAGATTTCACTTTTAAAAAGAGCTTCACAGATTTTAAAGGTTAAAACCTCCCGCTCTGCACTGAGCCTGAAATGCGTTCCCAAACGCTAGAACCCCGGGATGCCCTCGCGTGAGGCACAGGAGTGTCCCTGCGGCCTGGCAGGGTCTCCTCGCCAGCTCCTTCAGCCAGGGGTGCAGAGGGGAGCCTGGGCCCTTGGCTGCTGCTGGGAGTGTGGCAGATACTTGGCCAGGGGCCCCCAAGACTGAGAACAGCCCCCACCCAACCTCCCATACAGAGCGGGGTGGGCAGCCTTGGAGATAAGCAGTCTGCAGGCTCGTCTTAGGGGGGAAAAGGCAAAGCCGTCTCCGGGTTGCTGTACCCCAAAAGGAGCATGACGAGGACCCTGCCCGCACCCCAACACTCTTCCCCGGAGCACCCCGGCCCCCGCCTCACTCACTTCTCCGTCACGTACAGCACACCGTTCCGGATGTAGTCCGTGGGCATCTTCCGGTCCCGGTTGATCAGGCAGCAGCGCCAGCCGCTCTCACACACTGCAGGGACACAGCCCCACACGCACGCTCACCCCAGGCCGAGGCCACGGGAGGGGACGGAGGCACGTGGAAAACAAGGGGGCCTTGGGGGGCCTTTTCCACGAGAATGTGCAGGCTCTTTGTTTTTTTAAAGGGAAAGGACACCGGCCGCACAGCAAAGGAAGAGAAACCAGACTCCGAAGGCGTCTCCCATTCTAGGTCCACAGGACGGAGGTACAGAAGGTCAAGTTGAACCTAAATTCTCCAGGGCTTTCTTTCCACAGCCAGCACGGCACCACAGGACAGAAAATTTGAAGAGCCCAGGTCCCCAACAGCCCAGCAGTTTAGGGGCTTATGGGGAGACCCTTTCTGGGAGGTGGACAGGGACCTGGGCCCCCGTGTCAGACCAGCCACAGACAGGCCACGGTCCGTGGTGCTGGCTGGGAGGACCTCGGGGCGCCAGCTCCACGGGACTCTGCCCAGGGCAGGTGGCTGGGCATCTGCCGTGCAGCCGTGCACTGCGGACGAACCCTCTGCGCTGGGCCAAGAAGTCTGGAATCGAGGTGGCAGGCCCCCACTGACCCCACGCCGAGGCGGGTCACCGCCCCCTGGCCAGGCCGATCACAGGCTCATGGCGCACATACCCGCCAGTGGCCGCTCGTTCTCCGTCAGGTTAAAGATCTCGTGGAAACTGCCCTTCTTGGCGCCGTGGAGGCGGCCGGCGTCCTCGTCCTTGCTCAGGCCGGTGGGCGCGCTGGACACGTAGCTCCGCGAGGCGGCCGTCTGCAGCTGCTGACAGCACCGAGCCCCCGTCAGCCAGGCCGGCGAGGAGAGGGCCGGGGGCTGGGACAAGCTCGCCCGCCCCTCATGCCGGCAGCAAACGCAGACGCACGGCAGGCGCACGTGCCCAGCTGTGGGGCGCAGGCTCCCCCACAGGCCCCGACTGGCACCTGGGCCTCATCGGGCCCTCCTGCTGGGAGAGAGGCCCCACTGCAGTGGGGACACCCCATTCCCCCAGCGACGTCCTCACCCCAAAACGCCACAGTGAGCCTGCACCCCAGCACACGCAATCTCAGCTGTGGGCTCAGAGTCAGAACCGGTCACGGGACAGGCCACTAGAAGCTGTGTTACAAAGTGAGGCAGTCACAACACAGCAACACACAGCCCCAGCCCCAGCCCCAATGGGAGGGGAGGGCTCCCGCATGGCACCACACCTTGTCATGCCCTGGCAGCTGGCCAGAAGCGAGACCACAGGCATGAGTGGCCGTGACAGAAGAAAAACCGGGGTCCAGGTGACACCACGGCAAACACACCCAGGCTCAGTAAGCTGTCAGCCCGGGCCCAGCCCATGCAGGGTTGCCCTCCGCCCCAGGGGTGCCCACGTTCCAGCCCCCCTCACAGTCTCCTGAGAATGGCCAGCACGAAGTGGTCCATACTCCAGCAAGGCCCCTCTGGGCCATGGAGGGCTCCCCCCTCGCTGTCCGGGAGCCAGGCTGCCAGTCTCTCTACCTCTTTCCTGAGGTCCACTGCCTCATACATGCCCACCGAGCACCCAGCTGCTGAGTTCATGCTCCCGACGAGCTACACTGTTCCCAAACTGGGACCATGACCCAGAGCTTCCCTCCCACTGACAGACGTGCCAACAGGTCATGAACACCCTCTGCTCAGAGCACACCCACACACAAGACTCTGCAATCCAATTGCACCTCCTCCAGGAAGTCCTCCTGCACCTGCCGGGAGTTCTACTGGGCCCAGAACTGCCCCACCTGTCTGAGCCCCTAGGGCAGCACCTGAGCTGGCTCTGGACAGTGTCCAACGAATGAACTGTGGACCCAGTGCCAGCCTGTGAGCACAGGGTGGGCCCTTCTCAGGTGCTGCCTTGTCACCTCAGCCCCAGAGCTGGAGACGGCGGGACCTGGCACCTACCCCCAGAGCGACCACTGCCGGGGCCCCCCTCCTGAGGCCCCAGGCTCTCTGTGGCCGTGACCAACATCCCACGGCCTGCGGGCTCTGGGCCTGCCCATCCCCAGGGAGTCTGTGGGAGGGTCCCCGGGGGGCCCTTCGGCACAGCCAAGCCAGGTGGCAAGAAAAGCTCCTCGGTTGTCTGCTTCAAGGGCCCCATGGAACGGGGACATGAGAACCCGGCGACCAAGCGTGAATGTGGAACAGGGGTGGCCCTCACCCCCGGGGACCCCCGCTGGAGGCAGGCTCACCCTGCGGGACACGGCGGCAGTGCTGGAGCGCTCCTTGAGCTGGGGGTCAGTGGGGAGGCTCTTCCAGATGATGTACGGGGTGTCATACTTGGCTCGTAGCCTCGGGCAGCGTTTGAAGATAAAGTCAATGAGGAAAAACTTGATTCCGGCATAGAGTCCTGGGGGGCACACAGCCCGCGTCACCCAGGACCGGCCACTGAGCCCGTCGGTGCCACTGCAGCTCGGGCGGGAACCCGGCGGGAAGCAGAGGCCCGGCCCCTCCCCAAGCCCCCCGACGATGCCCGTCTGCTCACCCACGGCGAGCCCCAGCAGGCGGTACGGGAAGAAGCAGGAGGCCAGGAAGGCGGCCCACAGCGCGACATACAGCTTCTGCGTGATCTCCGGCTGCACCCACATGAACAGGCTGCAAGGGAGGCGGGCTCAGCCGGGCGCGGGGCTGAGCCAGGCCTGGGGCTGAACTGGGCGAGGGGCTGAGCCGTGACAGGCTCAGTGGGGCAGGCGGGTGGGCGGGGACTTACTTCTTGATCTTTTCCAGGATGTCAGCCATCTTGCCAAAGAGGTTCTGTGTGAAGAAGCAGCGGAGGTTAGGACAGACGCCGGGGCCGCCGGTCCTCAAGGCAGCGCCAGGAGGGCCCCAGATGCCCGGAAGCCCCCTGGGAGACGAGAGCCAGGCGCCGCAGCCCATGGTCCTGCCCCGCCACCCCTCATCCCAGGCTGAGCATGGGGAGGGGGCTCCTGTCTGAATCATGGGTTAATGCAGAGATGGCAACATTGGACCCCGCCCTGTGTGTCCCCCACCCCAGGAGCTGGCTGGGCCCCGGCCGGGAGGGTCTCTGACCAAACGAGGGGACCCTGCCACCCCCACCTTGGGGCTGTCTTGGGCGTGCGTGAGTGACCACGGGCAAACCATCTACAGGTCAGCTGACGACAGCCAGACCAGGCCTGGAGATGGGGTGCTGGGGCCCCACTGGACAAGGCCAGAGCCCCGGGCAATACCTGGGCCTTCTGGGCAACATCCAGCACCAGCTGGAACTTCTCAGACACGGTCAGGTCTTCCTTTGGAGGCTCCTTCAGTCAAAGGGGAGAGAACGTCTGCTGAAATTAATAGTTCGGAGGCGTCCTCAACAAAACAGCACGAGGCCTCCTGCCTGGGGCTCTGGCTGCTCTGCTACCCCCTCAGCCAGAGGACGGAGTCCCTGGGGGACCTGGCCTGAGGGACCCACACAGGGCAGCTGTTCTGGAGGACACCCCCTGCCACCTGAGGGTGGGTGGGAGGACAGTGGACACTCCCATAACCACGGGGCTGAGGCTCCTACTAACACAGTGACGGCTCACCTTTGCAGGCGCCTCTGAGACCACGCAGACCCCACCTCACTTTACAGGCAGGGAAACTGAGGCAAAGGGGGACCGGATCTGGCTCTACTTATGTAAGTCCATTCAACAAAACCCTCCCGAGAGCCCCCTGGCCCCGATGGACACAGGCCTGGCCTCAGACATGCTCTCTGGCTCGTCTCAGGGGCCCTGCCAGCACTGCCCACTCAGCACCCCTATTGTGTGCTCCATGCACACAGTAGGTGCTCAAACATCCGACGAGACCCTGAGGGCTCCTTCCTGCCCACACACAGTGGTTCTGCCCCAGGGACCAGAGTCTGCCCTCGAGTGAGTTCAGCGAGTTTTTCGTGTGTGGGAGCCGGAGAGTGGCCAGGTGTGGCTCCTCCACAGCCACTCAGCTCAGCTGTCCCAGCCCTGCAGCCGCCGAGACGTGCACAGGGAGCAGGCACACGGTCGACACAACATCAACGACAGAGTCAGGCAGCAGGCTGCGGGGCAGGGGCGCCCTGAGGGCTGACCCTGCTCTGCATGGCGCTGGGCCAGCCCACTGCTGCTCACCTCCACCCAGCCCATCACGGCCCAGCAGGGAAAGCCCAGGAGGGCAGGGCGGGGTGGGGCAGCCCAGCTGGGGCCAGTGACGGGGACTGGGGCCACCAGCTGTCAAGGGGAAAGGGAGCAGCTACCCGGGCCTCTCCTGGGCAGGCAGGACCCTGGGTGGGCACCCACGCAGCTGCACCTGAAGGCCTCAGGGACCTGTGGTGGACCTAGTCAGGACCTGACCCAGGGGAGATGGATGAGATCTTCACCCCCAGGACTTACCACCACTTCGGACACTTCTGGCACGATGCTCCACTGTATCCTCCAGCCCCTGGCAAAGGGGATGTGGAGTCACAGGGCCACCCTCAGGGCCCCACCCAGAGTGCCCGATGGGAGGAATGCCCTGGGCCTCGGACATAAAGGGCTTCAGAAGCCCCTGCCTCTCATGTCCGAGACCACCAGGGCCACTCCCTGGTGCAGACCATTCAGGTAGCCCTCCCGTGGGAGAAACGTTTAAAAGCCCACAGGGCGACAGGACAAGAGCCTTTCAAAGTGAGTGGGCGAGGCAGCCGTGCGCCCCTGCTGGACAGGTCTCGTCTGACCGGCGGCCCCTCCCCCGTAAGCATTTATGTGTTTCCTACAAGCCCATTTCCCGTCGGCCGGCCTAGGGAAGCGTCCGGGAAACAAGTGTGGAGGCGTGCGTGCCGAACGGCCAAGCCCAACGCAGAGCGCACGGCCCTCAGGCCCGATGGCAGCAAGGTCACTGTGCTGGGGCGACCACAGATTCAGATGGGCCTGGTGGCCTGGGGACGTGGGGGTTGGCACAAGAGCACTGGCCTCCCTCCAGAACCCCCACGTCCACAACCACGCAGAACCCAGGGCTCACTCTGACCCGTCTTGCAAAGGCCAGCAGGGGCCACCCAGGGCCAAGCACTCTCGCTGCTCTGTCCACCCTACCCCACATCTTCCCGGAGGTCTGGGGGGACCCGGAGGAGGAGGGGCTAGGGAGTTTGGGGATTGCCCGCAGAAGCTTCAGCAAACCTGTGGGTTCAGAGACTGCCCCAGGACTGTTCCCCAAATGCCAGTGCACATGGCAGCTTGGGGACACAGCACGGCCACCCCCAAGGCCGACCAGCCTACCTACCTGGCGATGAGGTAATTGAGGGACAACCTCAAAATGGCCAGAAACAGGAACATGGGCACGGCCCAGCCATGCCACACGGCGTTCATGTAGACCTGAGGCGGGAGAGGGCAGGGCGGATGGCTGGGGGCCTGGCAGTTGGCCAGGGCCAGCCTCGCCTCACCCCGCCCCACCCCGGCTGGGCAGACAGCTCCTGGGCCCCAGTGAGGGGCGAGCCTGCAGGCGGGGCACCCGCCCTGCCAGGGAGGCAGGTGGACGGCCACAGGACAGTTCAGGCGGGCGGCCAAGCCACACTGGGGGACACCCTCCACCCTGTCCCAGGACTGGTGGTGCACAGGCTGGCCTGGCCCCCAGATCACTGTGTGGCACCCAGTAGAAGGGACCCCGGGTCCCACAGGGGCAGACAGGCCTCCCCGCTGTCACCTACAACCGGCTAGGAAGGCAGACCAGAGCATGGCCAGAGGTCCCTTCCTGAGTGCTGCCACAGGGCCCTCTGTCAGGCGGGATGACCTCCGCCTGACCCTCCCGACACCCCCACGCTGGAGAAACTGAGGCCGTCCTGCACAGGGAGGGCACCCGGGCACCCGCCCTGCCCACCCTGCCAGGCACGCTCACAGTGAAGGCGATGGCAGACGTGTAGACGGAGTACCAGTCAGATAAGGCACAGAGGTTCTTCACGAAGCTGGTGACAGGCTTGGCACCGCGCTCTGGGGACAGGACCCGGGGGTCAGGCTGGCCACACCAGCCCGGGGACCCAGACAGCCAAGGCATAGCACAGGCTGAACAGGCTCTCCAGAAAGACTGCAGAGCCCCTTGGCCAGCCCCAGCCGGGTACTTACTTAGCCGCCGCATGTTCTCGGTCAACCTGAAAGACAGGGAAGGGAGGTGAGTGCCAGCAGGGACTCACCTGCAACTTGCCGTGGGAGCCACTCACCAGGAAGCACCTCGCTGCTGCTCTCCACACTGGAGGCCTGCCTGCAAAGTGTCCCTCATCTCCCACCCGTGTCCCCCAGGGACCTGACCGGCTGGCGCCCCGGGACCTATACCAGAACCTAGCATGGGGTGAGTTTCATTAACAGGCACAGGACCCCGTAAAGCCCAGGCAGTGGGCACTGCCCCCCAAGCCCACTGTCCCTGTGTCTGTCACAAACACGAGTGAGACCACGAAGTGGCAGGCGTGGCGGTGCAGCAGCCCTGAGAAACCTGTGAGATCTGTGCGCATCGGCCACAGGAGGCCGGTCCCCAGAGGCCGGCGCAGCCAGGCCAGGGACCCATACCATGGGGAGCCCCGCCCCCTGGCTTCCAGGAGAGCTGGCCTGGCCCCTGGGGGCTTCCTCCCTGCCGGCCCACCTGCGGGCGCTGAGGGGCTCCTCGGTCTCCACGGCGCTCTCCTCCGGCTGGAACCGGAAGTCTTCCACGTACTCCCCAAACTTCTCGTATAGCCACTTCTGCACACGGGGGCACAGCCCCTGGCCCCGCCGGTCTGCGGGGACACATGGGGTCGGCTGAGGCATGGGGTCCTGGCGGCCAGGGGGCTGAAGGAGGGCGGGCGGGGCTCAAGGAAGCCCTGACAGGGTGGGGCGCAGCGGGGGAGGTCCACGAGCACGGAGCTGGGCGCCAGCGCAGGTGGGCCTCGGCGGGCCTCACCTGACAGAGGCCATCCCCACACGGGCGCCGTCCGGGCAGCGCGGCCCTGGTGGGCCTGCGGGATCCCGCCTCCCGTCCCACCAGGCACACTGATCTGCCCGGGAAGTGGCTGGGTGGGCTTGCTCCCAGGACCCTGAGCCCCAGCCAGGGGACAGTGTGCTATGGGGGCCCCCAGCAGTGAAGTGGTCTCTGCTTTTCCGCAGCCAAGGATCGAGACAGCCACGCACACCACAAATCCAGAAAAGCGGGAGGAATCCCAGAGGAAGGGGGCACCCTGGGCACAGGAGTCTACCCCTCAGACGGCAGGTCTCGGAGCCGCCCACAGGGGGCGCTGTCCGTCACCATCAGAGGGCCCAGAGAGCACAGGGGGCCCCGGCACCCACCGAGGAAGGGTGAGGGCCTGGGGGTTCTTGATGGGGCGGGGGCTCCGAGTGGGAGGCAGAGTCAGCTTTGTTCCCCACAGCAGCTGTGGACCAAGCGTACTTCTGAGCATGGACATTTGAAATGCAGGTAACGTTCACAAGCCATGAAATGTTCTTTTCTCAACCACTAAAATATGTCAAAACGCTCAGAATACAAAAGCAGACGGGCTACAGTCTGCCAACCCCCAGGTGTGGGTCAGGCCTGCTCTTGTCCGATGGGTTTGGGGGTCCGGAGCCCTGGCTGCAGGATCGCCCACCCCAGACTCCTGTCCCTGCCTCCCTGATGCTGGGGCTGCACTTGGTGCCCCCCCTCCAGGGACTACCGCTCTCCCACAGACTCAGCTGGAGGCCGGGCCCTGGCGGGGCTGAAGGCACAGGGACCCGTGGAATTGGGGTCTTGCACCTTACAGGGCCCACGCCTGTCCACAGGAGACTCATCATGGTCACATGTAGAGTGGTTCTCGGGGTCCCCTACGCCGCCGGCTGTGGAGCCCGAGAAGCCAAGGAGACTGGGGCTCTAGGGACATGGCAGCCAATCCTGCACCCGGACCCCCGGGGGAGGGACCCACACCAGCGTCCGGCTGGAAGGTGAGCAGGGCAGGCCCTGACTGGTGCGGGGGTGGGTGGGACCCGGTGGGTGGGACCCGGCTCCGGTACACGCTTGGCCTCCACCGGGCAGCTGCCCTTGGGACGGCCGTCCCTCCAGGCCTCCATTTCCTCGTCTCTACACTGGGCAGGGCTTACAGCTCAGATCCCCCGGGGCAACCCTCCAAGCTCCCGGCACAGGAAAGGGGCTTCCCATGAACGGCCAGCCTGCTGGGGTGGGCCCTGGGTCTGAGCACCAGGAGGCCAGGGCCCACCACAGCTCCCATTGGGCCCCTCGACAGCCAGATGGAAACCCCAGTGTCTCCCACGCCGCCCCCCGGAGGATAATTTAGAAAGTGTGACACGTGGAGAGAGCTGCAGGACATGAGCTGCAGCAAGAAGAAAGGGGGGGACCAGGGTTGGTTCTGGGTCCCGACGTGGGGAGCATGGGGACACCAAGCCGGCCACGGCCAACCCTCCTGCTCACTCGTCCCCTGGGCCGGACGAGCAGCCACACAGCCACCGTGACAGGGACACCCCTTCCCTGCGGGGAGGGTGGCACACACCGTGCTGTATACCCACGGGAGCCACAACCACATTCCCAAGGAGCGACATGCGTTTGCGGCACAGTGGCCGCTTCACAGGGAGACACCAGCCCGGTTCCACCGGGAGGGGGTGGGGGGTGGGGGAGGCAGCGGCGAAGAGCACGGGTGTCCCGGAGCAGGACTGACTCTACCACCGTCACCACCTGCCGGGAGGGGGCCTACCCGCGCCATTACTGAGCTGGGCCTGGCTTTTCGGAGGCTGCTGGGCCGGCTGCTCCTCGGTCCTGGAAGAGGGGAGAAGACACCTGTCAGTTCAAACACGGGCAGCCCGGGCTGTGTCCCAGGGTGGAGAAAACCGCACCTCGCCACCAGTGGGCTCCCTCCGGGGCCCTCACTGCCTCGTAAGAGGATGACTTTTGTCTCTTAACGACCAAGTAAATATGCCTTGTAAACATACAGCCCTTTCCCTTCCTACTGATTTTCACACTCTTCCTCCTTGTTCTACTGTGAAGCTCAGAATATACAGATCTCTGTTGCTAATTAACTGGCCTGCTAATGAAAATACACTTAACACACTGAATTATCAAGCACCATGCAAGGCCACAGGCTGGGTGGACCCCCCGGCACAGCCGGCTGTGCCCAAGTCCCCGCTCGGCCCGTGCCAGCCACCTGCCTGGCTCCCCCTCTGCAGCCCAGCCATCCCCAGTCTTGGCGGTCTCCCAGCCTCCGGAGCCCTCTCCCAGAGGCGCCAGCTCCTGACCGTCGGACAGACTTTCAGCCACAGTCCTGGCCCTGTCCATCCCTCGGGCGGCGTCTCCCCGGTGCTCTGGCCGGCCCACACCTCCTCCCTGCCCCGGCCCGCCTGCCTGGCCACCTTGCTCTGCACTGGTCTGGGCTGCTGCTCCCAGTGTGCCCATCTGGCAGAGACCCCAGGACATGGGGAAGGTACTGCTCCAGGCGAACCTCAGCGGGGCCTGGGGTGCTGGGGCCCCCAGGACCAGGACACCCTCGGCACATGCACACCCTTGGCTTCAGTGAGGTGGGGTGTGTTTTCTGCTTTGTTCACACATGTGATGCACCCCCACATCTCCGAGAGCTAGCCCGGTTTGCGAGACTGTAAGCCCCAAACCGTAACCTGGAGCAGGAAGCAGAGCCCTGGGTGAGGGAGATGGGGCGGAGGGGGAGTCCCAGGACTCCGTGGTCAGGGAGGGGGGCCCAGTCTGCGCACCACCACTCCCAGGGGCCAGCCACCTGAGTGACTGTCCCCACCTGTAGCTACTAAGTGAGGACTTGGCGGGGACAGAAGAGAAGCCCTGGCAGGAGACTCTGTGGCCTGCTGGGTCCCCTCCATTGCTCCTCACCTGGCGGCAGGCACCTGCTCACCTGGCCTTCAGCACTTCTTGGACCTTCTGTTCCAGCTCGAGCCTCCGCTGCCGCTCCCGGTCCAGCTCCTGCCGCAGGGTCTCGGCGTTGGTTTCTTCCCGCAGCTTCCGGAGCTCCTCCTCTGTGCGGAGAGAGGGGCCGGGTGACCGCCTGCCCCTTGGGCTGTGCAGGTGCAAGGGGAGGCGCGGGCTGCAGGGCACCGACAGGCCCTCCTGCCTGACGGGACACACCAGCTGCCCCCTCCTGCACTGAGTGGACCCTGCAGGCGGGGCTATTCATCGGGCTCCCCTCACAGGGCGGGAGTGAGGGGAGTGCAGAGCCCTGGAGCCAGGAGACAGCCCGGCACTGTGTCTGGGGGGACAGACACGCCACGCGGCTGTCCTGGGGACAGGAGGAGGGCGTGAGCTAAGCAGCAGCCCGAAGGCGGCCGCGCCCTGATCCCTGGGACTGAGTGGCCTCCTGGGCCAGGGACTTGGCAAACATGGTGCAGTCAAAGGCAGGAGAGGACCCTGGGTCACCCGGGTCATGTAAATTCATGAGGAGGGTCAGGGGTCAGAGAGCCGAGAGAGACTGGGAGATGCCCCCTGCAACTCTGGGTGGGGAGTGGGCGGGGTCGGCAGCTTCCTCTGGAAGCTGGAAAAGTCAGGAACAGCCCCTCCCCCGAGCCGATGACTGGCCAGCTGGCCGAGGACTAGCCTATCCAGCTGGGGCCGAGGCTGGTTTACTGGCTCCATGTGACCAGGGTCCCCCAAGTGCTGTCACCCCGAGGTCGGCTCAGTGTGGCCTGTGGCAGCCACGGTCCAGGTGACGGGTCACCGCAGACCACGACCGCGGGGCTGACAGGCTGAGACCCTGCAAACGGAAACCCCACAGAAAAGCCACATTTGCTCCCAAGACCTGGAAGAGTGACCGGTTAATTCACCAAAATCAGGGGAGTACTGGGCCCAGGGGGACAGGGTCTGACTAGTGGCCAGGGCTGAGGGTCACGGAGACATCCCAGGCTGGGCTGGATGGCAAGGTGCCAGGGCGACCCAGCGGCTTCTCCTCCTGGCCCAGCTGCCTTGCCAGACCTGGAGACACAGGGCCAAGCCCAAGACCACGACATTCAGGCCAAGGTCACTACCACAGCCCCAGGCCCAGATGCAGGCCAGCCTGCACAAGCAGCTGGGTGTGAGCAGCAAGACCTTACCGGACAACACGCAGGGGGCGCCCGACCGAGAGAGGCCTGAGGTCAGAAGACCCTGGGGGCAGGCACCCCGGGGGGAGGGTCAGGGCCTGCACGTCCAGGCCCCACCTCCCACCCGGACTTTGTCACCGACGGAAGGACATGTTTTGATCTGCTCAGGGACACTCACTCGGTCAGTGCCTGGAGCCTGTGTCTCAGCCTGCCAGCGCATGCCCACTCCCTCCAACCAGGGGTTGGGGGACGCCACCCTCACCCATAGGAAGCCGCTCTACCTGGCTCCAGTGAGCCACAGTTTCCCCCAGAGACCCCTGGCCCTGGGAAGCAGAGCGGCCCTCACCCAGCCAGGTGTCCCTTCCTTTAGCCTTCAAATGCCCACGGTCTCATCCTGCCCCGGGACTTTGCACCCGTCAGGGCCCCACCCTCAGCCCTGACCCAGAGGCCATTTCCCCTGAGCGGCCCCCTCCCTGGCACTGTTCCCCAAGCTAACTTGGCCCCCTGTCATTTCACGGGTCCTCAGGGTGCTGGGTGGGGATCCCGGAGGTGATTCGGGCCACAGAGAAGGGGCTCAGCACACGCGAGCCCCGATAAGCACACCACGTTCCCAGGCCTACATTCATCAAAAGCCCCCTGGCTCAGGCCCACGTCCCCCGAACAAGGACCCGTCTGCTTTACCTGCATGACACTGCCGGGACCCACCTGACTCAAGGAGGAGCCAGGAAAGACAAAGGAGGGGCGGCCACAGGAGGCATTCGCCAGGGCTGGCCATGAGAGGGACAGAGAGGACGCCAGGGGTAGGGGAGAGGCCCCGTGGGGATCCAAACACCAGCCCAAGTGCACCCAGGGCCGCCCCCCAGGACCAGCCACCAGCACCTGAAGGACGCCCTCACCCTTTACAGCGGCACGCGGCCCCCACGGCACAGGCCTCAGCCTCCCCCAGCCTCGTCCAGGGGCTCCTGGGACCCCTCCCGAGGACTCAAGGACACCTAGAGTCCCCAGCTGCCACGTCCCTTGAATGCTCAGCACCTGTTGGGGGGCAGCGGGGGGCTCGGGCAATCAGAGTTTCACAGCCCAGGGGCCCCAGCCTCCCTGGGGACCTCCCTCGGCCACATGCTCAGCCTGGCAAATGTGCCCTGCCCACAAGAGGACAGCACCATGACAAAGCAGCCACACCCTGCCGGGAGCAGCCGAGGGTGGGCCCCTGAGAACGGATCTACCAGGTGAGGCCCGAGGCTGCGCCCTGTCTTGGCCCCTCGGGAGGTGTGTGTGTCCCAGCACAGGTGGCACCCTGGGGACCTGCTCCGAGAGGACTCACACCCACTGACAAGGGAACAACCAGAGCCTCGGGAAGACACGCGATCCCCTGCCCTCCCGTGGGCCTGCAGAGACCTGTGGCCTCCGCCCCGGGACCCACTTCCGAGCGGCGGCCTCTCAAGCTGCAGGCCTGGTGCTCAGGGGGGGCCCGCTGGCTACACAGGCGGGTGAACCCGGCACTCTGGGCAGGCGGAGGGCCCTCCGCAGGGTGGCAGCACCACCCCCTGGCGTCAGCAGCAACAGCTCTGAGTGCCCACCCTCCAAGGACCAACCAGGGCGCTTCCGCCTCCCTCGCTGCTTCCCGTGGGGACATGCCTGCCCTCGTGGGAAAACAGGAAGGCTGCACACTATGCAGCCTGCACCTGGGAGCCGGGGTGGGCAGTTTTGGTCAAGGTCAAGGTGCTGACCCATCTGTGTCTCTGAACCCAACACCCACACACCACCCCCCGTCACCTCCGTCCCATCTGAGAGTCAGGAAGCCCCAGGCCTCCTCCATCCTCGGCCTCTGGCGCCTCAACGGGAAACCATCTTCTCCTCAAGGCCCCACGTCACCACCCTGCGAAAGGCACAACCAGGTTCCCCCTGTGGTGCCATCAGCCAGGCTGGCGTGGGCTGTGTGACACATGCGGACACACGATCCCTTCCCAAGACCAGTGCACTGCACTACGCCTGCTTCTGAGTGTGCAAACATGCTCACACCAAGGGGTTCAGAGACAAGCGGCCTGGGCCGCCGGACGAGTTGCATCCTCGTAGCCTGGGCCCTCGGCCCCTCAGAGGCGGCCCCTGCTCCCCTTTCCTGGGGCTGAGGCTCTCTCTGCAGAGCCGAGAGCAACATGCTCCCTCAACCCCCGCACTGAAGCCCGCACCCCACAAAGCCCCCTGCCCCAGCGGCTGCAGGGCCGGCCCTCCCCAGCCCGCGTGGGGACAGTGGCCGCAGGGGCAGCAGCCCCCAGGCCCAGCCTGGCGATCAGCTCGTGCCAGGTCCCATCGGGGCCACGAGAAGACGTCCTGCCTCTTCCCAGGGCCTCGTTTCCTGGTGGCTCGGAGGCAGCTAAACGTTCAACAAAACCCACGGGCAGCTAGCGGCTCTCTCTCACACGCCACTCTCCCTGAGCCCGAAACAACAGCCCCGGCAACGAGCGCAGACCTCAGGGGCCTGCTCCCTCCGACGGTGACGCGTGTAGGTCAGCCACAGCGTGCTCTCTGTGGGGGTGCTGCGCACCCCCGCCATCAGTTTCCCTCTCCGGGCCAAGTAGGAAAAGAAGCCGGAGCCAACTTCCTGCCCGAAAGTGCTGAGCTGCACATTCGAAAGGCGGCCTCATCTCTCCAGCCCCACTGGGACCCGGGTCCCCTGGGAGCTGTCCGGCCTCCGACCTCCAGGCTCTGCTTAGGCCTTCCCGGCAGTCACGCGGCCCACCTTCTGCGGAGCCCTGGGCCCGTGGTCTCGCAGGGGACCCCGCCTGTCTCCTGGGCTGCTTTCAAATGCCAGGATGGTGGGCCAGGTCCAGCCACGCCCACCCCCTTCCCTGGCAGACACCCCCAAACCACCAGGTGGAGGGTGTGACGTCGCTCCCAGGGCCAGGCGAGGAAGCCCCTGCGCAGCCCTGCGTTAGCTTCCTGCTGCTGCTGCTGTGAGCATGGCCGGCTGCAGACACGGGCTGACGTGGACACAGACCCTCCTGACAGCTGTGGAGGGAGAGTCCGAGATGGGCAGCCAGGGCTGGAGGCACAGCGTGGGTGGGGCTGGCTCCCTTCAGGGGCTCCAGGGGGATGTTTCCTGGCAGTTTCCAGCTCCTAGAGGTGCCTGCGTTCCTGCGATGACATCACTGTGACCTCTGATGCTGACCTTCCTCCTCTCTCACGAGGACCCTTTGATGACAGTGCCCTCCCTGCCCCCAACCAGGATCACCTCCCATCTCAGATCCTTAACTTGGTCACTTCCACCAAGTCCCTTTGCCATGCAAGGTGCCAGGTTCTGGCCATCAGAGTGTGGACGCTTTCAGGGAGCGGGACTCTGGCCCCATGCCCCCCAGAGATGAACTCTGGGTCCCAGGAGGCCCCAGTGGCTCTGGGGTGGGGGTGTGACACCCTCCCCCCTGGCCCAGGAACGCGCGGCTCTCAACATGGGGAAGGGTACCCTTTGGCAAGTCAAAGGGTGCTTACGGGTGTGGGGGCCCCATTGGGCTCCCACCTCCAGCTGAGCCTCTAACACGCTGGAAGCAGGATTCGCCCAGTGTCCCCAGCGGTTCCTCCATGGATGGTGCCCTGAGTCAGGCAGCCCTTACCAGCTTCAACTCTCATGGTGTCAAGGACGCATGGAGAGGACACCGCCATGAGCCCTCGGCCTTCCACAGCATGCCCAGGCTGCAGCGTGCTCCTGGTGCTCCTTCTGCCCTCCTCTGGGGCACCCTGTGCGGGGTCTGCCCTCTGCGCAGGTGGCCCAGGGCACATGTCATTCCACACCAGCAGTGGCTGTCACCAGCAGGGCCCCCGGAGGAGGGGCCATATGCCTGCCTGCCTGTCAGGCCTCGGGTCACAGCCCTGCAGAGCGGGAAGGACCACTGCCCAGGGGCTGAGGGGCGGGGCCTCGGCAAGGCACCTGATGATTCGCTCTTTTTTAAGGCCTGGTGACATCCAAGAACGGTGCGGGGCTCCTCGGCCCCTGCTGAGCTGGCACAGCCACCCAGGGCCACCAGAGGGTGCAAGGAAGCCTGCGGGGGGTCAGGAGAGCCAAAGTACCTGCCCCAGGAGTGAGTCAGGACCCCCAGAACCTTCTAGCACCCACGGGTGCGCCTGGGAGACAGCAGCTCACACCGGGATTCACAAACCCCCCACTGCGCTCCTACTCAGTGGGACACCTACGTGAGCAAAGGAAGCTACCAGGTTTGTGGCCCTGGAGGGACCCGGCCTGCACCCACCCACCTCCCCCCAGAGCAGGTGGGCAGCAGGATGGGATGGGGAGATGGGGGACCCAGAGAACCCCCAGAGATGTCTGCTTGACTTCCTAAAGCCTGGTTTCCTAGTCCAAACGCCCCCTCTTGCAGCCCGGCGTCCGAACAGGCCAGGCCACGCTCTGGCAGGAAAAGGCACCGGGTCCTGCCCGAGCCCCATTTCTGGATGGAGACTGCTGGCCGCTGCTATTGAAGACATGAGGAAGAACGAGGTACACGTGTGGAGCCCCGAAAACAGGAAACCAGCACCGCGTGACAAGGATTTCAGATGGCACTCCCCTCGAGGGGCTGGCCTGCTCCAGCCATCAGCCTCCAAGTCAGGGAGAAGGGCAGGGTTGGTGGGCTGATCTGTGACTCGGGACCCCCTCCCCTGCCCCCAACCAGCCCACGGCACCTTGACTTGGAGGGACACGGAGGACCACCCTCAGCTCACGAGACCACACACCCAGCGGCATGAGCCACAGCCCAGCCCACCGCCCACCTCTGGGGAAGTCACGGGAGTGGGGGAGGGACTCAGCTCCCAGGCTATTTTTAAACCTGTGAAAGGAGATCTCTCAAGCAGAAGCCCTCCTGCCGCACAGCTCACCAGGCCCAGCCACGGCCAGAAATAAAAATCAAGTGATCAAACTCCTTAAATAAAACTCCTTCCCACCAACCAGGAGCGCACATGCAGGGACCCCTCAAAAGGCAGTTCCGCCCCCCTGCCAGGTGGGAGGCCTGACCCCTGGAGGCCCCGGGCTCTGCCCCTTCACCTCCCTCCTCACTCCAACTCTCCAGGCCTCCAGCCTCCCAGCCCGACTCACCCCCCACCCGCCATCCCTGGGGAGCCTTCCAGAAGGCAGCGCCACCCCCCCCCAGAGGGGCCCAGGTGTCAGGGCCCGAGCAGAGCACACACCTCTGCTTTCGGCGGCCAGGTCAGACGCGCCCACGGCGTTCTCTGCCCCCCTTCTGCCCGCTCTGGGGAAAACAGTCCATCACAGGAAATGAGTCACGGCCACTGTGAGCCTCGGCCTTACCTTCTCCCGCACACGCACCCACTGCCTGTTTGGCCGCCGCACGCCAGCTAGTGTTTGTGGACCATGAACTGCTGGGGAGCAGGAAGCCGCGGTGGAAGCACTGTGCACCCTCGTGTGCTGCACGCCGAGCGGTGGCGTGTGGCTGCGCTTCAGGCACGTTTCAGGAAACAACTGAGGGGCGGGTGAGCACGGCCCCCGTGACAGTCTCTCCCGTGTGAAGCAAGGAGAGGAGCCAGCCAGCATTTCGCCCAGATCGCCGGCTTTCAGGAACCGACGCCTCCCAGCAGAGAGGGTGGGCTGCTTCTCACGCCAGCGCCGAGCCAGGAAACGTGTGCGCACCCGCCCCGTCCGTCCCCGTCCCCGGGGCCCTTGACGGGCAACCGCAGGGGAGCCCTCCAGGCCCCAGCCCCTCCCAGCCTGGGCAGAGGATGGTCAGGGACCCCTGCCCCCCAGCACAGTGAGACCAGGCGTCTGGTCACTGAGTTGGGGAGCCCACAGGAAGCAAAGGCAACACAAAATACGTGCTTAGGGACCAGACACCAGAGAGGATGGGAGTGAGGGAAGGGACGCCTGGAGAACTGGAGCTCTGGCCACCTGGGGGGGCCTTGAAGGGAATGTAGAGGGGCTGCCCAGTGGGGGTAACACGTCTATATGCCCACCCACCACTGGGCACCCACAGCTGCCCGGCCCTGCACCCAGGCCACGGGGATTCACAGGTGAGGTGGCAGCTGCTTCTCCTGCTCCTCCTGGGGGCCCAGCTCTGTACAAGAGGCACCACATGGGGAAGAGGAGTCCCCCTCGGAGCTGGAATGTCAGGGCCCCCCCACCCCCATGCCAGGAGGCAGCCTCCGCACACATAGGAGGGTTTCAGTGGGAGGGGATGACCCAGGAGGTGGCAGAGGACATGGTGGACTGCTGGCCTGGCAGTCCCACCCCCCATGGCACGCACGGGGGCTCAGGGGAGCCACCTGGGAGTGGGGCCCATGCCCGCCTTTCTCACAGCTCAGGGAGCCCGGGAGGCACTCGGTGCGCAGGACTCAAGGTGGAGACAGGGGGAGAGGATACAGAGCCCTGCCCTAACGCCCCCATGGCACTCAACTCTGCCATGTTCCGGGGCAGCCACCAGACATGGCGGGGCCTGGACACCGAGCCACGAAAATCGCACTCACGGGCAGGCGTGTTCCAGCTGCCTCTCTGGCTGCACCCTCACCCGGGACTCCCGCGGCCCAGCGTGAAGGAACAGGGCAGGGGCCGCAAGCGGGAGCCATGCCGCCAGGTGCAGTCAGCAGGCCGCTGTGCCCCAAGATCTTCCCTGGACAACGAGCCAGGGCCGAAGGTGCCTGTGAACAATGGAAGAGCATTCTCACTGGGCAAGAGACGCAATCTAGAAAAATGAAGTTCTAGCCAGCCCAGCGGGCTGGGCATGTAGTTTTCTCAGGGGCCACTTTCATGGTTTTCCTGGGTGACTTCTGTGGACATCCATCGCCCACATCCATCTCCACCTCGGCTCATCCGACTGTTCGTCCCCTTCCTGTCTGTCAGGGTCGTCCACCCGCCGTCCCCGAGAAAGGGCAGAAACCGCTCAGCAAGCACGTGAGTGTGGGGGCAGGACCACCCGACCCCGTCCTGGGCACGGGGGTTCGTCCTCTCGGCACCAAGAATACACAGGAGCAGAGCTTTTCATTAAAAAATCCAGACGCCCCAGAGGGGCATCTCCAAGCCCAAAGGGGGACGGTCCAGAGGGATCCAACTACCCCCACACCCAGCCCGTCCCTGCGGGCCTCGAACGCAGCGGTGGTAAGCCGCTCCCCAGCCTTCTGGACTCTGGCTCCCACAGACTGGCCCGGAACCTCCCCTCCAGGGCCCTCTGTGAAGTCCAGGCATCCAGAGGGGCCCTCCTGTGGCCCCCTGACCAGCATGCCTAAGAAGCCCCCCAGGGTAACAGGCAGCCATGCTAATGCATGGGGCAGAGCAGGAAGGGGACCTCCTGGGAGCCCTGGAGGCTCAGGAGCACAGGGCCCTTCTCCCGAGCCAGGCTTCCTAGGAACCATCACCGCTGCTGACCTAGCTGCGTCCACCAGGACCCACCTGGCCCTGGCCCTAAGCAAGTAGAGGTCAGTGGCCCCGAGGTGGTAGCAGTCCTGGCCTGAGGGCTGAAGACCCCAGGGAGCAGCCTCCAGCTCGCCCAGGGAGGACTCCATGGGCGTACACGGCTTGGCGACACGGAACCACACGTGGGAAGGGGCCTCAGCGTGGACCAGCCCCCAGGAAGCTCACGCACCCCCGAATCCCTGTGAGCATTCTCCCCGCTCCCCGTGACCCAACTTCACGCCGGCCGTTGTGGGGTGGGCCACACGTGCAGCTCACAGGGCCAGAGGCCCTCCTCAGCCTGCTCCCTCGGGCCCCTGCCAGCAAGCGGGACGCAGCACGCGGCTACACAGGGGAGGCAGTGCCAATCAGAACACACTTCGGGCTACAAAACGCGCGATGGTGCTTCTCATTTATTTATGCGCTGCTTTAACGAATTTAGGATCCTGCCTCTGGTCACGAGTCAGCGTGCACTCAAATCCACACTCTCCATCCTGTGTCACTTCCTCACAGGGACATCTGTTCCCTTCAATATTTAATGACCGAAGCGCTGCTGTGCACTTGGCTGTCCCCTCTGCTGCGAGAAGCAGCCTGTTCTGCTCTCAGAAGGCGCCACAGACAGCTGGGTGGCGGGAGGGCACTGACCAGCAGCTGAGTCAGACGGTGGGCACGGGGTGCCGAGACAGCCCGACCGAGGCTGCAGGGACGGAGGGGCAGGGCAAGTGCTGCACGTGCCCCGGACCGGCCTCTGCTGTGGAGGACGTCACTGGTGCACGCAGGAGTCGGCGCTAGGTCTCCGGGGCCGTCGCGCCCGGTGGAATGCTCGTGTGCAGACTTGGCTGTGCTTAGAGGAGGGTGCGCATGCGCTCGGGAAACATGTGCACAGGTGTCCGGGGCGCGAGGCTGCCCTGCGATGGCCACCAAACGGCGTGAGGAGCGAAACATGGAGACGGAGGGGCACGTGCGGTGGAATGTCAACCCGCGGGGAAGGGACTGGCTGGAAACCACACGGGGCCCTGTCTCTGCAGCGCTCCCTCGAGTCTGAAATCGTGTCGAGTGAGTTGTTAGAGAAAAACAAATGAGCCAAACTCGGCGCTGAGCTGATGACAGACAGAGAGAAAGAAGACATTTCCAGGTGACTTTAAGTGACGTGACGGCACACCCCTGCTGGGGTGCCCCGAGGACCAGGCGCAGGAAACACGCCCCAACCGCGGAGGCGCTGAGCGTCACCCTGAGGCTGTGGTTCCAGGTGTCAGGGCCCAGGTGCTGGCCGCTGTCCCTGGCCCGGAACCAGCACCTGCAGCACCAAAGAAATGGGGGAGGAGCCAGACAAGGGTCAGTGAGGGGCTCGGAGAGGTGTTTGCCCACCTGTGCTCACAGCGGCTCTGCGCCCAGCCGCCAGGTTTCCTCCGCACCCCGAGTGTCCATGGGTGGAGGGAAGGATTAAAAACGGGGTCTGCCTGTACCCCGCTTCCCACCCACAGGAACCGGGAGAAGTGGTTACCGTATTTTGCCGCATATAATGCACGTCCATGTTTTTGGCCCAAACTTTCAGGAAAAAATCCTTCATTTTAATTGTTTAATCCAGTTATTTACATTTAGGAACTGATTATCAGATGCCATATTATTTTGCATACGGACATCATTATTGCTTTCTAGAGTTACGCTGTTAACGCATAAGCAAAAACAAAAGCATTAAAAACATTTATGCAGATATGGAATTAGTACTACCCATGTATAACACGCATCCTTATTTTTCCCTCAAAAATGTGGGCCAAAAAGTGCACCTCATATACGCCCCCCAACCCCGCAGCAGCTGGGGAGGGGGGGGCAGTCCAGCTGAGCACCGAGGAGACAGCAAGTGCAGGATCGAGGCACATCAACAATGCTGAGTCCACAATCTCACGATGACAAATGCTGAGCGGAGACTGACGTCATCGCTTTGAAAACAGGAAAATAAAGGGAAGCATCCAAGCGTGCACCCTCCACGGGCTTCCCCCACCCCGGAGCAGCGGGACGGTCGGGGCTCAGAAACGCCTCGGCTGGGCCAGGAAGAAGTGCTGCAGAGTCAGACGTGCTGCGGGGCCGCCTCCCAGGAGAGACCGGGGCGAAGCCTGAGGGTGGAGGTCAGGCCTGGGGTCACAGCCCCTGCCCGTCTGCCCCGAGGAACGGGTATATGTTAGGCCCCTGCTGAGTCCCAGGACACCCCGAGCGCGTCCAGAGGGGGGGGCCCGCCACAGAGAGCCAGGCTCCTCCACAAAGAGCAAGGAGAGGAGCAGAGGGGTGACCGAAGAGACAGAGCCTGTTGAAAAGGACGAGGACACACTTGGGGAAGCCTGAGCCCAAGTAGGGTGCCATTAAAGAGAAACTCGGTTTCTCTCAGTTGCGACACTGGACGCGCGGCTTTCGTTGTCACAAAATGATGAGCCGCTGCTACGGTGTTTATGGATGGAACGACAGGGTGCAGGCGGAGACTCTGGGGGGCCGTGGTGGCACAGGAGACAGGGCTGGGGGCTCGGGAGGGGCCCCACACTACTTGCTCGCTGAGGAAGAAGGCCCCTCTGCACCACCCCGAGGCTGTCTGCACTGAAGGCCCCACTCTGACGACACAAGGGCCCCAGGAACAGGACCCACTCCTCAGACCCAGGATGCCAGTGACGCCGCCCTGAGGCCGGGGCCTCCTCTGCTCTCCTCAGCACGGCCGGGTCGGCCCCAGACCGGCCCTGGGGGTCCTGCTGTCCTGCCTCCTGAGGGACACTGGCCTCTAGTCCCGGCGACCTTGCCTGATGGTGGCTCCCTTGTTAGAGGCCCTCACAGACACCCCCTTCTGTGGGGAGCGCCTGGTTCTGCAGGCTCCTTGGGGCTCGCAACACAGCCGATTTCCGGCCACTTGACCCACAAAAGCCAAGTTCACAAGGCTCCATCTGCCGACACAGCAGATCCTTGCCACACTCAGAGCGGGACGGGTCCAGCTTTGCAGCTCGGCCGCCAGAACAGCCCCTGCACACGGCCCCGTTGGCACTGGCCGGCAGCCAGCGGGACAGTCTGCCCCTGCGTGCTCACGCATCTCCCTGCGGAGCTCGGCACCGGCCAAGGTCACAGGCACTGGGTCAGAGGGCCTCACAGGCAGGCAGGCCACCGCCTGCTGCCCCAGGCAGACCAACTGGGCCACTCCCCCAGCCAGCTCGGTGACAACCTCGGGTGCGTGGGGAGACCGAGGCTGTGTGGGGACACATGCACATGCGTACATGTATATACACATGCACACACGCACCTGCCGAGGGGAGCTGCAGGGAGGAGGGGACGGTAGCACCCGGGGGCGGACAACACGCAGAAACGCAGTGATGACCACACGGCCCACTTCCCGGGAGCAGGAGGCTGGGACCCCACGGCTTCCTGCCTCTACCCGCAAGCGAGGGCCCTCGTGGTTACCGCTCAGACCACACTCACTGTGTGTCCGACCCCTGGGGAGACACAGGACGGAAGGAAGGAGACGACTCCGCGGGGACAGAGAGAGCACGGGCACCAGAGGGAGACCCCAGAGGGACCTGGCGCTGTCTGCGCGGCTCAGGTGTGACCGTCACGGGGCAGGGCTGCCCCTCTCTCCCCCCTCACCCTGTGTTCACCAGCGCACAACCCACAGCCTCGGGTCAGCGGGGGACAGCTGCCCGTGCATGGGCGCCAGGCTCACCCGCCTGGGTCAGGGCGCCACCTCAGGGTCACTGCATTCACTTCACCCTCCGTGCCCCGGCTTCCTCACCCTCAAACAGGGGGGCAGAGAGGGCAGTGAGCGATCGAAGGCAACACCCGGGATGAGACACTCTCTGTGAGGGACCCACAGGCCCCGCCGAAGGACCTCTGCCGTCAGCGCCCCCAAACCACAGGAGCACGTGGTCACGTGGCACAAAGAGCCCAGCCCGGACACCGACCCAGGTGGCCAGCAAACGAATGAGGACGGCCCCCAGCGTCCCTCCCAACTCAACGCGTCAACCACGCAGAGCAGAGCAGAGCAAGCACGCGTCTGCTTCACAGCGCTCGGGGAGTTCCGAGTTAACTGCTGGAAACGCAACGCACCAGATCCCCCGCAACGGTCCAGCTTCCTTCCTGCCCCATGACTTACTCCTCCACCCAGAGCATGGACATCACCGGCCAGCGCGCCGGGCCTGGCGGGGCAGCAGCGGGGCCGCCCGGGCTCAGGAGGCAAAAGGCCGTGCAGGACATCCCCAGGGCCACGTCCATCCCCACAAGCCCAGGGAAGCTGCTGTGACCAGCTGAGCTTCTGAGCACCACGTCCCCTCCCCCCTCCCCCCTCCCGCGGGCACTCACGCAGAAAGTGCTTTTCCAGTAAGGCGATTTCCAAGTGACCCTTGATCTCATTCAGTCGATCAAACTCTGTCCGGTTGAAGTCCTGGACTCCTGCAGCCATGATGAGGGTCCCTGGGCCGGCCTGGAAGGGAAGCATGGAGAGCTAGCACCCTGCGTCCATCCCGTATCCCAAAGGGGCCCAAGGACCCCGTGTCTGGACGGGCCGGGCCCAGAGCCCCCGCCTGCCAGAATCCCGCAGACAAGGCTGGTGTGGGGTCAGCCTCAACCTCCCATCCGTGCCCCTCAGCTTCACTGGCTGGTGGAAGGGAATCTCCGACAGCGTGGAGGCTATCGGAGCCCCAAGAACACTCTGGTTGAAAGAAAACCTGAACCAGGGGCATGACCGCAGTCTCTGGCTGCAGAGGGTGGGAGATGGTGGCCTCTGCCACTGGCCAGTGTGGCGCCCTCCCGGGAGGGCGAGTCCAGCCGCAGGACCCCTGGCTTTCTCGCCTGGGAGCAGGGCTGCACCCCTGGAATTACAGGGAGAGCACCCCGAGGAGGCGGGCGGCCGCAGCTACTGCCAGGCTGCATGAACCGGAGTGGACTGTGCGCCCCAAGCCAGTGAGTCCCACTGCGGAGGGCTCACCGCAGCCACCGCCTGGCGTCCCCGCTCGACCAGGGGCTGGGCACAGGGGGCTGCCTCATGTCCTGCTCACAGAAGGGACAGGACACACCTGGGGCCACTCGGCTACACAGGGACATGTCTGCGGTCAGCCCACCACTGCATCCTGCTGCAGGGCAGGCGAGGAATATCACCACATGCCCCGCCACGCGACCGGGGGAGGGCGGACTCCCCAGGCCTGGTCCCCACGAGCCCTCCAGACTGCGTGAGGGCGAAAGGGGACACGCAGCCAGGACAGGGTCCACCCCGGCAGAGCAGGCCTTGCAAACCTGCAGGCTGGGAAACCCTCTGCCCAGGCTGCCCCGTCCTGGCACTGACCTCCCGCCGCTCAGCAGCTCTGTGTCCTGGGCCAGGGGCTCCCCGAGGGCAGGTTCAGGGAGCCTGCAGGCCAGCCTGTCCCTCCATGCCCATCCCCCGCCTCGGTGGCCCAGAAGGTGGCCATACGACAATGCGAATGTGCTCCACTGCTGACCGCACCCGAGACCAGTCGGTGGTAAGTGTGTGCTACTTCATCACAGTAAACACAACAAGGAGAATGAGGCCCGAACGCCCACGGGGACGGCCGGCTGCCCTCACAGCAAACACTGCACAGAACCCGCCCAGGGCGAGTAGCTGGTCCCCTTACCAGGGCAGAAAAACTGCAAAGCTTGAGGCCACCTGCACCGGGGACAAGGGCATGAGACACGGGCCCCCAGGGACGGCTGTGGAGGACATGCGGCACACGCGCAAAAGGGTGACCTGGTGACAGCCGCCGGGATGCCAGGCACCGTCCACCCAGCAGCCCACCGAGGGTGACGCGGGCCACCCAGGCACATGGCTCACGGGACTGGCATACGCTGGCAGCGCCAAGCGTCCCTCAGTGGGCAGGAGGCTACCTGGAGCGAGGGCACATCCCGCCGTGGGGTCCTGGGCCCAGGCACCCCCACCCGGGAGAAAGAGCCCCTGAGGAGGATCAGGAGGAGAGCCGGGGGCCTGGCTCACACAGCCCCTGGGCGCCCCCCACCCCGGTCTACCCCATGCTCCTAGGACGGCGCCGTGGCCCCCAGAGCCCCAGGACGGGCGGACTGCCAGTCTGTATCTCTGGTCCTCGGTTCCGCAGCCTGTGAGGATGCAACCCCAGGCCTACAGACCCTCTGGGCTGTCACCCCACCCTGCACTCAGTCCCACAGGCCCACCGGGGCTGGGCTCTGGGTCGTGTCTGGGTCTCCGTCAAGCAGCTCCTAGACCTGGGAGTTGCCACCAGCCCTGGATGGACAGGTGGACGGACGGACCGAGTGGAGAGCCAGAACAGTCCACCTGCAGTCTCTGTGTGGGATCCATGACACGAACACACGTGCACACACAGAGCTGGCTACCATACGTGGGGGTTCTTGCTCCTGAGAGGCCCACCCTTGGCCCTAAGAGCATCCGAAGGCCACAGCCCCGGGCCCCAGGCCGGCGCCGGCCACACAGAGCCAACAGTGCTCTCCTTGTCAGACAAGCCCGTGCCGCTCTGCACCACCTCTGCACACGGGACGCAGAGAGCGGGGCCCGCCGGGGGACCCGGGAGCAAGGCCGGCTCCCAGGAGGCAGTGCTGGGCGATTATTCATCCTGCTGGAGCGGGCACACAGGCTGGTCTCCGGCAGAGCGTTAGTAATACAGGGAGCTGGGGAAGGCAGGCACGCACCAGCCACGTCTGTGAGGAAAACCTGGCTCAGGTGCTTGGAGGGAAACCAACTGGCCACTAAATGTGGCATCCACACTAGGAGGCCACCCACCAGAGGCGTGAGGTGGCTCTGGGCCTCTTCACTGGCAGTGGGGGGACTCAGCGACTGTGCCCACGGGGGATGAGCCAGGGACCACAGCTGGCCAGAGAGGGGCCCCAGAGACCCGCCCCCTGTGATGAAATGCAAGCTTCTGGAAGGTGGGCCCTCCGGTGCCTGGTCCCATGGGGGCTGCACAGCTTCGCCAACGTATCACAGACATGTGCTACCCCAGCAAAGAGGGCCCCACCGACGGGCCCACAGGGACCACTGTCTCCACGTGGGCCGATGAGGGTCTGCCCACTGCCAAGGGTCAGGGGCATGCACCGAGGGCAGCTGGTAGCAGGCCACGGCCAGCAGCTTACAGACGGCGGCCTGTCCATCTCCCTCCCCCCTCCCCCATGCCGGGAGCTCCCAGGGGTCAGGTTGGAGTCAGCATTGCTTCTGTGTGAGAAGTTTGCCAACCACCCAGGAAACAAGTGGGGAAAGAAACCCAGCTACTGGACCAGCCCTTGGTGCCAGAGGGGCTGTTCACCCTGGGTCCAGGGCCAGTCCCACCAGGGGCAGGGAGAGGGGGCCAGGGGGACAGGGCAGGACACATCTGCCCAGGTCCACACTCAGCCCGGCCCCTGGGGCTGGGGACCCCACTCCGAGGGCCCCAGGCTCTGAGGCCAAGCGGTGGCGGGGGTGGGGGGTGTTCCATCCCAGGAGGCCCACGCCGGCACTCACAGGGTCCCTCAGCTCCTCGCTGTCCCGGGGCGAGGCCCGAGGCGCTTTCAGGGGGGCGTCGTCCCCACACTCGGTGTCTGAGGCGTTGGGAGACTCTGCCAGGTCGAGGAAGTCGTCTCTCTTGTGACCTCTGAACCTGATTTTGTCCAGCCTCCTTAGCATGTTCAGGACTGAGCCCCTCTGCTTCACCTTAACATGACGGTCAGGCTCCCTGCAAGAGAAGAGTGGGGACACGGTCAGCAGGTCCTCCCACGCGCACACAGCTGCAGGCCCTGGGCGGCGACTCAGCCCTGCCCTCAGGGGTCAGTCAGTTTTGAGGCTCCCACCCCACACTCCCACCACTTCCTGCCACTGCAGCACACAGCACCCCGCTGTGCCCCACAACAGGGCAGAAGGAGACTTGTGTGTCCACAGGACCTTCCCACCAGAAGGGCAGGCCAGCCTGGGGCCCTGGCAGCTGGGACCCTGGGGCGGGGCAGGGACACAGCAAGGGGCTAACACCCCTCACAAGTCCTGACAAATGAACAGCGAGAATGTGGCCGGGGCTATGGCTATGTGAGCTGCCTGGGACAGACACACCCCCCCAGAAGCCACTCAGACACCAGGCACGGGTGTCTCTGTGGGGGCCCTCACTCCACCTGGCCCCCCACCCAGGCTGCTCCGACTTGCCCGCCCAGGTGGCCCAGGCCCGCTTGCTCTGAGAGGTCGTTGCTCACACACAGCACAGCCAACAGCCCGCCCGCCTCCCCGACCACCCCAACTCCGGTCTGGACGGGGTTGTGCTGTGGGCACCGTGATGTGGCCCTATGGACACACGTAAGTTTAAACACATGTGCACACCCAGGGTGGACATGTCACGGTGTGCCCAGGCCCCACCTCTCTGCCCCAACCTGGCCAGGAAAACCCAGGCAACCCCCCAGATCCCCAAGGGAGGGGTGTGAGTGGCCCTCCCTCTGCACATCCGGCCAACCTCACTGAAGCCCAAAGCGGGGCCGCACAGCCCCAACCCTAGTGCCAGTCACACGGCACCTCGCCTGGGGCCCCAGGTCGGACCTCACACGCACCCAGCCCCCCGCCTGCTCCAGGAGGCCCTGGGTCCCCGCAGAAGCGGGGCATCTGGACACGCCCAGACCGGAAGCTGCTCTGCTGCTGGCCAGCTTTCTGAGCCTCAGCTTCCACATCTGACGTGGGGATGGCCCAGCAGGACTGAAGTGCCCGAGAGTTCCAGATGACGCACTCGCGGCCGACGCCGGGCCTGGGCCCAATAAACAGTGTGATCATATCCACACAAGGCCGGCAGGAAGCGGGGGAGCAGGACGGAATCTGCGGACTGGCCCTCACCGCCCCACTTGGGTATTTCATGAAGAACCAGGGAGGTGGGGAGAGGCACTTCCTGTTTCTGACCATGGGCATTCGGGGCTCCCCAAGGCCCGCTGATCAGCCCAGGGGCGCCTGCCCCACCTTCCAGGGGCTTGGCACCCCTGCCCCCGGCGAGGACCCCATGCAGAATAGAAAGCACCGGCACTGGCTCTGATGTCCGAGGACAGGGGAGCCGTGGGGGTGTCAGAGCAGGGGCAGTGGCACTCTGGGGACACGTGCGTCTCAGTGCCCCTCAGGATGCTCCAGGGTAGCCCAACACAGCCCTGGTGCCACAGCCACAGGAAACCCAGTGCCCCCTGGGACTCAGGAGATCGCCCTGCTCTGTAGGAACAGTGGGGGAGGTGGGGGGAGGTGAAGAGGTGGGCTAATGGGGGAGGTGGGGAGGTGGGCTAATGGGGGGGGAGGGGAGGGAGAGAGGTGGGGGCCAGGGCATCCCTTCCCCCCCGGGGGCGAGTGGCCAGCCATCTGGAAAAATGTGTGTCTAAAGAAGCAGTGAACTCCAGATGGACTAAAAGGTTAAGTAAACTGTTTCTAAAAACAAGAAGAGAGTACTCAGTGTTTATCAAGTCCCTCGAGGTGGGGTGACCGTCTCCCTGGGAGACTGAGAAAATGACCACCAAATGGAAGAGGTCCATCTGAGAACAGGTGGCGACGCCAGGGCCGGGGCAGCGAGTGGGCGCGCGAAGGGTTACAGCCTGTGTCCCGAAACAGACCGGTCAGTAAAAGTCACGGGAGCCCAGGACACAGGCGGGCCAGCTCCCAGAGCAGAGGCTGGCACCGTGAGAGGAAATCTGCCCCGGGCTCGTGCCCAGCCTCCAACGGGAAAGGAAAGGAAAGGCGGCCGTGAACGCAGCCGCCCCCGGCCCCGGGGCTGGAATTCACCTGTGCAGATGCACCCTGGGAGCAAACCCAACAGGTGGGGCTGATCTCACTCTGTCCAAGAGGGGGCAGCTGTGCTGGGAACTACCCCCCTCCCAGGCCCTTATGGGGCGGGGCAGGGCAGGGCAGGATGCTGGACTCACGTCCCAGTGAGTGACAAAGGCGGTTACAAATGCCCCGGGTCACTGTGACAGCAAGCAGGGTCTGAAGTGACCGAAGGTGACACAGGACCCTGCTCGAGGTTTGTTACACTTCTCTCCCTGAAAGCCCTGTGATGCCCCCCCGTGGCTTTTAGAGATCGAAGCGGGAGAGGGGAACGCGGCCGAGGAAAACCGCTTCCTCTCTCTGATTCCGTCACCCAGTGCCAGGCAGACCCCGGAGCGGGGGCCTGGCTGCCCGCAGCTGGCCGACAGCATCCAGGCCTGTCCCTCCCAGCAGAGCTCTCCCCCACAGGGCTCACTCTCTGAGGCTGGGGCCGCCTTCCTTCCCTACTAAGCCTCTGCAAGCAGATGAGGTGGCCACACGAGGAGAGGGGACAAAGTGCCCAGTGTCCGGGCCTGCCACCATCAGAAGGCAATGTGCACCCAGCCTCGGGGCCAGCACTGGGCCCACGTGCACTAGGCTACCCAATGGGGCACATCCCTCCAGGTACTAGGCCACCCCAGCCCCCGCCACCCCTGCCGGCCACTCACATCAGCCCACGTCGGGGCCCAAACAGGCGGCCTGCCCGAGCCAGGGGCTCCCAGGGCGAGGGGCTCCCGGGGGCCAGCCCCGTCCCCACCGCCTGGCTCCCACAGACTCCTCCAACACAGGCTGCTGCCGGATGAGGGCCAGACCCCACAGCACCCGCACCACCCACAGCGAGGGTCCAGGCTGCCGGCGGCTCCTGACGCCGCACCCCACACGGGGCTGAGGGACGTCCCGCCCCCAGGATGACTCATCTGAACTACTGTCTCCGAATAAGGGCACATTCACAGGTTCTGGTGGCAGCATGTGACTTTGGGGACGCCGCCCAACACAGCACACCCCCCACTTCCAGGTGAGGATGGAGGACGGACGTGGACAGCAGCCCACACACAGGGCGAGGAGGCCCGGACACCAACGCTGACCCAGAGAGAGGCCGTGCCCTTGGGGCCAGCGTCCTGGGCACCGTCTCAACAAACCTCACCTGCACCTGCCTTCTGGTCGCTGCCGCCCTGTTTCCTCCCCAACCAGCCCCCCTCCTCAGGCCCACGGGCGGAAGCCCACCTCCTCAGAGGTCACCCCAGGAACCAGCCCTCACATACCCCTACAGGCCCCCCTGGGCAGCTCCCTGCACGCCCACCCCTCAAGGGAAGCAGCTGCCCCTGGGCCCACACAGCTGCTGGAGGGCCACCTGCCTGTACCTCCAGACGGAGGCGGATGCGCTGGGGAACCCTCCTCAGCTGAGGCTCTGAGTTCCACAGGGAACCTGAGACCGTCCGCCAGAGAGTGGACACCTGGTGCTGTGCCCAGGGCAGCGCCCGCCAGGCTCCGGGGCCTCCGCGCGCAGGACCGAGTCCAGCAGAGCTGGCCAGAGACACAAAGCGCTCCACTCTGGAGCGCCGAGTGTCCCTGGACACACAGAGGCGGCAGTGTCTGGGGACAGCGCACTGGGAAACCACAAAGGACTTCACTTCCCTTCCCAGCCCCAGGTTTTAACAAGCGTCATTCCCAGTCTCGGTGCCTGGGGTGCCCAGCCGTCCTCTCTGGAGGCGCAGCACACGCTGCTCCCGCTGAGCCCCCAGCTGCGGCCCCAGGGTCTGGGGCTCGTCCGCTGACCCCAGGACACAGTGTCCGTTCTCGCACAGGAAGCACCACATCCCTGGGGGGTCATGTGAGGCCTGAGCACCTCCCTGCCCCACACCCCAGCAGCTGATCCCAGCTGCCTGCCGTTTGCCAGGCCTCCGTCCTCAGGGAAGACGACCCCCAACCCTTCAGACTCCAAGGCTTTCCAGGGGGGAGGGCGGTGGGGGAGACATCACTGACCGAGGGCCAGTCCGAGGCAGCACTCCTACAGCGCCCCCTGCCAGCGGCTCCCCAGGACCCCAGCACACACAGATCCCAGGCCGCCACGAGGGGCCCTGTGCTGGGGATCCCCTGAGACCAGTCTGGGCACCTGAGACCCACAGGCCCTGCCTGGCCTCACTCCCGGGCTCTTGACGTTGGCTCACACCTGATGACCCTTAGGTGTCCCCAAACTCAAGGCTTGTCTGGGAGCCACCACTATCGGCCTGGCTCCCACCGGCAGGACCCAACATTCCTGGAGCTAGCCCCGAGGTGCTGCCGGCTCCAACCCCACGCCCGCTGGGCTCCTGAGCTCGCTCTGCTCTGGCTGCGCAGATCTCACCAGCAGCCCGACTCGCCACAGTCACCGCAGAGCTCCAGTTTCCGCGTCCGCCCGCTGCTCCGGCCGCTGCCCTCGAAGGAGCCCTTGATCACACGATCCCTTCACGGCCACCCACCTGCGGGCAGGCCCGGCCCCACCTCCCGCCAGGCAGGCCCAGGTGGCCACAGTGCCCCCTGAGGCCCTTCTCCACCCAGTAAGAAACCAGAGCCTGGGGCATCTGGATGAGACCCCCACCCCCACTCCAGGCTCCCCCACCCTGGGCTCCGGCCAGTCCTGCCGTGGGGCCCGGCACCTCCGGTTCCCTAAGTCTCGCAGCCCAGCCCCTCCTCAGCCCCCCCTTAGATTCCAGCATCTCATTCGGGTGGTCTGGGAGTTCCGACTGGGCTAGTCCCCCTGTTTGGGGTCTGCACCCACCCTGTCAGGACACTGGCCCCTGAGGTGGGGGGCACAGCCCCCCCGGTGCCACTGCAGCTGTGGCCGTGGATGTGGCACAGACCCCAGTCACCACCCCGGTTCTCCGTGAGGAAGGAGAGGAGGGTGCATGCAGGGCCGGGAGCACTGGGGGAAATTAGTTCCAGGGCTACCGCCACCTGGCACTCCTCCAGCAGGAGGCCTGCAGTTCTTCCCTCAGGGAAGCGTCCTCGGGGACTCACGGTCCCACCAAGCTCAGGGGACGCACCTCCATGCAGCACACTGCGTTTCTGCCCTGTGACGGGAAAGCAGACCCTGCAGAGGGAACGCCACACGGGACGCCACCTGTGCCCAGGGGGGCGGCACAGCGCACCAGGGAGAGCTGGGAGGGACCTGTCGGGGCCACCACCCCCTCCTCAGTGACCTGGGATCTCACCCAAGGCCCAGAGAGCTCATGAGTGTGCAGGGACCAGCCCCTCAGGGGACCCGTGCACACGGACGTCACACACTTGTAGTGAACGTCACCGACGTGAAGATGCACAGCACACACTCGCAAATGGTCGCAACACACACCATGGTCTCAAATGCAAGTTCCACATGGCCAGCAGGCGCCCCCAGCGGCCTCCCCCGCGTCGGGGGCACCTCTCCCTTCGGGCGACCATGCCTGCCCCCAACCAGTCTGCTTCCGACACGGCGCCCTCAGTAAGTCTGTTCACGTTGACGAGACACAACGAAGGGGACCACGGAGAGCGTCTGCCAGGGCCGTACTTGTGGGGCGAATGTCCTTGCTGAAGTCAGTGAGCTCGCTAAAGCGGAGCGGTCCCCCACTTTCTGGGCCCCTCTGAGTGAACGACCACTGGCCTGATCTGCACAGGCACGTCCCCGCCGTCATCTCCTGAGGCCCAGGCCCCCAACAGAACAAGGAGTGAGACCCCGACGGGTCCCGAGGCCCCCAAAGTGACACCCATCTGGGGAGAAGTCACGCCCGTGGCCCCGGTCTCCTGCGGTGACATGGAGAGGCAGATGCCCTTGGGGTCAAACCGCATGGTAAAGCACACCAAAGCTCCCGAGAGGAGGGACTGCGGACACTGAAAACCCGTTTGCGCAGGACTGACAAGCTCATGCCCTGGCACCGTCAGTGGTGGCCGGCTCACGGAAGTCCCCAGGGCGAGTGCCCCGGCGGCCGGGGGTGAGCCCGCGGTGT
The DNA here is from genome assembly GCA_007922815.1 of Macrotus californicus. NCBI lineage: Eukaryota > Metazoa > Chordata > Mammalia > Chiroptera > Phyllostomidae > Macrotus > Macrotus californicus. Next base: position 310,364 of record VMDR010000019.1, read on the forward strand.
CCAGCCAAGCTGCTGCGGCCATGCAGGGAGCGGGCTCAGTAACCCCAGTGCCCTCACTTGCCCTCCCCGCCCCCGACCCTGCTCAGGGGGCAGAGGTCAAAGTGCAGAACGAGAGTCCCTGAGAGGACCCAGGGTGCCGAGCCAGCCTTGGGAGACAGGCCCTGGATGGCCGCGCTCATGGGTGCCGGGCGGGGTGTGTGGGGGTGCACTGAAGGGCTGCCATACCCCATGGCCAGTGGCAGGGGGGCGGGCCCCAACCGCAGCCCCAGTTCCCATGGGTCCCCACAGGAGGTCCCAAGAGCTCCCTGGCCTCCAAAACCCTGCATGGGCTGGCCCCGAGTGCTGAGGCCCCCACCTGCAGGGCCTCTGGGTCAGCACCTCCTGCCCACCCAGTCACGGTGCCCCCACCGCCCCGCCAGCCCCGTCCCAGCATCACACACCCCACAGGCGCACGGGGGCTCGCCTGTCTGGGTGGTCCCAACCGTGCGGAGCGCCCACGAGAAGCGGCGGGCTGGGCGCCGAGCTCTGTCCACGTGCAGCTTCTCCTGCCCAACGCGGACAGTGGCTCGGGTCAGCGGCAGCCTGAAGCCAAACCCCACGGGCCCCCGAGGCGTGACCTGAGGTGCGTCCCACAGCCTTCCCCGGGCCCGTTTCTCCAGCCCCTATCCAGGGCCTTCCAGAGGCCTCCCCGAGGTCGTGCGGGTGGCAGGGCAGTCACGGCCCGGCCAGCAGGGATCACAGTGAGAACATGCAGAACGCCAGCGGCTCCCAGGCGCACCACGACCCTCTCCATATGTGTGACCGTCACTTTACCTTGGGGCTGACAGGGGAGGGAAGCGAGGGCCAGAGACTCCAGCACCCCCAAGAATCCCAGGCATTGCCAGCTCCAACCAGGAAGGACCCAAACCTGGGTCCAAGGGTCGCACAGGAGGGGACGGTGGGTGGACAGGCCCTACAGGCACTGCGTTCATTGCCCCCCCAGGCTGACAAAGGGCCCCAGATCTCAGGCAACCTCCCCTCTCCCTGCCCCAGGTGTCCCTCCTCCTGGTCACGGTGCTGAGAGCACAGCTGCCCTGAAACCAACCGACAGGGAAACTGAGGCTCGGGGAGGCAGGGACATAAAGCAGTCTCACTGGACTCCTGAGCCTCTGCTTGCCTCAACCCCAGGCCACCCGGCCACCCACCTCCCAGGCACAGGCCTCTAGTAACGTGTCCCTCCCTCCGCATGGCAGCTCAGGGCCCTCAGCCTAGGAGGCTGAGTGGGGAGCCCGGGGGAGCAGCCACACCGATGTTTGCTCAGACGGAACAGAGCTAGCAGGAAATCCTACAGCTTCTGAGCCGGCAGGCAAGCCTCTGTCACAGGAGCAAACAAGCCAAGAACGGGGACCGCACCCAGTGACTCGCCACTTCCCACTCTCCCCATCACTCCCAGCAACAGGCCCCAGGCAGCCCCAGCGACAGAGACAGCTGTAGGAAATGCCCTCCGGGTCCCCGCACTCCTCGGGACGTCCTGCTCTGGCTCCGGCCCGAGCTCCTGAGGCAGAAGGGGCACCGCTGGCCGCTGTCGGAGGACACGCCGTTTGTTCTCCAAACGCACTTCAGCGTGAACTGCTGCAGCCGCCAACAGCCCGGGGGCACAGCTCCGTGGGACACAGAGAACCAGCCCGCAGAGGGCCAGGTCCTGAGGTCCAAGGCCTGAGGTCGTGAGGTGGCCTCGGTCTCTGTCGTCGCTTTTCAGCTCGGCTCAGCCGTGAAACTGGAAACCAGTGTGGCTATGGGCCAAAAAAGCACTATTTACAAAACCAGTGGCCGAAGCCAACTCGGTCACTGTCCCTGTCTCACGGTGATAAACACCTAACAGAACAAGGCTCCCAACGCGTGCCGAAACTGACCGCCTGCTCACGGTAACTGTGGGGGGTGGGTCCAGGGAAACCTGGGCCTTCTGTAAGCACCCAGGCCCCCGCCAGTGGCCGGAGCACCCCCGCGCATGTGCGGGCCTCGCCCCCATCCAGCCCTTTAAGGAAAGGGGTGAGGCTGGTGGTCCGGGCACTCTCAAGCTCCCCGGGGTCAGAAGGGATGTGGTGAGGAGACCACACGTCTCCGTACCTGGGCGTGTGCCAGGGGATCTCCCACTGCGCCAGCTGCAAGGAGACCGGTTCTGAAGAATGTTCCTCCCCCCTTCCCGACCCCCCCACTTGCCCACACCAACAACCCCGCACCCCTCAGTCTCAGGATGGGGCCTGTGCCCTCCAGTGACCAACCAGCCGCATCCTCCGGGAGCCCCTCCCCCCATAAAGGCGTTCCAACCCTCGCCACGTCCCCTTCACGTGCCCTCCGTGCTCCCCACTCAGCAGGCTGCCTGGTGGGGCATGAACAGCCAGCCAGGCGCACTTTAAAGAACTCGCCGCCTTAAACAGCCCCCAGGTGAGAGGACTCTTCCTGCCCCCAGCACACGGGCCCTTCCTACGCCTTCCTTTTCTAACTCGGCCCAGCTGGGGCGAGCGCAGGGCCAGCCCCGGGCACTCCCATGAACCACCAAGAGCCGTGGGCTCAGCTGGCTGAGAGACGTGCAAAGCCCAGGCCTGGGCCTGGCGGCAGAGGGGCCAAGCCCTCGATTTCAGCCTCTGCCACAAAACTCCTGTCTGGTAAAAAAAATAAATAAATAAAAATAAAAAAAAGTCCCAAAACCTCCAAGTCCTTTTTGCCGTCCCGGTCCCTGCCAGCCCCCAGTGTGGTGACAGCGGAGTCCCATACCAGGCTCCTAGCTGGGCCGACAACAGGGTGGCTCTGCAGGCAGATGGGGCGGGCTGTGTCAAACGCCCCCGACACCGGGCCCTGCCTCCTGGTGCTCGGGACTCGCCCGCACAGCCCAGGGTAACACGGGCCGTAAAAGCCTTGCCCCTGGAGCCCTAGACGGTGCCCGCAGCCAGTGCTCCCTTCACGGAACGCTCCTCTCTGCAGGCGGGGATGGGAGACGTAACGAGTGATGTTGGAAAGTAAACACGCTACATGTGCACACACGGAATGGGTCACTAGCTGGCAGTTTGGGGCATATTAATTAACTTAATTTCTGACACCAAAGAGCAGTGAACACACCATGCCGAGGCTCTCGGGGACCCCCTAACTCAGGACTCCAATGGGGTTCCCAGACCAGAGAGCCTGAGAACCGAGTTCCACCCCAGTGACTCTGGGGAGCAGTGAGGGTCGGGCTGGGGCTCTGAGCTCACACCCCTACGTGGCCCAGGCCTCTGCAGCCACAGCTGGGCCCCAGCGGGGAGCTGCGTCCAGACGCAGCCTGAGGCGCCGGGTGAGGGGAGTGTGGCCAGGTCCCACAGCAGGACCACCCTTCTGCCCCACACCCCTCCACCCGGCACATGGGGCCCTCATGCACACGGGCACAGCACGCCCGGCATGCTCTCGTTCGGGTAGATGGAGTGGGCGGGTGGAGGGGCAGCCCCGGGTCCCCACAGCTACAGGACTGGAGAGGGTGCCGCCCACCTGGAGGGCGGGGCCGGGCCAGCAGCTGAGCCAAGCCACGCCCTCACCTGTGGGCCTCACACGTGCACCACACCACACCTGCACATCCGTGTCTCCCAAGTGCACCCTCCCTTCCCTTGCACCTCCGCCAGGGCTCATTCGGGCCAGAGGAGGAGCCCGAGAGCACACACTTCCTCACGGTCACAGCCTTCTGCCAAGCAAACCACCAGTCTGCCACCCAGTCTGTTTACAAACGCCTTCCCTGCCTCCGGATCTGATGAACCTTTCATGGGTCACAGAAGTCTCCTCCTCCAGGAAGCCTTCCCTGGCACCCACTGCACCAGGAATCTCTCCACCCATGAGCATTCCCACACCTGGGCGCCAGGGCCGGCACACCGGCACGAGCCACCTCGAGCCCCCCACACCCCCACCTCCTGTGTGTACCAGGACATGTCCAGCGAGGGCTGTCAGTCACACGCCCTGCCTCACGGGGGAGGCACAGCAAATCCAGGCCTTTTCGGTAACTGGCCCACGTGAGCCTGGAGCCGACAGGTGCTGCCGTTTGGGAAGACAGCCTGAGTGAGAACACAAGAGCACAGGGACAAGCCAGTGGCCCCGGTGGGAATCGGTGACCGGTTGGCGACCTTCTCTGGGGGTCACTGGCCTGAGGCCACCAGGGGTCAAACAACCCAGTTCCACAACAGGTGCTCTGGGCAGACCTCCTCTCCACGGGGCCCCCGATGCAGCAGCATCTGCAGAGTGAGCACCCTGCAGGTGCGGCTGGGTCCCCACTCACCCTGTCACTGGCAGGGGTGTGGGGGGCAGGGGGGTGGGGGCCACACGCACCTGTGCGTCTCCTGAGGCAGCCCGCAGAGGCCACACTTCCCTGCAAAGGTAATTAAGAGACAATGCTGTATGTGAGGCAGCTGGGTGGGGAGGGCAGGGCCCGCGGTGGGGGCACCGAGGCTCCTGGGCCAGTGAGGAAGGGCTTCGTCTCAGGGAAGGGGCAGACTCGGGAAGTGCAGCTCACGGCACCAGGTGACGTTAACACCCAGAAGCAGTAACACCCCAAAGCACAAGCATGAACATAATGAGGCACCCCAGCCCCCACCTCTGCCCAGGCCGCCGCACAGGACCATCTAGTCCCCGGCCCCCAGAATCGACTTCCTGTGTGCAAGGCATCCTCTCAGTCTCACCGTGTCCCGACCTGACCCCAGGTCGAAGTCGGCTTCGTTCCCAGGGTTGCTGCGTCAGTCCCGTGGGGCCTCCACGCTGCCCAACGCCAGGGGCTGCAAAGGACTGGGCCGTGGGCACCGCAGGCCCCGGGCCTCCCGTCGGGCCGCCAGGTGAGGCAGAGCCCTGCACCATGTCTCGGCCCCTCTGGCTCCTCTGCCCGCTGGGGCCTGGAGCGGCCGGAACCACTGACAAAGGCGCCGTCCCACCCCACCCTCCCCTCCTGGGCCAGCTCGGGAGGAGGGCCCACTAGGAGCAGCAGCTCCTGTTCTGGAATCAGTTCCTCCTGCCCTCAGGGCAGCGGCTCCCACCCCACAGCAGAGGCCAAGCCCTCTGAACAGACTCCTACCGCCCCCCACAACCCCCCGCCGGACCCCCGTGCAACCAGAATCAGCATCGGCACCCACAGCCAATCAGCCCGAATTCGGCACCCCCTCCGTTGAGAAGCAGCGGGGAGCCAGTGCGGACAGGGGATGGGGGCAAGGCATCAGGGGTCCCACACTCTCCATCCTCAGAGTCTTCAGGCTCCAGCTGCCGCGTCCCAGACCTGACACCTCCCTATAGTTTCCATCAAAGTTCAACCAGAAAAGGCCACCGCTGCCCAGCCCTAGTGACCTGAAAGCCCAAAGTACCCAGGACACGCCACGCCCCACCACACGTGACGGGCCGGGTGTGTGGCCGGGTGCTGGGTAGACGCCCACACCGCACACAAGCCTGTCCCCGGAAGAGCCCGGAATCACCTGCGACCTGAGAGGGACATCGCTCAGCCGGGCACCTCCGGGTCTAAGATCCTGAGGCCGGAGCATCACCTCCTCGAGTGCGCGGCCCTCGGCGCCTCTCCGCCTGAGGAGAGCCCGACACTGAATGGGGGCGGGGACCTCTCTAACGTGGCCTCTCGGTGTGTGGCCCTCTGCCGGGATCCCCAGATGCTGCCTCCAACGCACACCCCGACCCAACAGCACCTCGTTCTGCGAGGCTGTAGCAGCTGCTGCCTGACCCAGCCGCCCGAGGTCTGGCAGTGGCTTCCCAGGGGAGGGCAGGACTCCGAAAGCAGGCGTGGGACCCGGCTTAACCAGACGGACAGGTTGGCAAACAGAGAAGGGTGGCCTCCTCCCTGACCTGGAGAGGGCAGCAGAGCCGACCGCAGCCGCAGCTCCCAGCCCGAGGCCTCGGGGACGTGGAAAAGGCCCCACGAGGGTCAGACTGTGGCCCTGGGGGACTCCCCTCCCAATTCCAGAGGAAACAGAATTCTGTAATTGCTTCCACAGAGGAAAAACGCCGTCCAAAGCCTCTGCCAAGCGCACGACACCCCAGGAGGCCCCAGGTGCACCCACACAGGAGAGGGTAGTGCGTCCTCCAGTGGCCACACAGGTGCCAGGGCCCGTGACGCTGCGGGAAGGCTGCCCGACCTCAGCCACCTGAGCACACTCCCTGCTGTGGAGCTGCTGTCTCCAGCCTCACCCGCAAGGTTTAACCGGGTGCCCAAGCCCAGGCGTCCATTCAAGGCAGGGAGGCGCCTGCAGAGTTTCCAACCGACCCCACCCCCGGCCCCTCGAGTGCTGGGCCACACTGTCACCCCAGCAGTGTCCACCTGGGGCCAGTCGGCCCTTTCAGCCAGGACAGTGGGCGGCGCCCCTTCTCACCAGCCTGGCCTCGTCGCCAGCCCCCATTCCTCCCTGACAGCTGCCCCTCAGCCCCCTGGCCAAAGCCGGCGGGGCGAGGGAAAAGTGCCAGAGACCTGCAGGGCCCGGCACCTCCATGGGGCGGGGTGGCACCTGACCACGCATCCAGGGCTCAGGGCTTCTCTGCAAATTCACACCTAGGCCCCCTGACGAGGGAACCCTCAGTGACTTGGGGGACCGTGGGCCAGAGCAGCTGCTTCCCTGGTGACAGCACAGGACACAGGACGGCTGGGACTGGGCACAGGGCCAGGCGTGGTGGGGCAGGAAGAGGGCACCCACAGCTGTGCCCGGGCCCACCCTGGCTGAGGCCGAGCCACCCAACAGCCCGTTTTCCAATCAGGGACCCCAGCGCCTCTACCAGGCCCAGGATGTCAGGCATCACTTCCCTCTTCCAAAAGCACAGCCAGCCACACAGGCCACAAGGGGAGGGTCCCTGGGGCCGGGAAACTCCTCACTGAGGGAAGAGTCTCAGCCCAGCACGCTCCTTCCAGGCAACCTTCTCCTGGATGGTTCTGGAAGCCCGAGGCAGGCGCACCACGGCCCTGCGGTGCCCCATCTGTGGTTGGTTCCCAAACACCACTCTGTGAGCTGTCTCTTCACTCCCCGGGTACCCTCGGAACCAGCCCCGTCTCTGGGCCAGGGGGCACGTTTTTCCAGGGCTGGTCTGTGGGCCCCATGTGGAGGGCACTGAACCTCCTTCCCTCCATGCTTTGCAGCACAGCGGCCCCGCCCAGGATCCAAGACTCACCACGTGGCCCCTCACACCCCCGGATTTCAGGGGGGCTCGACCTTCCCCTTCAGTCCCTGGGAGACGCTCCTTGCCTAGGACCAGGGTGGCCCCAGCTGCATCTCCAGCAGACCTTGGCAGGGTCATTTCTACACCTGAAACTTGTGGAAACAGCTGCCCTCCCTGGGGCTCCTCCCACCCGGGTTTCCTCCCCACCCAGGGCCTCTGAGGGAGCAGAGCCCCCGCCCCCGGTGCTGCTCTGGCCGCTGCTGGTCTCTCCTGAGCACCCCGCCCATCCCAGAGCACACCTGTCTGCTCTCGCACCTGCCCTGGCCCAGATACTCCCTTCAGTCTCTGCCCCCCACCTCGCCCACTTCTACTGGTCCCTCTCACACAACCAGGGCAGGAGGAGGGACCCGTCCGAGCAGATGGGTGAAGCCCCAATCACACCACGGCGGCGCGGTGGCGCCTGAGAAAGGCGCGCACCAGGGGACACGGAGCCGGGGACACCACCCCCACCAGCAGCTGGAGGCGGGAGTGAGAAGATGCCTTCTCCGGCGACTGTAATGAAGCAAACAGGCTAGGCCCCGCGTGGCCGGTGACAGCGGCACAACTCAAAACACGGGTAGTCACCCCTCTTCAAGTGCCCCCCAACCCACCGGAGCTGCTGTGCAAACTCGGCCACTGAAGGCAACGCTGGCCCCACGCCCTCGCCCGCACCCGCCCACCAGTGCAGCTAACAGGCGCTGGGGGAGCACAGGCTGAGCAAAGAGAGCCACAGACCCGCCTTCCTCACCTGGGGGCGTCCATGCGCGCACCTCGCCTGGAGCACCAGGCTCACCTGCCGGCCAGGTGCGGGCTGAGCCCGAGGTTGGGGGTGGGGGCCACTGGGTGGGGTGCTGCTCACAGGCCTCCAGTCAGACCCCAGGATTCTTAACCGCTCCCATGGACTCACCCCTCTGCCACCAGCGAGGGGCAAGGGCCTGCCATCACGGGGTCAGGGCGGTCCCGTGGCACGCAGGCCCCGTGCCGTCCGCCGTTTTGCGGATAAGAATCCACACCTTTTGTGTTTTTGTCAGAGTGGCTTCCTTCTTAAATATCTACAGAGAGAGAGCCCTAATTCAGGTTACATTGGCGCACAAAAATAATCACAGAAGGGGGTTTGTATCTTCTAATTACACAGAATTTAGGACAATACCCGTGCAAGTGATTCCGAAACACTTTATAAATAGGTCATAATGGGCCCTTTTCATCGCCAAGATCTTAAAGCTCGACGCAGCGGAGCCAGCCTCTGCGTGGAAGAACCAGCAGCAGGCAGGAAGCCGGCCACCCCTGCCACTGCCACGACCTGGAGGCCTCGGGCTCGGGGTGGCCGAGACATTTGCGTGACACGGAGTATGTGCCAGCCGGTCGGCTGGTCCTCACAGACGCAACCGCCGGTTCTGACTCTGGGGAGGGAAACCCCGCTGTGACCCTGGGGTCTCCTGCAGGGGCAGCAGGCGTGGGCCTCCCTGACCTGATGGGAGCAGCGGAAACCTTCGGGAGAGAGACCGAGCCCAGCCCGTCCTGTCCCGGGCGTGAGTGGCTCTCCCGATGACTCAGTGCGAACAAGTCACTTAATGAGTTTCAATCACACGGCTAAGCAGTCGATCATGAAAGACACACTTGCCCAACTTAAAAGGAGGCAGCGGGGGTCGGCCTCACGTGCCAGGAAACCTGGGAGGGACATGGGGGGACAGGCATCCTCCACTCACCTCACCTCGATGGAGGCCCTGGGCCCAGCGCTGGGGACCAGGGTGAGTGACACCCTGCAGGTCCGGGACAGCCAGTGTCCCATCAACGCCACCTGACCCTTCCCGTCCCGAGTGGCCACAGCTCACCAGAGAGCTGGGGAGGGGACACAGGCCTCCCCAAGGATGTAACCAGGGACAATGGCAGCAGTGCCGGCCTTGTCCAACTCTGGTAAACGCAGGTGTGAACCGAAGCCGTGTTCTGAGGCAGCAGCGGAGTCCATTTGGGCAAGAGGCTGTGAGACGCAGCGCCCCTCCCTGAGGTGGGCGGGGAAGGGGAAGCAGTCCTGGGCCAGGGCGCTGGCCCAGGGCCCAGAGAGGAGCCTGCGGACGGGCAGCTACAGGACGGATGAGTGCGGGACAGCCTCTCGCAGGGGGCGGGAGGGCTGTGGTCCCCACACAGCATGGGCCAGGAGAGAGCAGGAAGGGGTCCACACAAGGCCCACACGTGGGCAACGAGACCAGAACAAGGGAGAGGGACAAGGGCCAGGCCTTCCAGGCTGCCTCCACCGCTCGCCAGGCCCTCCACGCATGCATCTGTGAAGCAGGGAAAAGGTGGCCCCTCCCGGAGACGGGGCGGCGGCCACCACAAACACCCCGGCACCCAGCAGTTGTTCAGACACCTGCAACTGCCCACCGCCCTCTCCCTGGACAGCCCCCCACCACCCCCAGTCACCGTGCTGGGCACCCACATAGATGGGGTCCCCGACACCCAGAGCTCCCTTCCCCCCACGGCCAGACCTCCGAACGCAGCGGCGGTCGCGTGACTAGGAAGGGTCAGGTGGGGCTTTTCAAAGCTTAGAGGGTGGCTGCTGGCGAGAGGCCCTGTTCCCCCTTCTTTTGCCGCCTCATGGCCGGGCCCACCCCACGGGATCGGTAAGAACCCCAGGTCCTCCGAGAACCAGCCAGCCTGCCCCTCACAAAGGCAGAGCCAACTTCGCCTTCTGGGTGCTCCCGCCCTCCCTCTCGACTCTCAGGTGGGGTTCCTGGGCCTGCTCCCTCCATTCCCCGTGGTCACCCTGTTCTGGCAGCAGACGGGGGTTGTAGGCTGTTCCTCCAGGGCCTGTCCACTCCCAGAGTCAATTCTAAATTGTCAGCTTAAAACGCGGCCCTCAGACAGCCCAGTTAAAGGCCCTGCCTACCCAGGACCCTCCCAGGCCACCCCCTGCCCCTCCAGACAGACACTGACACCTCGCCCCAGGCCCTCCCAGCACAGTGTGACATCCGGGGCGCCCCCACCCCACCCCACCCACAGCACCGTCTGCCCGCCAAGCCTGGCTCTCTGGCGGCTGGCTCATTTCACTTCCTCCCCACCAACGTGCGGTCGCAGCCAAGTCCCATCTGCAGCCCGTGGGCTGGGCTTGAGGGACCATGGTGACCACCAGCACCCCTCACACCGAGAAATTCTGCCTCTGGGAACAGCACCTTCGGGTCCCTACTGCCCTCCTCGCCCTCCACCCTGCACCCACCTCACGCCGCACCTTAACTCTCTGAAGGATGACCTCGGACGGGAGCCACCACCTCCCCGTGTCCTCAAGCCACAGCTGTCGACACATCGCTTTCCTTCCTCACCCTGGCCGGCTCAGCACGCCTGCTGCACGCTCGCCCAGGGCGGGGCCGGGGTTGCCGCTGCTAACCGCTCCCCACCCAGCAGGCAGCACAGGCCACAGGCCCTCGAAGTGGCCTCCCGCCCAGATCCCTGTCTGTCTCTGACCCTCTTCTCTGGGGGGAATAGAAACAAGCCCCTGGGTATCAGACCTGGGTGCTAGAGCCCATCCAGGCCCCGAGGACATGCCCAGGGAGGCCCTGAAGGAGCACATGGCACAGCTTTGAGCTGCCAGAGCAGTTGGGCAGGGCCCCCGGGCATGGCTGGGCTCTCCTCCCCTGCCCCGCCCCATGCCCGGACACGGGACAACCCTCGGGCTGTGGACTCTGGGGAGGTCCAGTGGGCAGTCAGTCAGTCAGTCTGTCCTTCCAAGAGTGAGGTTCTGGGCTTTGTGATTTGAAAGTTCGTGTGTCCTCTCAACTACCCAGGCCGCTGAGAGTTATAAAGGCTGAACTGCCCAGCCGGAGGCCAGGGCCAACACGCCCTACCTGTGCCTACCACCCAGACTGCCCCCTGCCGAGCTGCGGCCAGGCCAGGCTCAGGCCAGCGGTGCGGCAGGCACCCCCTCCCGGCAGATGCCACCCAGGGCCACTGTGACCCCAGAAATCATTCCCGTCCCCCCAGAGCACGACACCCAGGGAAGGGCGATATCTCCTGGCCAGCGTCACTCACAGCTACCTCTGCCCATCACACAGAGCCTCTGGGCAAACACACCCAGCCCAGAAAGCAGGAGGAGCCCAGTGTGGCCCGGCAAGGACCTGGGATGGGGCGCCTGGTGGAGCAGTGGGGCAGGGGTACTGACCTGCAGGACAGCAGCAGGCTGACCTCACATCTCCCGTGAGCCCCAGCCCCAGGAAAAGCCGCCCCAGGGGAACAAGGGCTCCCAGCCAGCCCAGCACAGCCCCCACTCCGAGGACTGGGGGAGGCATGGGGCCACGCGGTGGGGCCCCAGCCCCACAGCAGAGAGAAAAGGGCATTCAGGACGTTCAGCCAGGGGTTTGCCAGCCGCCACAGTCTCAGGATGCCTGGTCCTGCCCCAGCAGAGGCGTGGCTGCCGCAGCCAGGCCTCCAGGGTGGGTTCGGAGTCAGCCCAACGTCCAGATTTCAGAGGATATCAGGTATGTGCCCCGCCCGCAGGCAGGGCTGCCCAGGCCCAGCGGGGACCATTATCCTCTTTGCCTCTCCCTGCAGGTTGTGGAACTTCTCAGGGAGGTGGTGGCCCCTGGCCTCTGTCGGGCCCTGCAGGGGACCCTGCTGGCCCCCGCCCGTGCTCCTGTAGGTGCCGAAGGAACTGCCCATGTGCACCGCACTCTGGCCCATGAACCCACTTCCTGCAGCCAAGGTACCAATTCTGAGCCTACACCGGAACTGAACAGTTAGGTCAGAGGATGGCAAATGGGGAGTCGGGTTCCCGCTGAAAAGCGTTACTGATCAGCAAGGGAGGGGTCAGAGGATCTGTGTGGTGGGGATCAGACTATGACCGTGTGTCATCGGGGTGAACCCACTCTCCCTGAGAGCAGGCACTGATGGTCCCACACGGTGGTTACAGGCGCACATGTGTCCTGGTTCTATCTCTGAGGCCGCGAAGCCCCAGCAGCAAAAACCATATCCAGCACCCAGATCTTGGCTTCTAAAAGCACTGTCCACAGAAGGAGCCTGGCTCCTGGGAGGCCCGGCTGACTCGGGGCTGGGCGGGAAACACACAGGGGAGCCGGAGCCCCTGTGGGCCAGACAGTGAGCACATGCCCCCTGACCCACCATTACAGGGTGTGGCAGCCAGAGGACCCTCCGATGACCATAGCTGGGACAGGGAACCACAGAGTACAGTGGGGCGGGGGGCTGCCTCACAGCCCAGAGGGTCGTGAGTGTGCACGGACCTCCACTGATGACTGAACTAACTCGTGGGGAGCAGAGAAATCTCGGGCAGAAGATTTCCAGGCTGTCCTGATGGGCCCTCCCCCTCCAGGGGAGGGACTCGGCTCCCACCCCTTTCACTTGGGCCGTGCGTGGGGACCTCTCTCCAAAGAGGACAGTGTGGGCAGGGAGGGTCCCAGGGGGGCCTGACACCCTCGGCCAGCAGACGAAGGTCGACATCAGGGTGGTCAGGCGGGCCAGCGGCACCTGCCCCTGATGGGATGTGATGAGAAGGGACTGCCCCTCCGTGGGCTCCCCAAACCCACAACCCCACTGTGACCCCGAGAAAAACACTCAAATTCCAACAGATGAATTCCAATCGTCCAAGCCAACTCCATGGAGAGGGGCCGCAGTGTGTACCCGACCCCTCCCCGGGCCGCTAGGGCCAACGGCAGAGTCAAGTGTGAGAGACGTCCCAGCCCAGAGGAGCCGGGGGACAGGAGGGCCCGGGCCTCACTTGATGATAACGTGTAGATGTGGCTCATTCCCTGGGACCATGCTGTTAGCAACAGGAGAGATTGGGGGGAGGGTGGGGAGGCATGTGGGAGCTTTGCATTGCGTTTGCAACTTTTATGTAAATCTAACACTGTTCTAAAAATTAGTCTACTTTTAAAAACCCAGCATGCCATCCAGGACGCCGTGAAGTGGTGCGTGCACTCAACGGAAAGATAACCGAGGGACAGAAATAGTGGGGCAGTCAGTGAGAGAGGGACCCCACCCCCTCTGCAACAGTTCATTCCCTGCACGCCTGCCACCGTCCCCATGAGGCCAGCCAGAGGGACCCCTGTCCTGCAGGAGCTCAGAAGGCCGGCAGGTCAACAGATAGCCACACACAGGAAGAGCAGCGCAGGCACCCTAACCCTGCGGGAGTGGAATAGCCAGGAAGGCTTCCTGGAGGAGGTGGCGTAAGCACAGCTCACACAAACAGTCACTGAAAATGAAATGGGAAACGTGAAATGGCTTGAGGGTCCGCACACAGTGGGTGAGTGTCAAGAGTCCTCGGACGGCTTGTAGCAACAGAAGGGGCTGCTGTGAACTCTGACCCCCGGTGCCCAGTCAGGCCAAGCACACCCACCTAGACACGTACAAAAGGAGATCAGGGTCACCTGGTACCAGGGAGAGGGGCCACCCTTCAGAGGAGGCACAGAGCCCCACCCCGTTGCCACACACCGCCAGGCGGAGGAGGTCTCCCTCACTGAAGGACACAGGCCCCAGCGACCTCGCACCAGGTGACTCGTTCACAGGACGTGTCCAAAGTGGCAAATCCAGAGACAGGCAGTCGACCAGCAGTGGCCAGAGGCTGGGGAGGGTGGGAGGGATGGGCAGGGACAGCTAAGGGTACGGGTTTCTTCCGGGGGCGATGGAAAGGCGCCGATATGAGCCTGCGGTGGGGTTGCCCGATCCTGCACCCGAGTCAGCAACCTGCACACTCTGCAGTTGGATCGTGTGGTGTGTGAGTTACACCTCAGTGAAGATGTTCAACAAACAGACACGTCTCTCACAGCCCAGACTTGCCCCCCCCCCCCCATCAGCTGCCCACGGGCTCCCCAGCAGCTCCCAGAGCCGAAGCTCCCGGGCCCAGGAGGCTGGGCTTCAGAGGGGTCTCCCAGCAGAGAAGTGTGTCCGTGCGTTCACTCCCCAAAGGTGTGCGGAGCGCCTGATCTGGACACGTGGGAAAAAGTGCTCCAGGAGAGAGAAGAGGCCTGGCCACTGGGGAGGGGACACTCAGGGGGGCGGGGAACAAAGCAGGAGGTAACAGCAAGTGAGGAGGTGCTTCTCTGACAGCGAGCTCACAGGAGGCCGCCCAGCCAGCGGAAGGAGCAGAGATGTGGCCCACACCCCACAGAGGAGGCCGAGGGGGCAGAGGGCAGGGGCGGGGCTGGGAAAGGAAACCAAGCTGACCTGGGAGGGGTCTGGGGCACAGGCTGGGGTCATGTCCCACGTGCCCACCCGCCCAGACAGCTCCAGCCCTCTCCACTGAACATGGGAACCCACAAGAATCCTTGGGAACCCCCGGGAGGGGTGAGCTGTTTCCTGGGGCCCCCGGCCCCTGCAGCCCCCCCATGGTGCCCTGAGCACCCAGTTTCTCCTGCCCACAGCCTGACTCGGGTTTGGGGGCCTCGAGGGGCTTGGGGTCATGCCACCCTTCCCCCCATTCCAGAGGAACAGGCTACACCTCAGAGCACAGTGCTTTCCGAGCGCCCCCACGTCACAGGGCCCGGTGTCACAGATCTTTCCAGAAGCCCTCCCACACAACCACCAGCCAGTGCTCTGGTGTTGGGCCCACCCCCCACCCCCTTCTTCCTCCTGGGGCAACATGGGCCAGGGCCACCTCCAGACCTCTGGCCTCCGAATCGCAGACCAAGGCGCTCGCTTACAGGCGGCTGAACTGAGGCCCAGACAGGTGGAGCGTCCCGCCCACGAACACGAGGCAAGACCAAGAGCCTTCCCCACCAAACCCCCTGAACACCTGGCAGACACTGCCAGGCTCGAACCGACTCCCCCACTCAGTGGCTGTGGCCTCGGAGACAGGCTTCCTCGTGGGGTGGTGGCGGGGGCTAACAATGGTCCCGGCCTCCAACTGCTGCAGAGCCGCCCCATCACAGAAGATGGTCAGGGGCCCGTGGTTGTCACTGCGTTCTCATGACCTCTGACTCATGGGAATTTCTTTCACGAACCCCCAGAAATGTAAGTTTACCAGGGGCTATTAGGGGGGTGGCCCCACCTCTGGAGCCAAAGAGCCCCAGTCCCCGCCCTGGCTCTGCCACTGAACTGACTGGGACTCTCTGTGCCTCAGTTTCCTCAAAGGCAGAATGGCGTGAACATGCACATCACGAGGGCCTGGGACGACGCACAGAGCGCCCCAAGCATGGAGTCTGAGGCTATGCTGACTGATTTCTAGCGCTGTCATGAGTATTTTTGATAGGCCAGCACGCCCTGTCTTCTGGTGTGACCGCAGGGGACTGATCACAGCCCCGGTTACGACTGGAATGCCACACAGCCCCCTATGGTGACAGTCGTTAGAAGGAATTACAGCCCGTGTCCCCATCCAGGCCGTGGGCACAGGCCACACGCAGACACCCCAGGCTCCCTCTAACTGGGGAGCCCTCCTCCGTCTGTAAGAGCAGACGGAGCAGCCGGCCTTGAAGTTCTCAAGTTAACGGATTGTATTTCTCGGTCCGTGGCAGCTCCAAGCAGGGACCAGGCTGCCCCACCCCCAGGGCTGGGTGGTGCTTCAGCCACTCTGTACACCACAGGAGCGTCACCCTCAGGGACCCAGGCCTCTCCCACGTTCACGGCACCGACTGTGGAGGACCCGAACTCACCCCTCGGGTTCTCCAGAGTCCGCCCAGGACAGTTACTGTTGCCCTGCCACCAAAGAGCCAGGAAGAACAGGCCCAGGCCACGGCAATGCCAGGCAGCCCCGAGCCAACTCTCAGTCTCCCCAAACCAAGGCCTGCCAGGTGCCACGGGAGTGGCCACACTTGCCCTGGAGGCTTCCCGCAGATGCCGGGTCTGGGCCCAGCCAGCAGAAGCTGCATCGGAGGCAGGCACACCTGCAGCCCTCCTATCACTCCCTCCTCGCGGCCCGAGTCTCATTCTCCCCAGCTCACCTGTGACTTCTCTATGCCCAGGGAGCTCTGCCACCACCTGTCACTGGCAGCAGCCCCGCTGGGCAGCAAGCCCACACTCAGCTCTTGACAAAAATGGTCTCCTTTGCCCTGGCCAGGGTGGCTCGGCGGGTTGGAGCGCCGTCCCATGCACCGACAGGTCACAGGTTCGACCCCCGGTCAGGGCACACACCCAAGTTGCAAATTCGGTCCCCGGCCGGGGGCGCGTACAGAAGGCAATCGGTCCGTGTTTCCCTCTCGCATCGGTTTCTCCCCCTTTCTCCCCAGTCCTCTCGCTTTAAAATCAATGAGTGCTGTCGGGGGTAAAGGTCTCCTCCATTCCCGACAACGGGCTCAGCAACCTCCCAGCCCTGCCTCGCAGGGCCCACAGCAGCCACGAGGCAGGAGCCCCCACCCTGACATGCTTGAAGGGCCAAGTAGCAGAGACAGGGGCCAGAGGCCAAACCAGGGATGATGGCAGTCTCCCCCCAAAAGGAGCACCTGAGTGGACTAGGCCACTCCCGAGTGAGAGCCCCATTCCCTCACAAAGCTCAGGCAGATCCAGCTTCCGGAGGGAAACTCCCAACCCACGAAGCATGGGGAGCTGGAAGGTGCTCACTGGGGCCACTGAGGTGCCGGGGTACCCGTGGCACAGCCACTAACATGGGTCACAACACGGAAACATCAGAGCCCCCGTCTCCGATTACATGGGTCCCATCAGGACGTGGTCTGTGTTTGGTGCCGCCGTTTGTTACGAGGTAGCATGGCTCAGATACCCTGTTACACGGAGAACACAGGCTTCAGGCTCGCAGCCTCCCCTGGCAGCCAGCGCTGGAACCTAATAACACTCCACTTTCTTTGAGCTTGAACCTCTCTCTACCACACAGCAAAAATGGTGATTCAGGGAAACCAGCCTGATCCTGATTTCCAGCTGGTGAAGGTAAGGCCCCGGGAGAGAGAGGAGAACACAGGTCACAGGGGCTGGCGGCCGATTCGCCTCCTGACACCCACTCCAGGATGGGCTCCGCAGATAAGTGGGGGCCCCGCCCACGCTGGTGGAAGATGGAATAAGCCACTCACAGGGCCAGGGCCACGCGGACCCCAACTTCATAGTTTCCCCTACGTCTCCAGGAAATGCCTTTCCTGAGTGCAGCAGGCAGACGCAGCAGGGGCAGGCCACACTACTAGGACTGCCACCTCCCACAGCCTGTCAGCGGGGCAGCTCTGAGGAAAGAAGGGCAGAGACGGGGGTGGCACCCATCTAAAGGCTGGGGATGCCTACCTCCCAGTCCCCAGGTCCAAGCCAGCAACACCCCACCACGAGTCCAGCACTGTGAAGTCTGGAGCGGGGGCCGGGGCATTCCTGGAACACACTCACCCAGCCAGACTGCGTGTCCCCAAACAGGCCCAGGACACGGGAGGGGCAGAGTCAGGGGAACAATGGCCACCCGGGGGGCAAAGGGCACTTCCAGCCTGGCCAGGGTGTTCAATCTCTGCGCCGAGTGTGCCCCACCAGCCCCCCTTCCCGTTGACGGGGGGAAACTGAGACACAGGGAGGCTCACTGCCTTCTTGCCCAAGGTCAGAGCAGGTGTGTGACCAGGGCAGGCAAGCCTCCCAAGCCTGCTCTTCACTACAGCCCAGCCCAGTCCAGCCCTGCCACCCTGCCAGGCCCCGCTGGAAAACAAGCCCCACGGCTGGGAGACCGTTTGTGGGAGAGGCTCTGAACTCTGATCTCCCCAGCCCACACAAGGAAGGCAAGAAGGGAACCCCGGGCTGCAAAACGTGTCCCCCAAACGCAAGGGTCCCTGCCTCTGGAAACGCAGGGCTGCGGAGCGGACCGAGCTTGCAGAGGCGCTCCCCCTGCTAGGTCTCCAGCCCAGGGGTTGCTGCTCCCTCCAGTACAGCCTCCACGTGGAGCCGGGCCCATCTCCGGCTCTCCTACCCTCCCTGACAGCGGTGCAGGGCCCGTTCTGGGCAATGAGGGCCAGGCGGGGGGCTGCCACACTACACCCCACCTCCGCTCCTGCCCACGGACCTGGGCCCAGCAGAGCCCCACTGACAAACAGTCCCAAACAAAGGGAGAGGAGGCGGCAGAAATAGAGGTGTGAGGGGTGGGAGAAGGCCCACAACTTTTTGGCGGGGTCGTCACGGAGGTCGCAGGGCCGGGGGCTCCCTCCTCTCCCGTGCCCTCACACAGTGGGTCGGGAAGACGGCATGCGCCGAGCCCACGCCCCCGTCTGGCCTCGGTGACCCCCGGCCCCGCGACCACCACGCCAGCCCGGACCCCGCGCCCCCGCAACGTCCTTCTTTCCCTGGCGGGCCCACCGGAACGCAGACCGGGAGACACCAGGCGCCCGGACGCGTCCCCGGCCCGCGCGGGACCCGGGGGCGTGAGTGCGGGGCGCGCCCGCGCGGGGCCCTGCCCAGCGGGCCGCTGGCTCTGGGCGCGAGGGAGAACGAGGCGGGGCGCGGCGGGTCGCGGCCCTGGCCGGCCAGCGCCGGGAGCGTGTCCGGGGATCCGCCGACGTCCGTGTGGGCGTCCGCGCGCGCGCGCCGCTTACCCTGAGCGGAGGTCGGGGCCAACTCTCATCCACCCGCCGGCCGCCCGGCCGCGCTGCACCTGCCGCTCGCCCGGGAGCCCAGCGGCGCCGGGGAGCGCGGAGGAGGCGGCCCCGCGGGTCCCGGCCACGAGCGCGGAGGCGGCGGCGGCGGCGGCGGCGGCGGCGGCGGCGGCGGCGGCGGCGGCGGCGCCAGGTCGCGCGCTCGCGTCCCGCTGCGCGGAGTCTGCGCGCCCCCGGCCCGGCCTGCGCAGCCGCCGCCCCGCCCCGCGCGCCGCCGACAGCCCCGGTGCTCCTCGCACAGCCCCGCCCCGCGCAGCGCCTTAAAGGGGCCGCCCCACGCCGCGCCCCGCCCCCTCCCCGCCCCCCACGCGGCTGGCACCCGGGCCTGCGGGAGCGCGCCTGCCCTAACGGGTCCGCGCGCGCGAGTTTGGTCACGCGGCGCGGCCTTTGTTTGGGTGACCCACGTGCGTCCCCGCCACTCGCGCCCACGTGCCTGCGCGGCGGCTCCAGCGTGTCCGCCAGCCCCTCGCGGTCACCTACCTCCACGCGGTCCCGCGCGTCTGGCTCAGCAGAGCCCTCGGGCACAGCCACGCAGAAGCACGCAAGCTGCTGTCACCTTGCCCGCAGCCCGCCCGCCGGACACCCCATCAGGGGCACATCGGGACCGCATCCGTTTGCAGTGGTCTCGTGGGAGGGCAAAAATTAGGGAATGAGCGCAATGCTCACCAAAGGTGGGGTCGGTGACCTCAGTAGTCAAGGAGACTGCCCTGCAGAGAGAGAGAGAGAGAGAGAGAGAGAGAGAGAGAGAGAGACCCCTGCTCAGGCCTGCTACCCTGCCCCGCTTCCCGCCAGGGGTGAAGTTACCAGCCAGGCCACCAGACCTGGGATCTTGTCTCCTTGAAGGAGAGAATTCAGTCAGAGTGCAGCAAAGCAAGCCGGCATTTATTGGCCACAGCCAAAGCCCACTCAAGACCGTGAAACAAGGGAGGGCTCAGCATAGAAGCACCAGGAGAGCCCAGGCACGGCTGCCTCAGCTCCCTGGGGAGTCAGAGAAAAGGGGGCCTTGGGGACAGGGTCAGGGGTTAGCCCTGCGTAAGCTGCTGCTGCTCCCCTGGTTGCAAGTCTCCTGGGCTCCCGAGGAGCAGGGGGCAGAGAGTGGCACAGGCAGGCTCCCCAGAGGAAGAGCACGTGCTGGTCCTTTGTCTTGAGGGGTTCTCTCTCTCTGATGCAGGCGGGAATCTTAGGGGAGGCCTCAGGGGACAGTTTCAGCAGCACCATCACCCGTTTTCCAGGTGTGTCCTTTCTGGGCCCCAGTCTCCACTGATTGGTCAGCGCCAGGGCAGGGGGTCACTGGTCAGTGCAGCTGGTCCTGAGGCAGCCATGGTGTCACTTGTCTGGTTTGGCTGCTTTTCTGGGCCTGGAGCTGAAACACAGCTGAGGCCTAGAAGTTACCTTTGGAAGGACAGGTTAGGGGTCTGAACCATGTGACCGGTGACGTGCTAGGGAGGAAAGGACACCCTGGGGCGAGCCCTTGTTTCCCCAGCCTTGCCTGTTGCTACGCACTGGGGCGTTTCGGCCCTGCTGACTGTTCCTGCTGACCATCTCTGCCCGGCCCCTCATCCTTGCTCTGCTCTGGTCTAACCACCAGCCGCAGAGACACTCAGACATCCCGAGAGCCGTGCTCTCACTGTGTGCAGAGCAGTCCCAAAGGCCTGCTTACCCCTGGGCCTTCGGGTGAACCCTAGGTTGCACACAGACGTGTCAAACGACCGTTTCTAACCCCAGGCCCTTTGCAAAGGCTGCAGACCCTGCCTGGAGTGCTCTCCCTTACCCATCACCGGCTCCAGCTGGGCACCTTCCTCTGACCAGCCAGCAGGGGCGCTCTGCCTCCTTCCCTCCCAGCACCAAGACCTGTGGGTGGCCTTCACCTCTGAACTTGTCTTTCCTGCTCTGGGGCCACATTGGACCCCAGCCCACATTTGACTCCAGCCTCCTAGCCCAGGGCCCCAGCAGGTGTTCCGCGTACTGTCCGAGGGACAGTATACCCAGGGACAGTATTTTTTCTCTGGCCATCTCACCCCTTCCTGCTCTTTTCAGGCACACCCATGCTTAAGTGCCCCCTCTTCCAAGAAGTCTTCCCCGACTAGACTGCCCTTTTACTCTGAGCCCTCACAGAGCCATTCTGTCCATCCTGGACTCTTTCAGAAGCGCCAACCTGCCCACAGGCCCCTCCCAGCCAGGGCCCACTGAATGGGCTTCCTTGTTCATCCTGGCCCTGGACCATAGCCCCTGTTTGTTCTCCTCTTCACACCCCCGCCCCAGCCATCCCATCCTTCGGGCTTGGACACCGGCCTCCGAGCTGTTGTCCCCCCTTGGATTCTGCGCACTGGCCACAGCCCCAAGGCATCGCAGGCACCTGCTCTCTCTGCTCTCTCCCCCCAGCAGCTTACCAGGCTGTTGAAACCTTTGGCCACACCGCCCAACCCTCGAGCCTTGGCTTCCTCATCTGTAAAGGGAAGAAGTGAGATGCCCACCGCAGGGCTGGGGCTGCGGTCTCTACCGAGGCCTGAGTGCTCCCCACTAAGGAGATGGGCGCACCTTGTAGGGGAGGCCAAGAGTGTGCAGGCCCTCCAAGGAGGGCTCCAGAACAGGGTGGACAGTGCCGGCCTGCCGCCCAGGGGGCTGGAGGCCTGCCAGCCTCTGTATCCTGTGTAAATCAGCATTTCTGCCCTTGAGTACCTGGAAGTGCCTTGCACACAGTAGGCACTCAGCTAATGCACTACTGAGTGGCCAACTGACACCCAGAAACATCATTCCCATATTTCGTTGACTTTAAAATGCCATCGGTAAGACGCTCCAACTTAGCAACAGCTTTTCTGGAAAAACTGGACCACCCACCGCTGCATCAGCAGCTCTTTCGCGCTTACAGGTGCATCATCAGCTTCTCAGGAAGGTTGAGGGGGAACCACTGAGCACCTCTGGGGGCAGGACGCATGACGTGAAGGGCTTTCCCTGCTGTGGCCCCGGGGAGGTCGTGCTCCCTGCAGAGCGGGGACTCCTCAGCAGGGCTCAGCCCGGTCACAGAGGCTGCAGAGCGCCGACCCCCAGCTCGCAGGCCTGGGCGGGGGCTTGCCCCACACATTTTCCGTTCTGGCTTCTGAGCCTAACGGACTGCGCCACCTCGTGGCCAAAGACGGAAGCGCAGGGGCCGGCGCCACGCCCCTTGAGCCGGCCCCTTGGAGACCTTCCCAGGCCCCGCCCCTCACCCAATCCTGGTGCCTGGTGCCAGGGCAGGCGGGCCGGGTGCGGGCACCACTTGGCCACGTGGCAGGATCTCCCTCTTTAGCAGTCCTGCCTCTGTCCCCTGGGCCACTGCTAGCCTGGATCTAGGCTCTGCGTCTTAGCTGCTGTGTAACCCTGGCAAGTTTCTCCACCTCTCTGAGCTACAGTTTCCCTGCTTTGCAGGGTGGTGGCTGGGGACCTCTGTCCTTCTCGCCCCTCACTCGCTCCACAACCACGCAGAGGCAGCCAGCAGTCCCACCTGGCCCTCTTTGACCTTATTGTGGGTGTGATCCGGCTGCCCGCGTGGTCAGTGGTCAGTGGGGGCTGGGGGCTGGGTGCTGCTGGAGGAGGGCAGGCCTGGCTGAGGCCAGTGGGGGAACGAAGTGGGAGGGGGGACAGCCCTCTGTGTTCTTGGGCCCAAGAGGGGCTGAGTGAGCTTGGGGTGTGTGTGTGGGGGGCTTGTGAGCAGAGTGACCAGTGAGGGGGAAGCCCAGAAGGATTCAACAGACCAGGCTGGAGGACACTATACACACAAAGTTGGGGTAAGAAAAACAGAGTAAGACAGAGAAATGTGACCCTACATCCCCTGTCCCATAGAACTCTCTAGAATGATGGAAATACCCTGTATCTGTGCAGCCCAATGCGGTAGGTAGCCACACGTGGTTACTGAGCACTTGAAATGTGGTTGGTGCACCCGAGAAGATGAGCTTGTGAGTGTGTTTCATTGTAACTAATTCACTGTAAACAGCCACCTGTCTCGGGCGGTCCTACCACGTAGACAGCCCCCCCATGGGTTACCATGGTGCATCAGACTTGCCCCACTGAACATGTGAAAACTAAAGACCAAAGAATTTAGAAAAGGATAGGGATCACGAAGGAACAACATAATTCAGAATTAGAGAAACTCGGGAAACGGACGACTGGAGGGGAAGGAAACTTGTGGGTCGAAGAGCTCAGGGAATACCTAGAGGTCAAAGCAGAAATCAGCCGGAAGTGAAGACAGAGCTACTGGGGACCCGAGGAGAAAGAGGTGGGAAGTGCCTTGAGACAAATGGAAGACGGAAAGCAGGAGATTTTTTTCCATCAAAAAGAAGCATAAGATAAAAAGGGTGGAGAGAGCACAGGAGGTGTGGGAGACAGGCAGGAAAGTCGAAACAAACGACTCCTTATAGGGACAAACAAATATTGAAGCTGTAGTTCGAGAAAGTGTTCCTGAATTTTAAAGCAAAGACCCTCGACATCACATATTGAAAGAACAGGCCCCGTACAAGGAAAATCGACCTGGAAATACAAACGCTGAGACACAGGTTGACTGAAACAACTGAACTTCATAGAAAAAGAAAAGACTATCCTTTGGACACCCTGGTTTAAAAAAAGATAATGTCACTCACAAGGAAAAATAGGAGACCCCCACTGGACTGCCAGCAGCCGTGCTTCATCCCAGAACACCTGCTCTGATCAGCCACGAAAAGAAAATATGAGTCCGGAATGTTCCGCCCGGTCCAAGCGGCCCCTGGCGTTGAAGGCTGGGGAGGGGCTGCTCCTGGTCAGGGTCGCTGCTCCCAGGAGCCTCTCCTGAAATCCGTCTGGGAAAATGAACGTCAGGGAACGGAAGTGAACGCGGAGACAGCGAGACAGGACGGTGCCGAGCAGTAGCTGCCTCTCATCCTTGGAAGGAAACTTCACCGACTTTTGAGGTCCACGCGGGGGAGAACGGGCGTGCATGAGAAGCTGGGTCAGCTGGCCGGCTACCTTCTGGGTGGTCAGTGGACATGAAAGTACAATTTCCAACCAGGTGCTGGGGCACAGGAGAGGGGGGGGGTGCAGGCTACCAGCTGGTGTCGTCTTGGCTCCTGCTAGGAGACAACAAGGCAACCAAAGAGAAAGGGGGGGAGGGGAGGGAGGGAGCGGGGAGGGGGCAGGCAGGCAAAGGGCGGACCGAGGATACTGAATAAAGATATTAATATAAAGTCATCAATACGACATGTGAAGATACAATAAAGACAGAGTAAATAAAACAAGCTACCTAAGGAAAGACAATTATTCATCTTTAAAAGTGAGGAACGCAAATTTATTTCATAGCCCTAAAAACTTAAAGAATAATTCATAAATTTCAAAAACAATTCCTTCAAAGAAGGGTGAAACAGGATAGAGAGTACTTCTTTGAAAAACATTTGTTTTTTTTTTTTTTGCCCTGGCCAGGTATCTCAGTTGATTGAAGCGTCGTCCTGTAACCTTTCAGTTGCCGGTTCGATTCCCAGGCAGGGCGCATACCTAGGTTTCAGGTTCAGTCCCTGGTCCAGGTGTGTACAGAAGAGCAACCAACTGATGTTTCTCTCTCTCCCTTCCTCTGTCTTTTAAAACAACAAGAAAAAAAAATATGTCCTTGGGTGAGGGCAAAAGAAAAAATAGAAAGAAAAAAAATGAAAAGATACCTTTCTCTGGAGATTGATGAGTGAAACAAAACCAATCTTTAAACACTCTAAAAATAAAAGATGAAATGAAATGGAATAACCTAATTGCCCACTGAGTGGGTGACAGAACCGTACAGAAGCGTCCCGAGGGACCTTAAAACTCCGTGGCGTGCACATCTCTCGTGGTATGTAACCCAAGGACAGAAAGAAGTGCCCAGCTCTGCCCGGCAGCCACGCTGGCGCTCTCGGGGCCGCCGTCCTCCCGAGGTGGTTGTGCGGGCCGTGTGCAATAGAGCCCGTGAGGAATCATCTTCTCAGCGCTCCGTGGGCGCGGGGACTTCGGAGCAGGTCCGTGATTTTAAATGCTGTAGTCCCGGGGAGGAAAGGTCGGTGTTGATCTGTGGCGTCCTTCTTCACAAACAAGCGTTTGTTTTCTCTGTCCAAGGAAAACGCCTCAGTAACGACGGCCACCCCTGCAGCCAGGAGACCGAGTTCTCCAACTTCCCGTGAAAGGAAGCAGAGCTTCTGGGAGGATAGGCCGGTTCCAGGCAGGGACAGGGAATGTGCCAGGGTGAGCCTGGAGCATCCCGTCACACTGAAAAAGCAAGGAACAGCCCAAGACCACCGGGGTCATGGCCAAGTGACCAGAGGCCACAGAGCGGTCTCCCCCAGAGCAGGGAAAGGACAACTGGGGGCTGACCACGGTCGGCACCGCAGTGGTCGGAGCTCATCATCAGCTGTGATCGAGGCCGGGAGTTCGGAAGGAGGCCAAGCCGACGTTCACTTTCACGGGCTCCCGGAGGTCAGCTCACCATTCTGAAACTCGCAGGAAGCAGGAAGGCATCGGCATTTGTCTTGTCCTTCCCCCCCCCACCCATGACCGTAACTCGGGGTGACTGCATGGTTGACGAGGGGGAATTTGTCCGTGTGGAATTCCGGCTGAGAAACGAAGAAGCGACGGTGGAGTTCGAATGGCATCCTTTTGCACCTCCTGGTGGGTTAAGGTGCCCGAGCGAGGATGGGCCATGGCCACCAGTGGTGGCCCCAACCCCCCCAAAAGGGAGACAGCCCGTGGAAGTGACTCCGAACGGGAAACTCACTTCACCCACGAAGTCTCCTGCCTGGAAACAGTGAGCCCGACTCTGACCGAGCCACCAGGTGGCGCCACTGCCCCCACGTAGCTGTTTACAGGGAAATGCACGCCGTTCAGTTCAGGGAAGAGTTCCGTCCCCAGCTGAACCAGCCCTCCGCGGCCACGAGGGGCCAGTTCCCGCAGGACGGGCCAGCGTGGCTCAGAGAGGCGGCTGGGTAGCCGCTTCACAGCAAGACGCCAGCTCACAGCAACTGGGAGCACATTCTGTCCCCCACGGGCCTGAGTCACAAGAGAAGGGAACTGTCAGGAAGTGGGGCCCTAGTTCTGAAAAACGAACCAGCAAGCAGGCTACAAAAGCAGCATAGAGGAAAATACCCTAGGAGACCACATCGGGCCCCTTCCTTCCCAAGGCACACCAAGAGCCCCCAGCCCCCGCAAGGCCCTCCATCCCCCAAGGGCTCCATGACCACCTCAAGGCCCCCTCAAGATACCTTAAGGTCTCCCAAGATCCTGCAGGCCTCCCAAGGTGCCCCAGACTCCCCAAGGTCCCCTAGATCTCCAAGGTCCTCCAAAGTTCCCTAGGCCCTCCCAGGACCCCAAGACCTCTGGTCCCCCTGTGATGGCCCCCCAGGCCCTACGGCCAACCTCTGCATCCTCAGCCCTCCAGGAGAGAACCCCCACACTTCCTCTTTTTCTGGGATGTCCGGCTGGAACTCACAGGGGTGAATCCCACTGGTCAGTGCCTTACTTCCTGCCGTCAGTTATTGGTCCTGGCTGACCTATTCAGTGCCACCTTGGGGTCACGTGACTTCCCAGGCACATCACCCCGTGTCAGGTGTGGCTGCCCCAGGCTCTGCCATCAGTGAGGCCCAGAGTCGGTTCTCCTGCAGGGCTGCAAGGAGGCCTGGCAGTCAAGGGCGGTCTGCTGCTCTCGGCACCCGGGGCTAGGGCCTCACTCCAGGGCTGGGGGCAGGTCCAGAACCCTGGCCCACAGGTGGCCCTGCCATCAGCAGGGAACCTGGGGGCCTGGGCACTCACCCTGCCAGGCTCTGTCCACAAAGGCTGAACCCATCAGGCAGCAGCCCTGAAACACACCCACCAATCACAGACCTAGTGTCCCCATGGGGACAACTGCCCCCAAGAGGAGGGAGGAGAGGCCCAAACCGGCTCTGCCTCTCTGGGGTGGGAGCCTCCTGCAACCTCTGAGAAGCCTGGTAAACGGATAAACGGACAGACAAGCCGCCTTGAAACCCAAGGTCCCGAGTCTCCTGGTTTAAGGAGGAAAGAGACAGACAAGGAGGGGTGGCCGCGTGACTTCCCTGGTCCTGGCGTCCTCGCTGCACTCAGGGTGCGGGTGGGTCATGGCCCTGGGGCGAAGAGCACCTGGACTTGACCCTGGCTCTGCTGCATAGAGGCTGTGTGACTGCGGACAGGTTGCCGAGCCTCTCTGTGCCTGCTGTCCTCGACTGTTCCCTAGGGGTCAAAGAGCACGTACCGCCAAGGGTCGCTCAGAGGAGTCAGGGAGGTGGTGCTTACGTAGCACTTAAAAGAGCGCCTGGCATCCAGTGACGGCGGGGTAACCGGGCCCTCCCGTCACCCAACCACCCCTTAGTCACTTAGGGAATGCTTCCCCGTCGGGTGCTCGTGCCAGGCCCGGGCTGCGCCCTGGGTTGATGGAGATGAGCCGAAGGGAAATACAACAGATGTACATGGAACCGCACCCCACGACAGCCCTGGCCTGTGCTCTTCCCGGGTCCAAAGGGACCTGAGAGGCAGGAGGGAGCACTGGGGTGGTCAGGGAAGGCTTCTGGTAGGAGGGGCATTTAAGCCAGGCAGGGAGGCACGGGCTGGCAGCGACAGGCTGGAGGCCGGAGAGGGACAGCTAGGGGCTGATGGCCTCCTGACCCTGACCGACCCTGCTCTCCTCACGTGCTTTAGCTGAATCCTGAGGTTGGGGTCCCAACACACCAGCATGACTCATGAGGCAGGACCCCTGGGGGCCTGGCCTGCCCCACCCCCGTGCAGTTCTTCTGAGGTGTCACGCCTGCAGGCCTCCAGCCCTTGCCAGGGCCCAGGGCCATCGTCAGGTGCGGCTGAGAGCCAGGCTGGGAGCTTGGGGCCGGCCTGGGCAGAGGCTGAGCCCAGGAGCAAGTCACTCCCGGGAACACAGCCAGCGCCCTCGCCAACCTGCCCGGGCAGGCCCTGGGCCCCAGCTCACTGTGACGCAGCCATCGAGGCCCAGCCCAGCAGCCGCTCCTCTGGGAAGCATTCCTGACCCCCAAGCTGAGCCCCGGGGTGTCCATGGGGTCTCTGGCCTTGAGGCTTTCCTGTGTGACACGGACAGAGAGCAGAGTTACCTGTGAGAGGAGAATCAGATCAGCTCAAGAGGAAGAGGAAATGTATTAACACGTTCACAGCCAAGTCTGGGGCATCCTTCAGGCACAGCTGGATCCAGGACTAAAGGGCCCTGCCTCCCTCTGTGCTGGCTCATCTCACGGCAGCTCCGGGCCAACATTCTCCACGGCCAGCAGCCCTGGCAGGACCAGAGGTTTCATCTGCCCAGCTGTTCTACAAGCTGTTTCAGAACAGGGCCAGACTAGCTGAAGTCATCTGTCAACCCCCGAAACATGAAGGACTGCGGTGAGCTGTACCTGGACTGCACGGCCTGGGAGTGGGGGGAAATGAGCTGGCCGGGCAGCACCGCAGCTGGCTCCCTGCAGCCGGCTGCCCACCAGACCGCCTGCTGCTCGGGCAGGAACAGTGTGGAAACACCTGTGTGCCAGCATTGCCCGGCATTGGGCTGGCCACGGAGCAAGGGCTCTAGCCCACTGGCTTTGGATAGGTTTCTCGGGACCTTGGCACATGCTGTTCCCTCTGCCTGGAACAGCCAAGCACCTCCCACCTCCCCGCCCAGTGAGCACCCCTTATCCTGCAGGCCTGCCTGCGCCTCTAATGAGGCACCTGCCCGTTAGACTCTCGATCTCGGCCTCCTGGCTTTCTTCCCTCTCCGTGTTTTCTGCCTTTTCCCTTTCTACTCTGCATCCTGGAGCGCAGCCCCAGGTCTCTGCGCTGGTCCGCCGGTTCTCCCTTCAGCTGTTTGATTCATGGAGTTGAAAGTCTCAACATTGATATATCCTTTCGCAAAAGTGCTACTTGGTTGTTTTTCAAATCAGTGTGGTCTTTTTCCCTCATAGACTCTTGTGCCTTTTTAATGCTCTTCCTCAGTCCGTCTCATGTCGTTTCCTCTGTTTCAGGCATTCAGCTATCTGAGGCGGGGAGGTAGCCAGGTCTCTGGACTCTCACCCACGGTGGCTTTTCCTGTGCTGCCTCGGTTTTTTTATTGCGTCTCCATTCGTCCCTTGGAATCCTGAAGCCGGACGCTTTCCTCCAGCCGGCACTCCGGCTCGCTCCCGACCATCCTAAAGAGGCACTTCTGCTCTGGGGCTGTCCGTTTCATCCCTGGGCTTGGGATCCCCCGCCTGCGAGGGAGGGCCTTTGACCCCAGGTCATCACCTCTCGGGGAAATCACTACCGCTGCTCTACATTTGCTCCCTGGAGCGACCTCACTTCCAGGAGGTGCGCTTTGCTGGCAGGCAGGCAGGGTTACACGGGACCCCGCTCTCTGTAAGGGGGTCTCCCCAGCTGAGGATCTCTGCTCCAACTAGGAGTCTCGGGCCCCTCCCCCTCACCACCCCTGCCCGTCTCCATCCTTGTCTGGGGCGAGCATCCAGGGAACGCTGGTCTCCCTCTCCCAGGCCCAGCTGTTCCCGCTGTTTCTTTAGGAGCCTGGCAAGGCCATGAGGTTAGGAGTGTGGACAACCCCGGGACGTGCTAGCAGCACCCTGGCCTGTTCAAGTACCTGCTCCCCCGCTGTTGGAAGTCACATCCAGCAGCGGCTGTGCTTGTGCTGTGCGGGCACCACCTCCCCGGGGGTGGGCAGATGCAGTTAGGGCTGATGATCAGCCAGCCTTGAGAGGGGAGGTTGTCTCGGACTATTGGGGTGGGCCCAGCATCATCAGGAGGGTCCTCAGAAGTGGGAGCAGGAGGCAGAGAAACAGCGTCGGGGCGCAGCGGAGTGAGGAAGGCCACAGTGCCGGCCACCGCTGGCTTCGAGGGTGGAGGACCGCCCTGGCCAAGGAGTGTGTGCGGTCTGAGAAGTGGGGACAGGCAGGGAAGCAGGTTCTCCCCCGGAACCGCCAGAAAGGAGGCTGGGCTGCTGAGGGTTAGTTCTGCCGGTGAAGACCCACGTTGGACCCCCGACCTGGGAACCGCAGGATAAAAAGTGTGTTTCTTTAGCCACTGGGTGTATGGGCTGCTGCTCCATCAGCCGCAGGAAACAAATTCACCCCGTTTCACGGGGGAGGGGACGGAGGCCAGGAGAGGAGAAGGGACGTGCCCAAGCCCACAGTCAGTGGCACCGCCGCCAGGCCCCCTGCCTCCCTGCCTGGAGCTCCTTGTCCGGCCCACTGTCCTTCCCGGGTGGTGATGGCGGGCCAGGGTCCCCAGCAAACTCCCACTGCCAATCCCGCAGAGCGAAGAGGGTGGTAAAGCGAGCCTGAACCATCCTTCTGGGTGCACCAGGGAGGCACATGTCCCCTGACTCATGCAAAGCACCCAATTAGCCAATTTTGACAGAAGTTGGAACTTGCAGGAGCCCAATACTCTGCCAACAGCCCCTCCTTGTCCTCTGTCCCCTGACGTAGGCTGCGGCGGTATGCCACAGACGTCAACAGAATTGGGAGTTTCTCAGCTTCCTGGGCAGCCGGCACTCCACCTCCCGCAGCCCAGAGGCCAGCCAGGTGGTGCTGGCCTGTGGACAGTGTCCTTGTCCATCTCCACGCCTCCGGGTCAGGTCATGGAGGTGGACGAAGACACGTCTCTCTGTCTGCTGTCCTGGGGAGCTGCGGAGGTGGGGGCGGGCTGGGGGGAGGGCTGCTGATTGATGGGCATGGGCCTTTTTTCCCGGGTGATGAGAATGTTCCGGAATCAGGTGTGGCGATGGCCGCACAACTCTGTGAATGTGCTGAAACCATGGAGCTGTGCAGAGAAGGGGGATTTGGGGAAAGTAACGTGGATGAGACAGCACCGCCCTCCACATTGACCCATGATAACGCACGCGTATGTATGCATGTGCGTGTGCATGTGCGTGTGCATGTGTGGTGGGGGAACAACATCAATGGCAGCGGACGTGACGGCAATGACAGAACCAGGCTGTGTCCCTCTGTGGACTCTGGCGAAGCGCCGAGTCTCCTCAGTGGCACCGGTGCTCCCCTTGCCTGCCTCCGCACAGACGTGGTCCCCCGCCTGGCTCTGTTCCTGCCATGGGGAACCTTCCTTGGTCCTTGGGAAGCCCTCTGGCCCGGCCACTTCCCCCCAGGGCGGCCCCTGGGCCCTCCAGGTGCCTGGGGACTGGACTTAGCCCTCCCTGGTCTGCGAGTTCAGGCCATTCTCTGGACGGTGGGAAACAGGACCTGGGAAGAGAAGACCGTGTTGGAGTCCAGCACCCCCACCCCCATGCCATGCGCTCTGAGCCTCTGAGCCAGAGCCCCACTGCCCTGCAGAGAGCCCCGGAAGCCTGGTGTGGTGGTGTGGGACCCCAGGGGTCTCCCTGCCTGTGTGTCACACGCACACTCAGCCTGGGTCCTGTCTCCCTGTCTGCTACCTGCTCCCAGGCAGGATTTGATGCGTTTGTGCAGGGAGGGAGGCAGGCACCCACTGTCTCCCAAAGGGCAGAGCCTGTGTTTGGCCACTAGAGGCCAGTGCAGCCCCACCTGGGACCCAGTGGCCTGCCTGGGACTGGCCAGGTGCTCCTGGGACAGGGTGGGTTCAAGGTGCCTAGTTTCTACCAGCCCCAGGGCTCCTGGGGCATGAGACCTGTGCTCACCACCCTACCACAGTGCTCCTGTATGGAAATTGGGGAGCCAGGCCCTGGGCATACCAGCTTCCAGAACCTTCAGGGAACCCCTGAGGGGGTGGAGCTCTCTGGGAGGGCCTCCCCTCAGGGGGTCCCCTAGGTCACCCACCAAGGGCCTGGGAGCCTGAAAGAAACCCTTGTGACTGTATTTTGAAGGCTCTGGCAGCTTCCAAGCAGAATGACAACTCTCCGTTTGTCAGGACCTTGCCTGGGCCTTTCTGGGACGCGCAAATGCGGACCACGGCGCGGCTGGGTCCCTCACCCCCTGCCCTTCGAACATTCTGGGGAAGTCAAGTTCTGCTCCCGTCCCATGTTTGCGCTTCCGAGCTCTCCCACGAGGCACACCCCACCGAGGATAGGGGGGCACCGCGGAGGGGAGGCAGCCGAGGAGCAAGCTCTGTTGCCGAGAGGTTTTTCCCTCTGAATTCCAAAAAAAGGGCGAAGTGAGGCCTGGCCCAGACTTGCTTCCCGGCTTTCACCGGTGGGATGCTCCTCGCTGTTTAAGGACTGGCCCTAAAGAAGGAAGTTAGTGTGGAGAACAGATTCCGGAATTTGTGTGGGTTCTGGTCCGAGCCGCTGGCAGAAGGGCGCTCAGAGCGGCTGTTCGGAGCGGGCACGATGCTAGAAACCCACGGCTCTGTCTTGTTCTGCATTTCGATTTTTTTAAGGCGCTCACTTCGTGCGAAACACCCTGGGGGTGCACATGAAGTATAAACATCAATTATGGTCCCTGCCGAGCAGCGGTGGCAGCTGCGTTGGACGTGTGCCGGGCCCTTCCTGCTGGCAGCTCTCGGGGACCGGGACAGAGCCATTGCTAGGCTCCAAGCCCCTCACCGGAGGTGGCCCCTCCTGAGAGGCAGTGGGTAGGAGGAGAGACCACTTTGTTGCTTCCAGCCAGGCCCAAGGGGGACAGGCCGGTGGGCAGGGCACAGCCTCTGAGGTGGTGCTGGCCAGGCCCCCGCCCACCCTGCGATCCTTCCTGAAGCCCCAGGCCGGTGCCCACGCCTTCTGGGACTCAGTTCCCTTCCAGGGACACTCTGGGAAATGAGACCCCTGGTGGAACTCAGCGCCCCCTGCCCAAGTCAGATGAAAGTACTACCCCTGTCTCCCCATGGGCAGGCCACATGCATGCGCCCCTGAACCCACAACTTCAAGCTCGACCTTGGAGACAGTGATAATCTCCTGCTCGGTGCCATGGACACCAGGTAAAGCTCAGCCTGGTCAGTCTGCCCCTGAGCCAGCCCCCCCCCCCCACAAAGCCTCATTGTGCAGGTGACATCATCAACCCCCCAGGAACACTAGGAAGCTAGGCTGTTGTCATCCCCAGTTAGAATAAGGAGGAAGGCCTTGGCCAAGGTCACACAACTAGTGAGTGGCACAAGTGAACCTTGACCCTGGAAGGCCCCAGCCACCGCAGATTTGCGATCTGCTGAAGCAACTGGACAGCCCGCAGCCCCGCCAGGGCGCCAGCCTGTGCTTTAATCCCCACATCCCCTTTAAACCACGCATGCCAGCCGAACGGTGCCCAACCCACATGCGCAGAGGTCAGGGTCAGGTCACAAAGCCGATGCTCTGCTGACCCTCAGGTCAAGACCTGGACAATTCCCTGACCTGGGCCAGCCCCTTCCGACCATGCAGGAATCGTCTCCTTGCTGTTCGCAGGCTGTCCCCACCTCCCTGTATTCTCCAAGCGTGTGGCGCGGCTGGGCCTGCTTCTGCTGAAGGGCGACTGGACCCACCGTTGGTTCCTGGACATCCCGTTGGGGAGCTCTGTCCCTGTGTCCCCTCCCAGCCCCTGGGACCAGGAAGTGGCGCAGGGCAGTCTCTGTGGGCGCCTTCCAGCCTGCAGGTGTCCTGTTGCAGGAAAGTGTGCGCGCACCCAAACGTACTCACTGCATTCGAATTTCCAAACACCAGCGAGCGCGGCTGACAGAAGCTTCTGTTTACTTCAAGTCCGGGTGCAAAACACGCGCCCTCCCGGGTTCTCCAGGTGGGCCCCCCGCGTCCCTTCGCTTCCCCCGGAGGCTCAGGCGGGGTCCTCGGCCTCCCTGGCCCTCACACCCCTGCCCTCTGACCCTCCCCAGGAAGAGGAAGGGCGGCCTGGGGAGGTCCTGCAGGGTCACGGTTGAGGGATGGACTTTTTCCCTTCCGCCCCTCCCTCCCGGCGCTCGCCAGTGGAAAGTCCCAGATTAAAAGCTTCCAAAGTGAGTCTACCTTTCAGGTCAATACTAACGTCTTCGAGCCGCTGCTGATGGGAAGAAAACACTCATGTTGGGCTTCAGCCCAGAGACATCGTTTTCAGCAACTGTGAGCGACACCGGTCGAGGTTATTTATTTACTTATTTATTTACTTGTTTCCAGTCCGGGCTCCACACCCACCTGCGCTCAGCTGGGAAACGCGGCGGCCCAATCAAAAAGACCCTCACTAGCGACCAGTTTGGAACATCCGACCCCCCCTCCTCCGCACTTCGGCCCGCCCCGGGGCCTTCTCCGAAGGAGCGCCCCCGCCCGCGCCGCCCCAGTGACCGCGAGGCCCAGGGGCCGGAGTCAGTCCTAGCACCCCGCGCTCTGCGGGGCCGGGGGTGAGTGGTGCCCCGCCAGGGAAGGCCCAGCGCTACAGCCCCGCCAGCTTCGCACACTCCTCGCCCTCGGGCTGGGCCCGGCAGGAGGCGGAGGTGGGGCCCCGGTGCGGCCGCACAGTTCCGAACGCCCCCGGCGGTTCCTGCCCCTCGCCGCCTCGGGGCCCCGCCACCCGGCGGTCTGGGTTCGGGAGTCGCGGAGGGCTCTGGGGCCGGACGGCGGGTCCGCGGGCGCTCGGGCCCGTTGCACGTGCGGGATCTGAGCTCGCCTCAGCCGACCCCGCAAGTACCGAATGCCAGCCCTGACTTCTTTCCGTTTAAAAGTGCTTTCCACCAAGTGGAGCCTGAATCCAGTTAGTTGCCTTGGGTTTCAAAGCCCCGAGTTTTTCCGGGGGTCCGGGGTGGGGGGGACCACTGTAGCCTCCGGCATTTTGCTGTGAAGGTGTAAACGCCCCCGGCAGCCGCCTCGGTCCCGAACGGGGTCGCGCGCTCAGCCCCCTAACCGGGACCTCTGTCCCCGTCTCTTTACCCTCCCGGGACCAACCCGTGCGCAGGCGGGGACAGCGGTCTCCGCGGAGCAGTTCTACCCGGGAGGGGTGCGGGGGCTTTGGGCCTAGCCCGGCCCCCGACCAACAGAGCCGCCGCCCCACTGGTAGCGGCCGATGGGGCCCCGAGCCCCGCCTTTCCCGGTCCGGCCCCTCGGCCCCGCCCCCCAGGGAGGCCGGGTAGGGAGGCAGCAGGGGAGTGGGTCCAGCCCCCCCCTTCGCCCAGGCTGCGCCCCCGCGTCTCCATAGCGATCTTCCCGGCGCGCACCTCCCGGCCGGCTCCCCCCCGGGCTGAACAATACTCCGCTGGGCCAGAGGCGGGGCCGGGCCGGGCCGGGGGCGGGGAGAGAGCGGGCAGAGGGGGCGCGGGACGAGCGCACCGCCCAGGCAGCAGCCGGCCGCCGGGGTCTGAGCGGCACGGTGCGACCCAGCCCGCTCCGGGAGCGCAGCCCCCGCCCTGCTCCGGACCCGCCCCACTTCCCACGCCGCCCGGCCGAGCCCGCGCAGGAGCCACCTGGAGCCGCCTGGAGCCGCCGCCACCGCAGGTTGATGCGCGGCGCCCTCCCGGGACGCGAGGAGGAGCCATCTTGAAACCAACTTATCAAACTTTCGCAAACTGCTCTCGAAGTGGAAGCTGCGGGGGAGACCGGGAGCGCGGCCCCCGGTGTCCCCGCCGGGGCCCCCAGGGAGGCAGGGCGCGGGCCGCCCCGAGGGTCGGGCGCCGGGCGCGCGGGAGCCGCCCCCCGGCCGCGCCGGGTGGATGAGGAGCCTCGCCGGGTGCATGGATTGTGCTCCAGCGCCCGGCTCGGGCTCGGGCTCCGGGCCATGGCGCCGCCGCCGCCGCCGCCGCCCGTGCTGCCCGCGCTGCTGCTCCTGGCTGCCGCCGCCGCCCTGCCGGTGTTGGGGCTTCGAGTGGCCGCCTGGGAGCTGCGCGTGCCCGGAGGGGCCCGCGCCTTCGCCCTCGGTCCCGGCTGGACCTACGCGCTGGACGCCGCGCGCACCCCCAGGGTGTTACGAGAGCTGCTAGACGTCAGCCACGATGGGCGGCTGGGTGGGCGTCGGCGCGGGCCGGGTGCGGGACCCCGGGGCTGCGCGCGCCTTGGGGGACGCCCGCTGCCGCTGCAAGTCCACCTGGCAGCCCGCGGCGCCCCGACAGTGCTGAGCCTCCGTCTGCGGGCGCGCGCGCACGGTCCGGGCTGTGCCGCCCGGCTGCGGCAACGACGGGCCAGCGGCGCGGAGCTGCGCGCGAGGGCTGTGCTCACCGTGCCCGGGCCTGGCGCGGCGCCCTGCTTCCCGGCCGCCGCCGGCGGTGGGGCCATTCTGCACTCGGCGCTGGCGGCCCTGACCACATTCCCTGCCTGCAGCTGCCCGCTGCACCCCGGACGCCGCTGCCCACGCCGCCCGGTCTGCCTGCCGCCCGGTGGCTCGGCCCGCCTGCGCCTGCTGTGTGCCCTGAGGCGCGCAGCCGGCGCCATCCGGGTGGAGCTGGAGTTAGAGACGGCTGCGGGGACGCCCTCTCCGTCGCTGTCGCTGGGGCAGCCAACGACAACCCTGCCCCAGGCCGAGACCCAGGAGCGGGCGGCGAGGCGGGCCCGGCGGGGCGCCGGCGGCAGCACCAGCCCTCAGTTCCCGCTGCCCAGCTACCAGGTGTCGGTGCCCGAGAACGAGCCGGCGGGCACCGCGGTCATCGAGCTGCGCGCGCACGACCCCGACGAGGGCGAGGCGGGGCGGCTGAGCTACCAGATGGAGGCGCTGTTCGACGAGCGCTCCAACGGCTTCTTCCTCATCGATGCCAGCACGGGCGCGGTGAGCACCGCCCGCCCACTGGACCGCGAGACCAAGGACACGCACGTGCTCAAGGTGAGCGCCGTGGACCACGGCTCGCCGCGGCGCTCGGCCGCGACCTACCTCACTGTCACCGTCAGTGACACCAATGACCACAGTCCCGTGTTTGAGCAGTCCGAGTACCGGGAGCGCGTGCGCGAGAACCTGGAGGTGGGCTACGAGGTGCTGACCATCCGCGCCACCGACGGCGACGCGCCCTCCAACGCCAATATGCGCTACCGCCTGCTGGAGGGCTCGGGTGGCATCTTCGAGATCGATGCGCGCTCGGGCGTGGTGCGCACCCGGGCGGCCGTGGACCGGGAGGCGGAAGCCGAGTACCAGCTGCTGGTGGAGGCCAACGACCAGGGCCGGAACCCGGGCCCGCTCAGTGCCACGGCCACCGTGCACATCGTGGTGGAGGACGAAAACGACAACTACCCCCAGTTCAGCGAGAAACGGTACGTGGTCCAGGTGCCCGAGGACGTGGCGGTCAACACGCCCGTGCTGCGCGTGCAGGCCACAGATCGGGACCAGGGCCAGAACGCGGCCATCCACTACAGCATCGTCAGTGGGAACCTGAAGGGGCAGTTCTACCTGCACTCGCTGAGCGGCAGCCTGGACGTGATCAACCCGCTGGACTTCGAGGCCATCCGGGAGTACACCCTGCGCATCAAGGCCCAGGATGGGGGCCGGCCCCCGCTCATCAACGCCTCGGGGCTGGTGTCGGTGCAGGTGCTGGACGTGAATGACAACGCCCCCATCTTCGTGAGCAGCCCCTTCCAGGCGGCCGTGCTGGAGAACGTGCCTCTGGGCCACTCGGTGCTGCACATTCAGGCGGTGGACGCAGACGCGGGCGAGAACTCGCGGCTTCGCTATCGCCTGGTGGACACGGCTTCGGCCTCCGTGGGGGGTGCCGGGGCCCAGGACCCGGCCTCGGCCGCCGACTTCCCCTTCCAGATCCACCACAGCTCGGGCTGGATCACCGTGTGCGCGGAGCTGGACCGCGAGGCAGCGGAGCACTACAGCTTCGGGGTGGAGGCGGCGGATCACGGCTCGCCGCCCATGAGCTCCTCCGCCAGCGTGTCCGTCACGGTGCTGGACGTAAACGACAACGACCCCGTGTTCACTCAGCCCACGTACGAGCTGCGCCTGAACGAGGACGCTGCCGTGGGGAGCAGCGTGCTGACCCTGCGGGCCCGTGACCGCGACGCCAACAGCGTGATCACGTACCAGCTCACGGGCGGCAACACCCGCAACCGCTTCGCGCTCAGCAGCCAGAGCGGCGGCGGACTCATCACGCTGGCGCTGCCGCTGGACTACAAGCAGGAGCGGCAGTACGTGCTGGCCGTGACCGCCTCGGACGGCACGCGCTCGCACACCGCGCAGGTCTTCATCAACGTCACCGACGCCAACACCCACCGGCCTGTCTTCCAGAGCTCCCACTACACGGTAAGTGTCAGCGAGGACCGGCCTGTGGGCACCTCCATTGCCACCATCAGCGCCACCGACGAGGACACGGGCGAGAACGCGCGCATCACCTACGTGCTGGAGGACCCCGTGCCGCAGTTCCGCATTGACGCCGAAAGCGGCACGGTCTACACCATGACCGAGCTGGACTACGAGGACCAGGC
Organism: Macrotus californicus; assembly: GCA_007922815.1. Classification (NCBI taxonomy): domain Eukaryota; kingdom Metazoa; phylum Chordata; class Mammalia; order Chiroptera; family Phyllostomidae; genus Macrotus; species Macrotus californicus. The sequence goes on from VMDR010000019.1 coordinate 348,248, forward strand.
GGCCTACACGCTGGCCATCACGGCCCGAGACAACGGCATCCCGCAGAAGTCCGACACCACCTCCCTGGAGATCCTGATCCTGGATGCCAACGACAACGCGCCCCGGTTCCTGCGGGATTTCTACCAGGGCTCTGTCTTCGAGGACGCCCCGCCGTCCACCAGCGTGCTACAGGTCTCTGCCACCGATCGGGACTCGGGTCCCAATGGCCGCCTGCTCTACACCTTCCAGGGCGGGGAGGATGGTGATGGGGACTTCTACATCGAGCCCACGTCAGGCGTGATCCGCACCCAGCGGCGGCTGGACCGGGAGAACGTGGCCGTGTACAGCCTTCGGGTCCTGGCTGTGGACCGGGGGAGCCCCGCGCCCCTAAGTGCCTTCGTGGAAGTCCAGGTGACAGTCTTGGACATCAACGACAACCCCCCAGTGTTTGAGCGGGACGAGCTGGAGCTGTTTGTAGAGGAGAACAGCCCCGTGGGGTCCGTGGTGGCGAGGATCCATGCCAAGGACCCCGACGAGGGCCCCAACGCGCAGATCATGTACCAGATTGTGGAGGGCAACGTGCCCGAGGTCTTCCAGCTGGACCTGCTGAGTGGGGACCTGCGCGCCCTGGTGGAGCTGGACTTCGAGGTGCAGCGCGAGTACATGCTGGTGGTGCAGGCCACCTCGGCACCCCTGGTGAGCCGGGCCACGGTGCACGTCCGCCTCCTGGACCAGAACGACAACCCGCCGGTGCTGCCAGACTTCCAGATCCTCTTCAACAACTACGTCACCAATAAGTCCAACAGCTTCCCCACCGGCGTGATCGGTCGCATCCCGGCCCACGACCCGGACCTCTCCGACAGCCTCAACTACACCTTCCTGCAGGGCAACGAGCTGCAGCTGCTGCTCCTGGACGCGTCCACGGGCGAGCTGCAGCTCAGCCGGGACCTGGACAACAACCGGCCGCTGGAGGCGCTCATGGAGGTGTCTGTCTCTGGTGAGTGGCCCTTGGGGCTCCTGCTGAGCCACCTGGAAGCTGTGGGGACCCGCCAGGGGCCTGCTCAGCATGCCGGGGCGCATTCGGGCAGGACCCAGGCAACCCCTTTGGGGATTTGTGGCCTCTGGTTGGGAGCTGAGAGTGGGAAGGAGGGGGCTCCCCACCCCCACCAAGGGAGTGGGAGGAACACAGCACTGCCTCCCTCAGCATTTTTTCTGGGAGCAGGCCCGGGCTGCTTCAAGTTCAAGACCAGGGCTTCTGGGCGCTTTCCTCGGCTGGCCGTGGCTGCCGCGTTGTGCTATTAAAACTCGGTCTCGGGGTTTTCTGAGTCATCTGGCTTGCTTGGGGATGCTTTGCAGTCAGCCACACACCTGTCTGGAAAGATCAAAGGTCACTGCCCGTCCCATGTGCCAATTAGTTTTCGGGTGGGACCGCTGGAAATTGCTGGCTGGGTCCCTGAGTCACCCTGTAATGCGGCTGCAGTCAGTCCCTTGGTGTCTTTTCTGTCTCCTCCAGATAATAACAATTGGGGTGTGCTGTGCTCTGTGTGGGAGCGCTTTGAAAAGCAGAGCCCCGTTTGATGTCGGTTTCTGCCCCAGACACGGGCTCCTCATTGGGCCCACCCAGGTCTCTGGTGGAGCTAGGGTGGGCGCCCAGCTGGGGCTGGAGGGTAGCGGCAGAGGGAGGAAGTGTCGCCTCGGCCAGCCAAGAGCTTGGCGGCGGAGTTGGCCCCCGAGTGCTGTGCGGTGCGGGGTCTGTGGGGCTGGGGAGAGGGAGACAGACCTGGGTGTGGGGTTGGGGACACACGGAAGAGGAAGGATTTGGCGGGGTGGGGGTTGGGGAACAATAAAGGGACCCCGGCGACTCCTCCAGGGGCCCATCTGAGGATGTAATCAGCTAGTGTGGACAGGTACCTCAATTATCGCCAAAAAAAGGCTCGGATCCGCGGGCTGAGTCAATGCTTCACGTTACTTGTCTGAACAATAGATTATTAGGACACACTATCGCCGTGGGAGCCCTGGGAGAATGAAAATGTTTATTTTCTGCCTTAACTTTGTTTCTACAGTTGGCCGTCATTCTTTATGTACTAAGGGTGGTCAGCAAACAGGTTCTGGTTGTTTGCGTGCAAGGTCTGGAACTTAGGGTCCTGTTCTGAAGGGATGCACAGATTTGGGCCTCTGGGTCTCTCTGCAGATGCCTGTTCTAGGTTTGTGAGGCTGTGAACCTGTGTGCGGAGCACGGAATGGCCCCCTATGGGGGAGATGGTTAACCGGGGTTGTGGCTGTTCTGAGCAGGGACACGATTTTCTTTAAGACGTCTCTTTCCTAAATTCCATTCGTGTGTTCTTCCTATTTAATCTGCCAGATAAAGCCGAGCGGGAACTTTTGCCTGTATAAACACCCCTTGGCAGAACCATAGAGTGTTGATTTTGCAGGGGACGCGGCTCTTTGGTGGGAACGGGTGCGCGCTGGGATCAGGGATGTTTTGGGTCGGCAGCATCCGGAATGTGGGCCCCCCGTGTTGGCCGGATAGCAGGGTTTAGGGAGGATTTCATCCAAAAGACAATAAATAGTTACAGAGGGGCTGCCTGGCCTACCCAGTGCGTCTGCGGCCTGGACCACGGTCCAGGGTGGGTGGGGGGATCCACTCGCTTCCCAGTAATTGTCCCCGGGATCCAGTTCCGGGCTCTGAATCCTGTGAGACACCCTCTCGTTTGACCAGGTGCTGGGGCTCACGGGTCACCCCCCCCACGTCATGATGATGACCTCGCACTGGGTGTCAGGCAGTTTCTTACACTCTATATTTACTCTGTCACTCAACATCCTGGTTCCTGGGAGGCTGAGTGGGGTTTGGCTTGCAGCCTGTGTCACCGATGAGGAAACGGAGGCTCAGAGGTGCTGGCCGCCTTCTCAGATCGCACAGCCAGGGAGCCAGAGGGCCAGGTATCCAGCGTGACCCAGTGGGAGCAGGCCCACCCCTCCCACTCCCTTCGCTTCCCTGAGTCAGTGTTTGAGAGCCAAGTTGCTGAGCTACACTGTGTCCATGGCAAACCCTGCCTCTGCTTTAACGTGGGCCCCTGTGGGTGCTCTGTGTGACCCGCAGGCCACTTGACCCGGGTTTCACGCTCGGAGGAAGCCAGCGGCCATAAACTGCGATTCCAACAGTTAAAGCAGTGTGTAGGAGGGAAACAAAGCGGAGGGATCGGCCCCTGAATTGACCAGAGCCGATTCTTAGATTTTATTGGGGAACAACGTGGAGAGCTGTTGTTCAAACTCAAATGCTTCCCGTTTACAGCCCTACCCTAAAGCCTCTGATGCAGCCTCACCGCCCTGGGGGTGCTGCCCCAACAGCCCAGGCTAGGTTGTGTGGGCTCCTTGCCAGGAAGGGCTGCGAGCTTGAGCCTCCAGCCAGGCGCCTGCTGGGAAGGTGCCTCTGGGGGTGGCGCCCAGGAGGGCGGAGCCTCTGCAGGGCGGGGCACATGGGGGCGGGGCCTCCGGGTCGTGCCGGGGGTGGAGGTCGAATCCTTTCCTGGGGGCGGGGCTTCAGCAATCATTCCCGCGGTGAGGAGGTGGTGTGGTTGGTGTAATGCGGCGCACCAAGGACGAAACGCTATCTGAAACATTTTTGAATTCTGGATCTAGTCGAATTCAAATAGCTGCCATTTTGGGGTGGCATCCAGCCACACAAGATGTGTCTTTTCCACGTGATGGTTTTTGAATGACATTTAAAAGTTGGGGGTAGGGACTCTTTATTATAAATGTTTAGGAGAGCTGTGTGTGCGTTTGTCAAGGCACTTGGCTAATAAGCCAGTGGGACTGTCGGGCACATAATGCTTCCTGCAGTCCTTCTAGAGGTTGACGTTTGGGTGACAGTGACACTTTTAATCCAGCCTGAACGTGTGTGCGCCTGCGGGTCTGGAGTCCTAAGCCGTGCGTTGCAGAACGTGACATCAGGTAGCAAATGGCCCTGCGTTGGTGGGTGCGGCGGACCTGTGGACTTGGGGAACGTAGCGTTTGTGGGGAGGAAGTGATGAGGGGGTGCGCCGTTCAGACACGTCGGGAAATGCTGAGACGGTGAAGTAGGGCTGGCCAGCCCTTTTGCCGTTTACTTTGGTGGAGAGAACGTGGTTTAACGTCGCCCGGGCTTGATAAAGTCTCAGAGAGGATTTGCCTAGTTAAACACGGGTTGTAGGGGCTCTTAAGCGGATGGCGGCAAACAAGGAGACAGGAGGCGGCGTTGTGCCAGGCAGTGACCGGGCATGCCGCGTGTCCTTTGTTTCTGCGTCTCACGGCGGCTGACCGGCCGCGTTCTCCCGTGCCTTGGAGTTAGATGCTTTCGGCAACTAGTTCACCAAGGGCTGGGATAACTCTGGGGAGAGTCGCTTACTAGCATGCTTCAGAGACAAAGGAGTGTGTATTCATTTGTTGAGCACCTACTGTGCGCCAGGCCTACTGTGTGTGTGTGTGTGTGTGTGTGTGTGTGTCCGTGTCCGTGTCCCTGGAGAGCCCTGTGGAGGTTGGATGGAGACTGAAAATGCATAAATGCGTCCCTGGCAGGAGGAACCTGGGAGGCTGGCTGGAGGGTCTGGAGTAGGGGGTTGGGGAAGCTGGGGCCACGATTGGGGTGGTGTGTGAGCCGCTGACAGGGAGAGAGCTCTAGGTGGTGAGCAGGGAGGGGGGCCTGGCTGGCTCATATGCTGAGGGACATGGGTGACGGAGGGGCACTGTGAAGTTAGATGGTCAGATGAGGTGATGTTGGCACTGGTCTCCAACCGTTCTGTGTCCTGGGAGCTCCCCCAGGCACTGCCATCCGAGCCTGTGCATTCTCTGACAGCAGCCTCGTGGGGGGCAGTCTCCATCTCCAGGAGGGAGCCAGGGCACCCCAGTGCTGGGGCTGGAACTGGGGATGGGGGCCTCTGGGACAGAGGACTCTGGGAACGTGAGGATGTGGCTGAGGAAGGTGTGTCCCTGACCTAGGGGCCTCTCAGGGGGTCAGCTTGGGACCCTGTGCAGTCGGGGCACTTTTGAGATTATTCTAAAGATGGTCAGACCTGCAGGTCTGGGCCAGAGACACCAGCTGGGGTCACGGCCAGAGGTGGTCAGCCTGGCTGCCAGAATGACAGACAGACAGATGATCGGGGCCTGTCTGCGGACACGTGAGGGCAGCAGGGCCGAGGAGGCGTGTGGCGAGGATGGAGATGGGCTCAGGCGTAGCCGGTGGGAGCTGGGCACGGAGTGGCCTGTCGGGTGGGGAGTGCCCGTGTGAGGGCTGGGCCGAGGGAGGGTCCTGAAGGGAGGGGTCGCCGGGGGCAGTCAGGGACCCTGAGGACAGAGATGTGGTTTGGGTTGGCCAGGGGTCGTTCTTGGTGATCTTCGTGACAGCCGGAGTGGTGGGGGCTTGAGGCCCCCTGGACAAGCAGGGGGTGGAGCTCTGGGGGCAAGTGAGCTCAGAGGGGAGGCGGGATGGCCATGGAGACGTGAGAGCCCGTGGTGACCCGGGCCGAGGTGACAGTGAAGAGGGGTTGACCTGTTACCGTGCACAGCCATGCCAGCCCGTCCTCAACTCTGCCCACCTGTGCAGGGACGCACCCAGTGGGCGCCGGCACCTTTCGGGGTCCCTGGGCCTGGGAGCCACATCTCAGTGGTGAACATGAGCCCGTGCAGCCGAGATCCATGTGGGTGGGCTGTAGGATGGGGGTGGGGACGGTAATGGTGGCTTCCTGCTGGGTCACGGGGCCTGCGATGGAGGAGCAGGAGGGCCACAGGCTGGGGCCAAGGCCACCGGCTGCTGGGTGATCTGAGGCCTCCCTCTGGCCTCACCTACCAACTCGGGTGACAACTGTTTAAAATACAGGAAAAGTCCCAGGCACCTGAGCCCCCTGGAGGAGGGGGTGCTGAGGGCACGCCTGGGAAAGTAACACATTGTTGGCAGGGCCTGGCGTGGTGGTTGACAGCCCGCTCCGCTTGGGGTTGCGCACACACCTGCCCGTGGAGGAGCCGGCAGGTGGGACGGCGGGTGCCAGGCTTTGGCTGTGGTGCCCGAGCCCGGGGGCGTGTCGTGCATGTGGGGCCACGGCCGCTACCCTGCCAGCACTCAGAGTGAACAGGGTAGATTTGATCGTGCAGGATGGAACGTGTGGAAAGTATTCCTAAGTGACTCCTTTCACCTCGAGGCCTTGGGGAAAATAGTTTTCTGGCTTTTCTTCCCATCTCGTAACCAGAACATGTAGGTTCCTCAGAAAGTGCTAGAACCGGATTCCTGGGGGTGGGGGTGGGGCAGCGAGTCCTTGGTCCTCTGGCTTCCTGCGTGTTGGTTTCAGGCTGGGGGCCGGGGGTCCTGAGGAGATGCCGGAGGGTCGGGGTCTCGGCTGTGGTGGGCAGGGGAATCACCTTATATTTGTGGGGGATGGTGGGGGTGCACCCTTGTTCTCCTCTGTGGACCTGGCACACAGTAGGTGCTCGGCCAGTACCTGTGGGTTATTTATGGAACGAGCTGAAAGGGTCCTGGGCTACTGGGGCCACGGGCGGCTTGGCTGTCCTCACTTGGGGACCAGAGGGAGGTCAGCACAGCAGACAGGACTCCTGGCCGCCCTGTCAGTCCGCCCGTGGGTTTCGGGCGGCTTGACCCCGGCTGAAAGGAATAGACTTTTCAGGAGAACAGCAGTGGCTGAACCCCCACACTGTTGCTTCGGGTTGGAACTTGTGGGCGCCTGGACACTGAGGGCCCCCTTTTCCACGTGCACACTCCCGACCCGGGGAAGCCCAGCGCTGACTCTGTCGCCTCGATCCTGCTAGTGGGTGTCTGTTCTCCTGAGGCCCTAGACAGGGCCACGGGTCCTCTCAAACACACAGTCACACAGAGACATACACACAGACACACACTCATACACACATGTGCATAGGTATGTGCGTGCACACGCGTGCACACAGGCACACACGGTTTAAACAACTTCTTCGAGGGCACCTGGTGGAGCCTGGCCTTTCCTCCCTGCTGCCCTTTCCAGTCGCAGTAGGAGCTCCTTGGGGACACTGGGGCTTTCTTGGCACCGGGGCCTGGAGCAGGGGCTGGGAGGACACGGGCCCCGGACTCCCCCCGTGAAGGGGGCCCTGCAGCCCTGGGCTCGCCGGCTCAGCCTCTGCGCATTGTGACGTCAGCAGGTGAAGTGTCTGGCAGGCCCTGGGCAGTGGCTGTCGGGACAGGCTCGGTGGCCGCTTCCCCGGGAGCCCCTCCACGGGGCTCACTGTCAGTGCAGGGGGAGCAGGGGAGCCCTGCCTTTGTCCTTTCCCCAGGAGTCTGCAGGCGCCACAGGACACTGAGTGGGGAGAGGGCACTGCCGCCTGTGCCCTCCATGTAGAAAGTGCTGGAGGAGGGACGGGCGCCTGAACCTCCCAGGCCACCCCCGCCGCGTGGCCGCCACCAGGGTCAGATGTTCAGGCCTGGCTCCTAATGGGTCCCCCCCCCCCCGCCCCGAGTTGATGGGGCAGGTTTGCTCTGCTGGGTTTGGATTGTTACTGACACCCCCCCTCGCCCTCACACACAGTGGTCACGAGTAGTCACGATCTGCGGAAGGCTCCTGGTTTGGGGGACTGTGAGATTGCCACAGAGCACTGCTGTGACAAGGGGACAACAAACCTGAACCGGGGGAGGGGCGCCTGCTGGGTTTTCCAGGCCTCCCTCTCCACTGGGCACTCCCAGCCCGACCGATCGTGGAGCTGGTCCGCTTGGGGAGGAGGCAGCACGGGGCCATCACCTCTGCCTGGGGGCTGCCTGCGGGGAGAGCGTGGGCCCCAGCTCAGGTGCTGGGAGGTCAGACGGTCAGGTGTGGATGTGATGTTGGCGTTGCTCTCCCACCACTTTCTCTGCGTGCTGGGAGCTCCCCCAGGCACTGCCCCTCCGAGCCCGTGCATTCTCCGACAGCAGCCTCGTGGCGGGAGGTTTCCACCATCGAGTGTGCCTTGTCGAGGAGCCAGCCAGGGCACCCCAGCACTGGGGCTGGAAGTAGGGACGGGGCTCCCCAGCCATGTTTCCTCAGGCTGGGCTTTCGGATTTGGGACCAGGCCGAGTGACCCTGGGACCCTGCTGGCCCGCCTTCCCCTCCCCCCATCCTCCGTCTGGGCTTCTGTATGAGTGTGGGAACCCCAGGTCCCTCTGTGCCTAGTGCTGCTCTGTGGGCACCCCGAACCAGTGCCCTCCCTGGTGGAAGCATTCCTGTCCCCTCACCCCCTGGTCGTGGGCTCTGCCCTCCTCCACTCCCCTGGGACTCCGCAGGCAGGTGGGCGGGCAGTGGCTGACCTCTGCTACCTGGGTGGGCCACCATGGAGGAGCCAGGCCCTGGAGGTGCCAGGCCAGATGGTGTACCAGGTGGTCACAGAAGGGCGCTGTCACCATACTGCCCGGGTCTGTGTGTCTCCCACTCCCCGGGCATGTTCCCGCATTCTGCCTGCGCGTCTCACTGAAACCACAGAGGACCCCCGTGTCACAGGCAAAGAGGCGGAGGTGGGGAGCTCATGGTAGTGGGGAGGGCCAGGTGCCTCCCCTGGGGCTGAGCACTCTGACCCCATGGGACATCCCCCCAGCCCCACTGTGGGCCAGCAGCTGAGCCCTGCGCAGGGGACCTGTGTTGTCACAGCAGCGCCCGAGGCACAGGGTCGTGTCCCGGGGACAGAAGCTCCGTGTGGGTGACTATGTTGCTCGGAACAGGAGGGTTGAGAGGCCGTGTGCATCTTGCCAGGTTCCATGGGAGCACCCAGCCACCTTGCCTTGTCCCCTCCTGTTGAGCAGGGGCGGCCACGCCACAGGATAGGGGAGGAGGGCCCCTCTGAGCGTCCCCGTCTCAGCAGGGTTGCCCTGGTGGAGCTGTGTGACACGGAACTGAGGAATGCAGGGTTGGTGTGCACCAGGTGCAGGGAGGGACCAGGTGTGGGGCAGGCAGACAATGCTGGGGTGCCCACACGGAGCTGTCGGCTGCCGTGCCCCTGAGGGGCTTCCCAGCCGCCTGCACGGGTTTTGCTGGACTGGGTTCGGGGCACCTGCCTGCCCTCCCTCCTTCCCTGCACCCCTCCCTCTATCAACCCATCAGTCAAAATTTTTCTTTTTTTTCTAATAGTCTGTTTTCATTGCCAGTTCTGTATCTTTTTAAAATCTTTTTAGAATTTTATTTTTATTTTTAGAGAGAGAGAAAGGGAGGGAGAAAGAGAGAGAAACATCTATATGTGAGAGAAACATCAATCGGTTGCCTCTCGTACGCCCCCAATTGGGGACCTGGCCCGCAACCCAGGCACATGTCCTGCCTGGGAATCGAACCGGCGACCTTTCAGTTCACAGGCTGACACTCAGTCCACTGAGCCACACCAGCCAGGGCTCTTTTTAGGATTTTTAAGATGTGTAGTCTAAACGATACTCGGTTAGGGTGAGCTAACTCAGATACGGTCACATGCGACATTGGTGTCTGGAGATAAGAACTCTCTCCCAGGGCAGTTGATCGGTGAGCTGGTAGTGAAGCACCGTCTTCTCAGCGCAAAGTGGGGTCTGCTATCGGTGGAGACGGCCACCCACGGCCACCCACGGCCACGGTCCCAGCAGCCGCCCCTTGCCGCAGCACGGTGTGCCTCTGGCGCTGGAGAGGATGTGCGCATTCGCTGGCCGTGAGCCTGCTCGCTCCTGCTCGTGCCGATGGCTGACGCTGCTCAAGGTGGCTGCTCGGGGACGGTTGTGGCCCAGGACCCCTCCCCACCCTCCCCTGTACATTCTGTTGGTTAAGGATCAGAAAAACAGAAAGCCAGCCCGGGGGTCTGGCTGTGACCTGGGAACCCTTTTTCTTGGCCGTATCCATCACAGGCGCTGAGAAATGATCTCTGTCCCCTGAATTAGCTGAGAATGGCCCGGGATGAGGTCCCCTGTTGGTTGTCCACAGGGGCTCCTCCCTCCCTAGGCCATTGAGGAAATGCGAGTGGCATTGGGGCTGGGTGGGTGTGCCCCTGCCTTCAGAGGCCCCTCAGGACAGGGGGGCTGTGCATGCGGGGGCAGGAGGCCGCTGCTGAGATGACAGCACACCCTGCCGGGGCCTTCCTGCCCTGACCCCAGGTGGCACGGCCGTGGGTGTTGCCTTTCCAACTCTGCCATCTCTTGTAAGTGTGGAAAATTCTCTGATGTGCCATCGAAAGCATCGCCGTCCCGCCCCCCCCCCCCCACCCCAGTCTCCGTAGAAGAGAGAATGGAAAACATTCAGGTTTATTGTTCGGGGAGGTTTCCTGTGCATCCAGCACGTGGCCGTTGGAGGTCAGGGGTGTGTGTGTGTTTGGGCAGGACAGGAAGTCCAGGGCCCTGAGTGATGGCGTGTTTGTGTGAGTGTCCCACTGTGGGACGGTGGTGGCAGGGGCCGCGGGGCCAAGGTGTGTTCTGGCACCCACCGAGTCTCAGCACGTGGCCACGGTCACTGTGCTCCAGAGGTGCTGGGAGCGGCCAGTCCAGGCAGGTGTTTCCAGACAGGGGAGGACTCGGTGCCTCCCACAAGAGAACGTCATTCTCCGAGGTGTCCTCTCCACCCCCTGCTTTTAAAAATCGAGTCTCACTCACCAGATGGACCGGTCTGTCCATCCGGGAGACAGGTGCTGCTCTGGGCGCCCCTGGCGCTGGCGAGGGCTTGGCCGCAGGGACCGGGGCTGGAGGCGCGGAGGGGTGGTTGGTTCCCACCCAGGGCCTCAGTCTCTGCCTCTGCACCTGGGACAGCTGATGTCACCTTCTCTGGGCTGTCAGTGCCACCAGGGTTGGGCCAGGTCAGCAGGCTAGGATGCTGCTTCAGCACAGAGCTCTCCTCATAGGGCATCAAGGGTTTAAAGCTAACCCATTCCAATGGGTCCTGGGGGGGAGGGGAGGGTCCTGCCGGTTACTCTGGGGCAGCCTTGGCCTTGAGGATGTGCACAGGCAAGACCACAGTGTGCAGGGTGCCAGGGTGGCCTGCTCCTCATCGGGTTGGGTGTGTGACCGCAGCTCTGCCTTCTGAAGGTGACACAGATGTGGCCTTTGGAGATTTCGGTGGCCACCAGGTGGCCGGCCTGGAGGGCTGGCGGGCCCAGGCGGGCGCTGAGGGTGGAGCGGGCACCCTGGGGCCTTTCCTGCAGCAACTTGCCTGCTGGGTGCGTGAGGATGACTCAGGCGGCACCCTGGCCCCTGGGTCCTGGAGGCACACCGCTGAACGTGGAGCTCTTGGGCTCCTTGGGCGGCTCCGACTTCGAGCTGATTGACTTTCCTGGATGTTGTGCTGCTCTTGACACTGGGGCCAGGGGACAGGGGGCCCACATGAGGCTGGAGCAGGGGTAGTGATGCCTGTTCATGGCTTCTGGTGGGGACCGCTGGTGCCAGGTGTTCCCGGGCCCGGTTCTGCTGCCTGGCCTCCAGGGAGGCTGGGTCTCGAGCCTCCGGGTCGAACGTGGGATGGAGCTGGGCCTGCCGGCTCACCCCACGGGACTCAAGGGCCTAGTTCAATGTCGGGGCTTCTGTGTCACTGGCTAGCAGTGCAGGTTTGGCACAAATAAGCGCAGCTCAGGACCCATCAGCCCGCAGTCTCGCTCCTCGGTCCTCAGCACTGTCCTCTCGGGGCCTCGGTGAAAGCCCCTGGCGTTGGGGCCCAGCCGGGCGGGAAAGACCCATGGTGAAGGTCAGAGTCAAGTCCCTTCTCAAGGACATGTTCCGGGGCTGGGAGCTGAGGGAGATGCAGGTGTGACAAGTGAAGAGCTGGGACAAACAGCAGACAGGACAGGGCCCAGTCTTTGTCATCCTCAGGAAGTGCCACTTCGCTGTCCAGTGGTCTGAGCCCCTGGGGCCATTTCCCAGGCAGTGTCCGATGGGAGCTGTCTGTGCAGAGGACCCGGCCTGGCGATGTAAGGACGGACTGGACAGAAGAGTGTGCGCCTTGGGGGCGGGCGATGGCACCCCCAGGCAGTGACTCCTTATGGGGGGCCTCAGGACCCCTAGCCGCTCTTTGTCCCCGAGTCTCAGGCAGAGGACATTGCTCCATGTCCTCCGGCAGGAACCCGAGTGTGCGGGTCACCCACGTGTGGGTGTTTTTGTGTCGCTGTCCCAGACCCAGGTGTGGACAAGGACACGGGCCGACCTGGCGTCCTTGAAAAGCCTCACTCAGGAGCCCATGGAGAGGGAGGAGGGGGGAGGTTCCTGGACATCCATTTTTATCTCCTTGTGGACTCCAGACTGTCTTGCCTAAAGTGACCACGGTTGTGGCTTCCCTTGGGCTGGTCAGCAGCTGGACACGCCCCTGAGGGCCCCTGCATTCTGGTCACTGGGGCAGCGCTGGGTCCCCGGCGGCCCCGCCCCCGGTCCCCAGGAGCGCTGGTTGGAGAGTGTGATCTTGAGCGGCAGCTGTTTTGGCAGGGAGACCCGGGTGTGGGTCTGGCCGGGGAGGTCACCCACTGTTGTGGGGCTTCCTCTGCACCCATGGGTGTGGGAGGGATCTCCCCCAGGGCTACAGGATGGCTGAAGGCATGACACCCTGCCGTGGGCAGAGGAGGCTGAGGTGCAGGGCCACAAGGGGCTGCCCGCAGGAGCGCAGTGTCACCCAGGGCCAGTGGCAGGCAGACCTTGTGGTGACAAGACGGGGGGTGGCCCTGGTTTGTGCTGTTTGAGGCTGCATCCTGCTGGGCCTTCCCTTTGGGGATTCGCGGGTGCACCGTGTGCTTCACGTTCCCTGTCTGTGGGCCCGGCGCATCTGTCTCCACATGAAGGCCCTCGAGGGCGGCACACGCATGGCTGCCGTTTTCACCACTGTTACCGGCGTGAGGGGCGCTGGGTTCGGGGCTGGCATGGGGGCCAGGCCTGTGCCGGCCCAGGGACCTCAGGACAGAAACAACTTATGCTTCCTGAGGCGGCAGGGGACGGGGCGTGTCATCGCAGAATGGGACTGTGGAACTGGCTGACGCTAGGTGGAAGGTGAGCGGAACGTCTCCCTCCACAGGTACGTGGCCTGACAAGGGCTCGGGGATGCTCTTACCAGGTGCCTGAGCTGAGGAGTCAGAGGAAGCGGGCGGTTGTGTCTGGGCAGCAGGAGAGGCTGGTGGGAGAGCAGCGCCCGGGGGTGCAGGGCGGATGCTGGGGGGGCCCCACGGCAGCGGGACAGGTCCCATTGCTGCTCCACCCCTGGGAAGCGCCCTCACTGGCCGCCCACCTGCCTGCCACTCTCCCTGCCCCTCTGTCGCTGTCCTTAGCCTCACCCCCGCCCCCCCACCCCCCATGCCGCATTATGCCTTGCTCATGCTAGAAAGGTTTTGCAAGAAGGAGACGCATCAGGGAGAAAGCAGGAAATCATCCCAAACCCCAGGCCCAGAGACAGTCCCCGTTCCTCTTCTGGTCTCAGTGGAAGGAGGCTTTCCCCGCTCTCTGAGTAGTGGCCGGGGGGGGCGGGGGGGGTTCCTCCCTGCGTGGGGACCTCGCCTTCCTCCTGGCTGGAGGCCAGTTGCCATGGCGATGGGCACTCCCTCAGCTTTCAGGAGGCAGCTCAGGGGCACTTGCCCTGAAGAGCTGTCCCTTTATCCAGGGACAATGGGGTCCTCCGGGCTCACTTTAATTGCCTTCGGGGGAAGCCCCCCAGGAAGGAGGAGCTGCCGTCTCTGTGGAAGGAGCCTCGTTTCCCGGAACACGGATGCTTGGGTCCCCTGCTTTTAAAGCCCCATATTACACACCAGAAGATGAGCTTTTAAGCTTCAGCTTCACAGGCCAGAGAGAGTCCGAGGTGTGCCGCCCACCTGGAGGGCTGTGCTCTCCATTGGACGCAGAGGGTCCAGAGCTGGTGTCGAGGAGCAGCCTTGCTGGAAGAGGCACGACTGTGGCCCTGTCTCCTGAGCCCCCAGAGTGGGCTTTGGGGCTGGGGGGAGATGGGCGGGCACTCTGGGTCCTTCCTGCCTCATAGACTCACACTGTGTGTGCTGGCTCACGATGGCCCCTGTCCCCAGTGGTGCCTTGATGGGCCTTGTCAGGCCCCTTCCCCAGTAGAAGGGTGTCCCTTCCTCAGAGGGCTCTCCCTGAGCCTGCTCCCTGAAGCCAGCGGCGAAGGGATGATGAGGGCCGCTGTGCACATGTCACAAGAAGGTGGGTCCTGGGCACCCCTGCTTCAGGCTCCGCCAGTACTGCACCCTGCTCCGCTTATCCTGTCCCTGTGACGTCTGAGATGCCGGCTGTGCCTTCTCCCCCAGGACTGTGCCCGGGCATCATCTGCATCCTACTGGCCCCAGAGCAGGCCCTGGGGACGCTGTTGACTGACCAGGACCGGAGGGAGGGGCAGGCGCAGGGAGGGACACCTAGCAGCTGCTGGACGTCACGACTCCTTTCAAACAGAGCAGACATGGGGCCCTGTGCTGTCCTGCCTGGGATGGGAACCAAACCCGAAGGCCCACTGCCTTCCACAACCTTCCTGAGACGTGGAGGGAACGGTCACAGCCCTGGCGCCGCGCCAGTGGTGGGCGGCCTGGCTGGCCTGCCCTGTGATGATCTCCATGTTCCCAGTTCCCAGATGCAGCCCTGGCTCAGCCTCCCAGGGCGAGTTCTCACACTGCGGGTTTCCTCAGCGCTCCCCGTGGGAATGCGCTATTTATAGGCTGCCCAATGTATTCGTGCCTCGGAAGGTGGCATTTCTCAGCCCCAGCCAGACCCAGACCCCCACGCTCGGTCGCTGCAGGGAAACGGCACAGGGAACTGGGCAGCAGGCTGACCGCGAGCAAGCTTCTGCCATGGGGTCAGCAGTGTCATTGTCCCAAGCGAGTGCGGGGAGGGGGAGGCCGCTGTGAGGGCATCAGGGACACTTGGAATTTGGCAAGTAAGCGAGTGCTTTAGGGAGGGGAGGGGCTGCAAGTGTGTGACAAATGCCACAGAACAAAGGCTCTCCCAGGAGGCCATGGAGGGGCCGCAGGGCCAGGGGCCCGTGACTGGGTGACCGGGTGACCGAGCAGATGACAAGATAACGAGAGAGAAAGCAGAACCACCTGCCACTCTGAGTGCCCCGTTCTGACAGGCACCCCTCCCGCTCCGCCTGCCCCCCACTCCGGTGGCCCGGCCCAGACAGCTGAGAGCAGGGCCTGCTCGGGGCACAGTGTGGGCCCAGGAGCCCAGAAGGCACTCTTGCTGCCCTCCAGTGCCTTCCGCCCCGGGGCTGGTCGGCACCCAAGTCAGCTCGCTTCTGTGGCTGCAGCTGTGGAGGTGTCTGGGGGTCGAGAGCCGGGTGCAAGGAGGCCTGGTGGGCGGAGAAGGCTTCCAGGGTTGGGACGTTACCTGCACAGATGCCTGCGGGCGGGGAGGGCGGGGGAGGGCCTGCCCTGAGTCCCGCTTTCTGGGGGACCTGGGAGCACATGCACGTGGAGCCCCGACTCCCCAAAGACGGGGACATGGAGGGAGGGCCCCACGTGGCAGAAGGCCCAGGCTCCCTCCCGGAGGGCCCTCCTGGGCTGGGCAGCCGTGTCCTGTGTGCCCACCCGGGCAGGGGCTGCTATGGTGGCCAGGGCGCGGTTCCCACAAAGTGCGGAGGTCTCCGGGCCTGTCCCAGCAGCCCCACCAGGGACGCCTCTGCCTGAGGGCTGCGTCTCACAGGGACCCCAGGCTGCTGGGTGGCTGTGGAAGGCCCTTCGGCCAGGACCCAGCTGGCCAGTGACAACAGCCAGGGTGGTGGCACTCATTGTGGGCACTGCCAGTGTGGTGCTCCCTTCAAGGAGCCTTGACGGGGATGGCAGGTGACGGACACGCAGGAGACAGCGTGGGAAGGTGGGAGGAGGGGCTGAGGGTGGACTTGTGCATCTCTCCCTCAGGAGAGCTGGCCCGTCTTTACTGGGCACCGACTCTGTGCCAGGCGGTGTTCAGTTTTGGGGACATGGCAGGGAAGCAAGCAGGAAGCATGCCGCCCTCATGGTGCTCACCCTGGAGTGGGGGCCCTGCCCGCACTGCAGGGCTGGTGTGGGGGCGCGGCGTGGGAGAAGGGTCCGGACAGGTCAGCTGGGCTGAGGGCTGTGAGCTGGGGTGGGGGGGCATGGCCGGGAGCAACAGGGTCTGTACTCCCAGGACAGCCCCGCCCCCAGGCCTCGCAGGAGGCTAGTGGATGAGGAGCCAGCCCTGACCCTACCACTAACCCTACCGACCCCTGACCCTGACCCTGACCCTCACCGTGACCCTGACCTTGCACTCAGTGCTGGGTGGGGCTCTCAGCACAGGGAACCTTTCTCCACCAGCCGGACAAGTGCACATTTGCCCACTAGAGGGGAGCTGGGGACTCAGGCCTTCGTGGGGGCCCAGCCGGCCCCCAGGCTCCCCTCAGACGTCACAGGCACTGGGGCAGGTTGGAGACACCCCCTTCCCGATTTTGGGTGCCCGGCTGCTCCCCTGACCGACTCCATTGGTGCTGGTTTTCACACGTTTGGGGAAAAGTACCTACTGTGTGCACGGTGCATCCAAGCCGTGCAGAGGGCCTGCAGCAGGACAGGACCCCCCTCCGCCCCCTGCCTGCTGCCCGTGCTCCCTGATACTGGGTCAGAGTCAGGGTCAGGGTTAGCGGTAGGGTCAGGGCCGGCCCCCAGAGAGACCTCCTGGTCAGCTGCATGCCGATGGTGACACGGGGGTCTGAGAGTCAGAGCCCAGCTCCCGACTTTGGCTGACTTCAGGTGGAGGACGCCCTGACCGTTCTGCCGGAGCAGATCCGGACAACATTCAGGAGCCCTTTTTGGGGAGTTGCCCTCCCAGCTGATGGAAAGGTGCCTTCGGTTAGTTCTCACTGGAGACGGTCCAGTGTCTGAGGCGGAGGTTTGATTTTAGAAACAGGGGTGTGTGTGTGGGAGCTGTGTAACCTGAGATTAACTGTGAGGCCACGTCCCCGGGGGTGGGGGCAGCAGGGTCACGAGTGCCACCGGAGTTGCTGCCGCCTGGGCCAATCCTCAGCTGCACTCCGCCACCAGGATCCGGCACCTTGGTGAGTTCCGTTCTGCCCTCAGAGGCCCATAAGCCGCTGCCAACACAGATCAGATTCGGTTATAAAGGATGCTTCAAGAAAAGTGGCATCGGACGTCAGAGGGCCCGCAGAACCATTGTCATAAAGCCCCTCAAAGGTCACACAGTGCAGGTGTGGGCCGGCTGACCTCTGTTCTCCTGTGACAAGTCATGGGCACCGTTCACGCCCCCTTTGGAAGCTGGGATCCCGCCCGTCATTTTGCCGGTGGCCTTTGTGCTGGGCTCCCATTCAGCCCGCCCCGTCATCTGAAAAAAAGCACAGGCCCGCTGTCATTGTCCCCGAGGTTACTCATCAACCGCCTGCCCGCTGGCCTGCGTGGGGCTCCCTGTTTCCGTGGTTACCGCCCCGCTGTAAATGTGATCCCAGAGCCTTGGGGGAGGGGCTGCTCAGCTTTATATAAAAGGCGTCTCCAGCAAGCAGGTGAAACCCAGCACGGGCTTTTGCTGCCGCGTCCCGGGGAACTTTCCTTGTGTCCCTCTGTCCCTCGGGGGCTGTGAGCCCAGCTCTCTTGTCCGGGCGGAGCTGGCTGTGGGCGAGGGACTGGGGGGAGTCACGGCAGGAGAGACCGGATCCCGAGGGATGGTGGGCACTCCTGGGGGCCTGGCGTGTTCTGGAGGTGCAGGGGTCTGGCTTTGGGGAGGGGGTTTGCAGACAGCGGAGGGGGAGGGGTTCCAAGAGGCAAACACAGAGGATGCTGGGAGTTGTAGGAAAGGGTGGATGGGTTCTGGGCACAGGGGAAAACGGACTGGATGCTGTTTTTAAAGTTCCTGCAGAGCACCCCCATTTTAGGGGCTCGATGGAGGTCTGGGTGTGTTCCTTCGAGCTGTCACAATGCAGTGCCGACTCTCCTGGTCCGAAAGTGGGTGTGTGTGCCAAGGCTCCTTGGAATTCCACGTGTAGAGTCGATTTGATGGGTCAACAGATATGGGGTGTCTGAATTTTGATGACGTTGCGAAATTGCCTTCTAAAGACGCGTCACTAGTGGACATTCTTGCCACCAGCTCAGAAGTCTGCTGCTGTGCCTTCCCCGACCTTGATGCTGTCGTTGTCTGAAATGCCGGCCAATCTGATGGGCACGGAGGAGTCTGCTGTTCAATTTCACTGTTCTCTGCTTCCTCCGAGGGGGGGCTTCTCTCCAAGGCCGTGTTGGCCGTCTGATGCCGAGTCCTTTCCTCTCGGCAGTTTCTGGTTTGGGGCTTAGCGTTCCAGATTCCCGACCCAGGATATAAAAGTGTCTCATGTTTTAATTTAATGGTTTTTTTAATAGTCTTATCTTCTCATCACATGTGGCTCTGTAAGTTACGGAGTTAATGTTTGGGTGACTGTGTGCGGTAAAGGCTTAGTGTTCCCCCATGTCTCGATACCTTTCCCGTGTAGAGTCTGCCCCCTTCTCCTCGAAACGCCACCCTGGTCACAGACTGCAGGGGGACAGTCCCCGCCCCCCACGCCCCCGCGCCGTTCTCATTGCCACAGTCACGTTGGAGCCCATTATGAGCGTCGGAGGCACTTTCTTCCTGTTGTCGTTCCCGTGTGGCTTTCTCAGGCTCTTCCTGTGGGGTTTCTCTCCTGTGTGAGCTGAATCAGTGCCTTCTAAAGGTCTGCTGAATTTTGTACAATCCCGTTGGAATGTTGTGAGAATCGCATTTGGTTCATGGACTGCTTTGTGGTGTGGGTTGAACAGGGCCCTCCCCCCCCCCCACGAAAGGCGAACCTGCCCAGGATGCGTGGATGCGACCTTTCACGGAGGAACAGGGTCGTCACAGACACAGTCGAGCTCTAGATCTCCAGATGAGATTCTCAGGTGAGGCGGGCCCTCGAATCCTGAGATGGGGAGACCCACAGCAAAGGCCACGCGGAGACGGGACAGAGACTGCGGGGATGTGGCCTGGTGCCAGGGGTCGCCAAGCACTGCCCGCCACCCCAGACGCTGGCTGGGGGGAACCAGGGATGGGAGTCCCTCAGCCTCTGGCCTCCACCTTGAGAGAGTCATACCTTCTGGATCCGCCACCCACGTGGTGGCAGGTGGTGGCAGGTTGTTAGAGCGGCTGCAGGAGAGGAAAGCGCTTTGAGACAAAGTAACATCTTTGCAATGTTGTCGGCTGCAGGAGAGGAAAGCGCTTTGAGACAAAGTAACACCTTTGCAATGTTGTCTTTCTACTTAGAAACACAGTCTGTGGCATCTGTGGCGTCCTTTCTTAGCCACCTGTTGTGTGTGGCGGTAAAACTAGTCCTGGGCTCCACCTCCAGATTTCACTGCAGGCTCGTTTCTAGGGACCGCATGGGTTTGGCCGCCTTCGCGAGAAGCACTTGTTTTCCATCGCGCCTCCTGGCCGGCCCCTGCTGGGCGTGGGAGAACGCTGAGCTTCACCCGGAGCTGTTGCTGTGGCACCTTTCTCCAGCTCTCGAGTTAATTAAAATAGTTTCTCAGCTGATGTCTCTGGGAGAGCTGTCACATCGGCTCCCAATAATGCACACTCTCTTCTTCTCTTTCTGCTATTTTCTCTCTTTCTTCCCCCGTCTTATTCTGTCGTCTGGTGGTCTTGACTGTCTTGGACCCTGCTTGGCCCTGTTTATTCGCTCACGAGCAGGACTCGGACCTGCTGGGCCAGCCCTGGACCCGAGACTTGGGTGGGACTAGTTGTTGGTCTGAGTTTGCTCCCTTTTGGCAGCTTGTGGAAACTGAAATCATTCATTCAGCCAACCACTGTTGATTTAGTTTCTACTGTTTGTCAGACTTTGCTCTAGGTGGTGGTATACAGTGTTGCGTTAGAAGTCTTAGCCAATGCAATAAGACCAGGAAAAGCAGGTATACATGTAATGCTGTTGTTATTATAAATACACACATGTGTAATGTACACACTGCTGTTATTCACAGATGCAATGGTTACGTACAAGGAAAACCCATACAAGCGATTGCAATAATCAGAGAGTTCGGCAGGACTGTTGGACGCTTGGTGATTGTGAGAAATCTAGCAGGACTGAAGCAGATCTGGGGACCGGCCAGGGCAGGGACTGGCAGACTCGTGCTGTGAGGATGTTGTTTCTCCCTGATCCGCCGTCTGGGTTCCGTGTCAGAATACCCAGAATACACAGGGCTTTTAGGGGGAATGGAAAAAAATTGACAGGCTGATTCTAAAATTCATAAACGTACACCTTGGCATGTATGAATGCACATTAAGGTACATATGGGCTTTTTTTACGGGAACAAAATTGTATGCAAGTCTCATACGCACATAAAATTGGCCAAGAAGAGCCAAGGCAGTCTGGCAGAAGAGCAAGGTGGGGGACCGGGTCTGCCGGATGCCGAGGCCATTGGAAAGTCCCTGTGAGAAGCAGGCTCTGCCGGCAGCCAGGGGCCAGCAGACAGACCACTGGGATCAACTAGGAGCCCAGAAAACGGACTCTTCAGATTTGAGAGGGCGGCTGATCATGAAACAAGTGATAAAGAATTCATGGGGCTGAATGATGCTCCCTGAGGATGATTCTGGGCCTGCTTTTTTTTTTTTTTTCCCCAATATGCGTTATTCTGAACAGGCTCTCCTAACTTCTAATCTGCTGGATCCAGTCCATCCTTGAACCTATGTCAAACCAGCAGGTTCTGCCCCCAATGGCAAGGGTCCAATGTGGTGGTCCCGTGAGGTTCTCCCAGGCACCTGGGCACCCAGAGGTCACATCGCCTCTATGCCCAGTCTATCCCTCTGCCCCTGAACAGGCACTGGGGCCCCAAGACTGTGTAGAGAGAGGAGCCCCGCCCTCCCCTCTCCCTGGGGGCAAGAGAGATGCCTACAGTGACCCAGGGGAGGGTTACCTCCAGGGCCGGGGTGGCGCCCTGGCTGGCTGGAAAGGACTCGGTTTTTCGTCTGTTTTCTTAGGTACTTTTCCCCCCCCGAAAAATGTTCCATGTTTTCTGTGTTTGTTATGTCTACCTTTTAATCTGTCATCCTGACACCAGGAGCTGTTTGTAGTCTGGAAGGAACTACATCAAGGCAGGAACAACAGAAGCTCTGGCTTTGAAAAGCAAGCCTCAGTCCTGAGGAAGAGAGACAGAAAGAGGCGGTTTCGGTCCGCGGAGTTAGGGCAGGAGGACTCTGTTTGACGCAGGACCGTGTTTCTGAGCAGGAGCTCCCTCGGCTCCCGGGTGCTTCTTTGTATCAATAATGCAGGCACGTGTAACCAAGACCATTGGCGGCCAACGTGTTTTCAAAGAGGACTTTGCAACGAGAAGTCTGCTTTGAAACAGGACTGGCCTGTGGGCATGGCCACCTGTCTGTCCACAGCCCCCCGGCACGTTGCCAGCTTCATTCCTGGATCTGTCTGGAGCCTGGGCAGTGTCCTGGGGGGTGGATGTCTGTCTTTGGCCACCGTGGATCGTGGCAGCCCACCCCCTCCTTTGCTTCTGCCTCCAAGTTATCCAACCTGGTGTCAGGACAGCTGGTCCCTGTGTGCGTGTTAACTCAGCCCTGCCTCCCGTGCCTGCAAATATTAAAAAGGATAAATTGACCTCATTTTTCTCCTCTTTGCTAGTTTGCAAGAAAAAGTTTTGAAAAACCCTCCGGTTTTTCAAAATACAGTGGTTCTCAAATGGGGGTGATTCTGTGCCCCCAGCCCCTGAGACATTTGGTGATGTCTAGAGACATTTTCGCTGTCCCAATGGGGGGAGAGTATTGTTACTGGCATCTAGTTATGCCCAGGGGTGCTGCTCGGTGTCCTTCACACAGGGCATACATACCCCTTGTGGCAGAGAGTGACCTCGTGCAAGCGTCCCTAGTACCCAGGTGGAGAAGCCCTGCCTCAGAGGCTGCACGGGGCGAGGATGCCCGCTCTGTGCTGCGGGCGGGTCCTAACCCCGGGTGTGGGACATGGCAGGGCCAGTGCTCCTGGACAGACCTGGGTTTGCTCTTTGGCACATCATTAACCAGCCCAGGGACCACGAGCAAGTCACTTAACCTCCTGCCCGCCGGGGCCTGGTGCATAAAACAGGGCAGATGAGACCGACTCACTGGGGCGCCGTAGAGGGTGAGGGTGAGCACAGGCTGGGCAGGCCTCCCATCGTGGGCGGAGCCATGAGGATGGGGGTGCCGCTGGGAACCCGGCTGTGCCTGAGGATGGGCAGGGCGGCGTCTGCAGGAGTTCGGGGTAGATTTTTCTGTTGTTTGAAGCCTGAACTCCACTGCCCTCCCCCCACACATCTGCAGGCTACAGCAGGCATTCTAGAAGTGGCCGAGGGAGGCCCCTCAGTGCCACCAATGGTCACGGCCCCAGAGGGTGCAGGTGAGGAGGTGTCTTTGCCTGGACTCCCTCTGTGACGTGAAATGTTTAGACAGAGAACTGGAACCTTTGGGTGGGGGCCACACGCTGGGTTTCAGGAGCCCACCTCGGCAACAGCCTCTCCAGGGATCTTGGAAAATCTCTTCTCGGGTCCTGCCCTGTCGGACGTAAAGGAGGGCACCGGGCCCTGTGCGTCTGAGGGTCCCTTTTGGCCGGTGGGGACCAGGCCCCTGCCCACGCTCTGGGGACTCTGAGAGCGTCCTCAGAGCCATCTTCCAGCTGCTTTCCCGCTGCCCAGGCCGGCAGCGCCGGGTCTGGGGCTGCCCTGGGCTCCTCCTGGGTGATGCTGAGCCCCTGGGTGCTGGGTGGTCCTGTCTTTGCATACCCGTCCTTCTCAGGGGCTGGCCATGGATCAGGGACTCAGAGGGTTAGAGCCACAGTCCCCTCTAACAGGCCCATTGGGCCCGCACACGTGCACACGCACTCACACGTGCACACGCACGATTCCCTGGGGCCTCCGTGGGTGCCCCACACGTCACATCTCCCCTTGCTGCACACAGTGGCCCAGTAGCCAAACTCTGAGGCACACCTGGTCCTTCAGCCTCCCAGGACATCCCGTGTCCCTGCTGGCTACCGTGCCCCTTGAGTCGGTGTGGGGGAGGGGCGGTGCAGGCCTGCAGTGTAGCTCTGCTCCATGTGGGACCACGGGACGGCCCCGCAGCTGCCATTGTCACAAGTCGGGTGAGTGACAGGGGTGGACACCAGCCCAGGACACGTGCTGACCACACACCCTCACCTGGCTGCTCTTCCTGCCCAAGTGGCCCATCCCCCTACAGCCGAAGCTCACGGCAGGCCCCTCCCCCACCTCCCATTGCACCCTGGGTACTTTCCCCCACACCTCCCACTCTCACCCTGGACATCCCCCCACGACACTTGTCATGACGCTTGTCTGAGGCCCATCTGTTACCCCACCTGGCGGCGGACGCCTGGAGGGCAGGGCTGTGGGCTTCCCTCTCGTTGCCAGACCCGGTCCTGGCACACGGACGGCTGAGCGTGTTTGCTGAATTAACGAGTGATGACAATCCTAATTAGCTTCTTCGTGTTTAGGCTACAGATCCGGATCTTTTAAAGGAGCCGCTGCCGGAATCATTCCCCATGATAATGGACTGCACATGCCGTCCGCGGTGGTGTCCCGGCAAACTTACATGTCCTTCTCGGGACCCTGGGGCACGGAGGAGGGGCTCCAATTTGTTGCTTTTAAGTCATCCCCTAGTCTCTTAATAACAGGGTATCTGACTTTAGACTGATCTCTTCCATCTGCGCGGACCCAGGCCCAAGGCGCCAGGAAAGAACTTGGAGCAGGAATTCTCCTTTGGAAGCTCGGCAGTGTGTGTGTGAGTGTGTGTGTGAGCATGTGAGTAGATGAGTGTGTGTGCGTGTGTGCACAAGTGTGTGTGCGTGAGTGTATGTGGGTGTATCTGTGAGTGTGAGGGGACAATAAATGGAGGGTGGATGGGGCAGGAGGTCCGGGCCATGCACACAGTAGGTGCTCAGTGGAGACACCCCTCCTGGGAGCCAGGTGGCCTGTAGGGAGGAACAGAGAGGAGACCCAGCTGCCGCAGGGAAGGCCGACAGGTGGGGTGGAGGGCGTATCGGGCCAGGAGCACTGCAGAGAACATTCCCCGAAGACGGTGTCCTCACGTGGCTTTGCAAAGGACCTGAAGTGTGAAGGCGTGTGAAGAGCAGGAACAGCTTGGGCGGGCGAAGGGGGTCATTGTCTTATGATGACCTTCTCCAACACGGGACACGGCCTTGTGTCCCTGCCTGCCCTCAGGCAGCCACTGACTGCTCCAGGTCCAGCCCGTTCCCCGGACACGATGGCAGGGTGCAGGTGTGGAGGGCACGGATTGGGAGCGGTGCCCGACGCCGGGCTGGGAGGCATAGCCTCAGCCCGTCGGTGGTTTGGAGCACTCAGATCCGGTGTTACGACAGGGAAGGGGCCAGCCAGCCCGGGGTTACCTTCAGCTTCACTCGGCTGTCCCCTCCTGTCCAGCTCCCCGATAGTGAGCCAGACACGCTTCCCCACGGGCCTCGTCCTGCCCAAGTGCGGTTCTGAGCCTCCTCGAACCCTCTCGCCCGCAGACCTCGGAACGGGCCTGCTGCTCATTAACTCCAGGGGGAGGCGGCCACTAGCAAAGGCTGAGGAAGGCGGTGAGCCCAGGACAAACGTGAGGGTGGGGGCTGGCCGCTCTCCCGCTAGAATCAGGTCCAGGTGGGAAAGAGTTTTCTGCCGCCGCTGAGGACTGGGGGCTGAGCTCACCATCTGGATGTGGGGGGCGCAGAGGCCCTAAAGGAGTGAGGGGAAGACTCAGCTGCAGAAAAGCGTGTGAGTCGGCGGCAGAACAAAGGCGTGAAGAGGGAACGCTCAAGCCCGCGTTTCTCGCTCGCTGTGATTTTCTCCAGCTGCGTCCACAGGAGGCCCCGGCTAATCATCTAAAGCTCCTGTTCTTACCGTCCAGTGCCCTGCTGACTCAGCCTCTTGAAATTTAGGATTGGAATTTTCTTAGCAAATATTTAACCAGGAAAAGAAAAAAGAACGCCCCTCCCTTTCTGTTCTCAGACGTTGTGATGTAAGCTACAAATTAATAGGTGTCTGGGCCACTGTTTGATCTTTACTCCAAAAAGAGAATGGCTGGCCGGCTCTTGACTGGAGGGAGGGCGTCCCTGGAAGTGGCGAAGATGATCAGTGGGTGGCTGTCCCCACAGAGGGTGGGGGGCCAGGCCGGGTGCTGCCCCTTGCCTGGCAGCATGCGGGTGATGTCCCTGAGGGCCCACTCCAGTGTCTCCGATGGCCATGGGGACGCTGCAGGCCGTACCCCGTGCCTGACCAGAGTGGGCGCAGCTGGGGAGTCCTGCCCTGGGGGAGTCCTTGAGAAGTCAGGGGCTCAGCAGAACCCCTCAGCGGCATTTGTGTCTCAAAAGAAGTGTCGGTGACAGTATTCTGGAAGGGACTCCCTGAGTGGGGAGACGTTTCCAGGTCAGGAGGGCAGCCCCTCCACTCCCTGTCCGATGCTGTCCCCTCTGTCCCTTGTGGGAGGCTGCTGCTCAGGGCCGAGCTGGGCTGGGAGGAGGCCCATGTGGACCCCAGGTCCCACCCCTGCAGCTGGCCCACCTGCAGCTCTGTCTCTGTCACCCCATTCCTTCAGGTATTTGGGCTGAAGGTCCTCAGGGCCCTTCCCTGCAGCGATGTCAGGTGCGGGAGAGGGAGAGCTGGGCGGGGCCCGGGAGCTGGGCCCTCTGGCTGTGCCTCGCTCGTGGGCCCTGTGCTCACTTGTGTTTATTTTCCTGGAGGCAAAGGAAGCAGCATCCGAGGTTGCTGGTTCCAGGCGCCTTTGTTGTTACACATTCGCTCTTAATAGGTACAAATTATTGGTATTAGAGATCCTTGCAGCTCCCTCTCCTCATTAAGCCTCTGCAGTTAATAATTATTTTCTCTTTGGAAAGCGCGTGTGAACAGCAGAGCAGATGGGGGAGGCGGCCTGGCCTCTCCGTGTGCCATTTCAGGAGGATGGTGACCTGGGTCCCCGTGACTCCAAGGCTGCGTGTCCTGGGCATCTCTGGACCCCAAGTCCCTTGCCACCGGGGCAGCAGAATCTGCTCTGCCCCGCAAAAGAGAGACTCATGAGGCTGTGATGTTGTCACACACCTTGAGGGGCGGGAGATCCTGTTGTCTCGGATTAGCTGATAGGGAAGCCGAGGCACAGCGCAGTGCAGGGACTTGTCTCCAGTGGTCCCCAGACACAGCCAGCACTTCAGAGGCACAGATGGCAAGCATGGGGGTCAAGGGCCAGACAGGGAGGAATAGAAACTTCGGTAGCAGACGAAGCCTTGTCCACCCATGCGGGTGACGTGGGCAGAGCTCCAGGTCGGGAGCGGGGTGGAGAGGTGGCACACGCACGCACTCACCCACATGCCACCCCTCCCTGGGGGATTGGGCAAGGCCGCTCGACTGTCCTGGAGGCAGGGGCGCTGCTTGCTGGTGCTGGTGCTGGTGCTGAGCGGCCCTCGGACTCAGCGGCCAGCAGGCGGCAGGGTCGGTGTGTGCGAGAGATCCCACCATGACTGCGCTCCCCCGGGCGGTCAGCCGCTCCTCCGTGATACGTCCAGGGCTGGAGAGTACCCGGGTGTCCTCTGCAGGTGCTGGAGCCGCATCGTTGTGCTGGAAGGTGCCGTTCGTCCGAGAAGAAGGCCAGGCGCCCAGTCACTCGCCGGCTCTTTTACATCTGTTTTGGCGATCGATCTTGGCCTCCGGGCTCTTGGCCGGGGTTCCCAGGATGGGGCAGCAGGGCAGCGAGGTGGTGGGGAGGCTGCCAGGAGGCTCGGAGGCCCCGGCCGGCCTCCTGGTCGCAGAGCCCGTGCCAGCCTGGCCGCCGCCGCCCTCACCAGCAGGGTGGGGAGTGAGGTCAGGCTTCTGGATTCCTACAGATTCTTCTGTCGGTACCTAAAACGCATGAAAACCAGGACAGCAGAAGAGTCCTGGCGACTCTCAGCATGCCCCCCCGCCCCAAAGCTGGAGGTGGCCTGTTTTCTCCACGGCACGTGACCCTCCCGTATGCGAGGGTCTGTCTGCGGTGTGGACAGCCGCCTAGGCGGAGGCTTGGCGCTTCATGGGAGCGGGTTGGGTCCTTCATGGCCACAGGGGAAGGTGAGGACTTGGGCCCCAAACAAGGAGAGACCCAGGGCCTGGGCTGCCTGGAGAGGTCAGGAGGGCCCTCCCTGTCTCAGCAAACACAGGGACAGGGAAGTACCAGGCAGAGCAGCCCCCGCCCCTGTAGCCAGCCCCCTGGAAGGTGCCCACCAGGTAAGCAAAGCGTCGAGGGCCATTGTGAGTCCGTCTGGGGCTTGGGCAACACCTGCCGAGCAGCATCTTCACCAGCCTGTGTGCCCGCCAGGCCTGACACCAGCATCTGTCCCCTCTGTCCTCTGAACACTTGTGGGACATGGGGAACCTTCATCCCGAGGCGTGGGTTCCAGGCTCAGCTTTCGTTGCCCATGAAGGAGAAAACCAGACCCCGTCCAGGTCTCACATCAGAACACCACGCCCATGGTCTGCAAGCCCCACGTCACATTCTACTCCCCAGTCCCCCGGCTTGGGGAGGGAGCAGGACCAGGGACAGGAACGCAGCCTTTGTCCCAAACCGGCTGGACAGCAAATATCGCCCTGTGGATGCGGCCACAGCCGGCCTGATGTCACGGGCTGGGCCAGCCAGACCTGGCAGGGTGCTGGCAATAGGAGCCCGAGGGGTCCCCCAAGACCGAGGGGGTGCCTGGGGTGAGTGACAGGGACTCATGGCTAGTGGTCCTGCCCGTCCTGGCATGACTGCAGTTCCAGCTGTTGATGGCCGGGACTCACTGGGTCATGCCCGTGGCCCTGGGTGTTCAGAGCCCGCCTCTCCTGCCCTGTGTCCTCGAGGGGCAGTCCCAGGCCAGGACCATGCTCCTCTGATCCCTCTGTCCCCGGTCGGTGGAGCTCGAACCACCTCTCTGGGTCTGCCACGTGCTGCCCGAATGACCGCGTGCCTGGATGACCACGGCCAGGCTCCTGGCCCCCAGACCGACAGGAGAGTCTGCAGCTCTTCTTCTCTGTGTGAGGATCCCCATCCATCCTCGGAGACCCGCCTTCCCCCGCCTCCTGGGACCATCAGCACCACATCTCGCCCTGTCCCCTTGTCCCCTGTCCCCTGTGGGCCCTGTCCCCTGTGGGCCCCTGGCTCCTCGAACACCTCGCGTGGCCTCTGCCCCTAGGGGGTAGGCCCTCCACGGGGGTCATGATCACAGACAACGGTTACCTGTGAAAACCATACTGTCTTCAGGTGCCTGGTCTGGGGTTTTCGGGAAGCATTTGCCCGAGAGCGTCCCACAGATGTGCACTCTGCCATCTGTCCTGCTTCTTTTCCACTGTGACTCGGGGACAGCTCGGTGGGTCAGAAATCCAGCCTGGGTGACAAGCGCAAAGCAGATTTGTTGTGTCCAGGGCTGGGGTGTCCCGGGTGGTTCATTGTCTTGGAAGGATGCGGCAGTTAGAAAGGCAGTGAGGGCACGTCATGTTTTCCAGCAGGTTCCGCAGGAGTTAGTATGTAACGCTCTTTTTCGGTCGAGTCGCTTTGTCCCTGAGTGACGGTGTCTGTCCCTGCCTTGTGGCCTGAGTCTCAGGGTGGTCCTGAGCTGCCTGCGGAGGGTCCGAGCTCCAGAGTCCCAGCCCCTCCCCGGTGGCAGGACAGCCCGGAGCACCCAGGGCTGCTGAGCTTCGAGCTGCAAATCAGCCCCTCGGAAACCTTCCTGTCTTGGGCCAGAACGCAGACGTGCGGTTTGAGAGGGCAAGGGCGGCTCACGACAGCGGCCGCGGGGAGGTGAACAAGTGATGCCCTACTCCCTGGGTGACCGCAACGGGCCTGGCGCAAAAAGAAAAAAAAAGAGAAGAAGAAACACTCAGGAGAAGGAGCTCGCGTGGAAAACGGGGTCTCCGATGGTGTTTGTGCAAATGTCAGCCTGGGATTGAAGAGAAGCCCCCGGAGCCTTCATCCTTCCCCGCCCCCTCACCATCCCCATCCCCTGTCTCCCCTCCACCTTGCCTTCCCTTTCATGAACGTTTGTCCCGCGGCCACGGGTGCCAGGGGCTGTTGTACGTGAGGCCGAAGCATCGAGACCTGCAGGCTCTCAGTCCTCACGGACTCACAGGGGGCGGGACAGAGAGGAACAATAAAAATAAAATCGGGCTGCGAACGCTGCTCTTTGGGAATTAACGTGAGTGCAGCAGAGCATGAGGGGCACCCCGGTGATGAGGGATGTGTGGCGGAGGCCTGGCAGGCCGTGCAAGCAGCCCCGGCCGACGAGGAGGCCAGCGCTCCCGGCAGAGGACAAGGTGCGCGAAGGCCCCAGGGCAGGAAGAGGGAGCCAGTGTCACTGCGAGGAGAGGGAGGGTGACGGGGCAGGTCCTGTGGGCCCGTGATACGGGGTCAGCGGCATGGGTCTTATTCCAGGTGCCGTTGGGGCCACCAGGAGGCCACTGTGACTGCGGCGTGAGGGCCTCAGGAGGGAGACTGAGGCAGCCGCAGGTCTGGCCCCACCTGGGGGAGCGAGGAGCAGGGGTCTGTGGGCCCCGAGGGCTTTGCTGTTTTCTCTGCCAGCATTTGCTCCCCTCGTTACTCGTCACCTCAGGCCCTGGGCACGTGAGCGGCAGATGGGGTCTGGGCTGCAGACAGCAGCCCCTGCCGGGCGGGCCCCTGGATCTCAGACCAGCCTTGGGGTCCCGTCCCCTCGCCAAGGTCACACATGTTGCCAGGTCCTGGTGAGGCCTGGATGCGGCAGCGACGGGGCGCCTGACTCTGAAGGGATGGTGTCCCTGGGGGGAGCCGGGGCTCTGGTTCTCAGGCACAAAGGGACCCTGTGTCTCAGCTTCTCTCACCTGTCCTGTGGGCAGTGCCGGTTTTCTCGGAATCTGTTGGAGCCGCCGCGGGGCTGTGACCGTCACCCCCAGCACCGAGTGTGTTGGGACTTGCGGAGGAGCAGATCCCTTTCTCCATTGTGTGCACAAGCTTGGCGCTCCGTGAGGGTGCGAGGGGCTGTACCCCACGGAAACAGGGGGCACAGGCAGGGAGCCATGCTGCGGGGAGGGGAGGGGGGGACGGATCGGGCTGCAGGGACGCCAGTCTGAGCAGTCAGAAGGATGTGGCTTTGCAGGGTTTCTCGGGTCCCTGGCACTTTAGAAGTGGACCTGGGAGACGGGTGAAGAAGGCCCGCTGGGGGTGGGGGCGCCGCGCCATTTGGGTGCCAGGAAGGCTGACGGGCTGCCCTATCGCCGTCCTGGGGAGCTCCTGGGGCCAGTCCTTGGGCAACGCTCCAATTCTGGGCTCAGAGTCGATGGTGCTCAGCTCTATAACCAAAACATGCTGCCCTTTTCTGTCTCAGAATCCGCATCTCACGGTTTGTTTGCTTGTATTGGCCGAGGTGCAGCGTCCCCGCATGCCTGTCTCTAAACCCACACTCCTGAGCGTGTTCTGTGCACTGGGCACACGGAGATGAGGAGAGGCCTTCGCCACGGCCTGGGCTGGACCGTCCTTGACACTGGGGGGGCGGGGTTCGGGCTGGGCTGGTGGGACAGGCCGGACCTCGTGGGGTCTCCCGGGGGCTGGAACAGGTGCAGAGGTATAAAACTAGGGCTCGGGGTCCCCACGTGCCTGGAGCAGAGGGGAGGGTGGGGTCTCAGGGCGGTGAGGGGCTGGATCAGGGTGGCTGTGGATGTCCCACTGAGGGACGCGGCGGGGGCTGGGCTTTTGGAAGCCAGCGTGGAGGGAGGGGGAGGAACGGGGTTGGGAGTGGCTCACGGGAGGGACCGAGCCTCCCATGGGCAGGCACCATGTGACCTTCCCCTGCTTGTGTCTCACAGATGGCGTCCACAGCGTGGCGGCGCTGTGCACCCTGAGGGTCACCATCATCACCGATGACATGCTGACCAACAGCATCACCGTCCGGCTGGAGAACATGTCGCAGGAGAAGTTCCTGTCCCCGCTGCTGTCCCTCTTCGTGGAGGGGGTGGCCGCGGTGCTGTCCACCCCCAAGGACGCCGTCTTTGTCTTCAACATCCAGAACGACACGGACGTCAGCTCCAACATCCTGAACGTGACCTTCTCCGCCCTGCTGCCCGGCGGCGTCCGTGACAAGTTCTTCCCCTCGGAGGACCTGCAGGAGCAGATCTACCTGAACCGGACGCTGCTGACCGCCGTGTCCGCCCAGCGCGTGCTCCCCTTCGACGACAACATCTGCCTGCGGGAGCCCTGCGAGAACTACATGAAGTGCGTGTCCGTCCTCAAGTTCGACAGCTCGGCGCCCTTCATCAGCTCCACCACCGTGCTCTTCCGGCCCATCCACCCCATCACCGGCCTGCGCTGCCGCTGCCCGCCGGGCTTCACCGGCGACTACTGCGAGACCGAGATCGACCTGTGCTACTCCAGCCCCTGTGGTGCCAACGGCCGCTGCCGCCACCGCGAGGGCGGCTACAGCTGCGAGTGTGTGGAGGGCTTCACCGGTAGGTTGCTGCCCTGGAGGGTGGTGGGGGCTGGGGGGCAGGGGACCCCTCTGCTTCGTCCGAGGCTCCGGCTCACATGTCTTAGGGTTCCCGGGGGTTTCCTCTGCCCGCTGCCCTCCTGGGGAGACAGACAGGCCCTGGGCCAGGGTGTCGGCCCGTGAACCTGGGACCGACTTCCCAGCAACAGCTCTGAGGTCCCTATCGACCCACCTGGCATCTGTCACCCTCCTTGTGAGAATAGAGTTCACCTGGGGAAAGCCAGCATGCCTGACTCCTCGGCAGTGGCTTTCCAGGTACAGCACTTCATCTGGGATGTCGGCCCTCTTTGGTTACGGCAGGCAGCGTAGCTGGGACGGAAGCCGGGGCCTGGAAGGAGGTCCAAGCTTTCAGCCTCATTGTCACTGCACAGATGACTCATGTTCTCTGCCGGGAACTGGGAACCGCTCTCACCTCGTCACCCTGACCCCGGGCAAACGGGGCGGCTCCTAAGGCAGCCATGGCTGTTTTTAAAAAGGCGGAGCCTGCCAAAAGCAGCACACGACTGCGCTTTCCTGCTTTGGGGCTTCGGTTGCCGGCATGTACAGAGGAGGCCACTTGCAGAAGGGGCTTGCGGTGGCCCCACTGTGCCCAGGCTGGCTTTGGGGGGGAGCTGTCTGGGTGTCTGGGGATCGGGCGGGGCTGGATTCACACCGGAGGTGGCTTTGAGCTTCTTCCTTCAACTGCCAGCGGTTTCTCTGCTTAATAGACACAGCTGTGAAATCGTCGTCTGCCAGTGTGGGACACGGCCCGAGTTTACCGAGCTTAGACGGGGGTTTACGGCATTAGCGGGTAGTCCTGAAGCCGGAAGAGAGAGGGAAGCGGGCAGGGCCCCAGAGGAAGGTGGCGGCTGTGCCCTGGGCTTCCCGTCAGTCAGGAGGGGCAGCCACCGGAGGGAGGGTGTTTGGCAGCCTCGGGAGAGCGTGTGCGCCCAGGCTTGCCACGTCTGCACCCAGCCTGGTCATCATCCGGTGGGAACAGCCCAGGGGCGACAAAGGCACGTGATTGCCTGCCCCATGTCCTTCCCTCCCCTGCCATCAGTGGCCACCTGTCCTGTCCTTCCTGTCGGGTCCACAGGTCTCTCCCCCACTGTCTCACTCGGCGAGTGTTAACCCCGAATTCCTGGCTACATGGGGCTCGGTGGTGAGTGGGGAAGGAACACAAGGGAGACCCCCGGCCCCTTCCTCACTTCTTGAGTTTGTGGGCGGGGGGTGGGGGGGAGGCTCTGGTTCTGCCCAGGAGACCTGGATCCCCTCCTCCCACCCTGCCAAGTTTTAGTGGCTCCACACTGCGAGGTCACCGTGCAGGAAGATGTATATCCCTTCCTCTCCTTCCCACTTCACGGTGTGGAGCCGGCCTCTTGGCCTCTGATGAAGTGCCGTGTTTTGGCCCAGGATCCCCAGGACGGGGCCCCCCCACGCTCCAGGGAGCCAGCCGTGCGCAGTTGATCTCTCACGGATCAGGCACGAATCCCAGTCGGGCACCTGCCTCGTGTCTGGCCAGTGTGCACGTCAGATGTGTGATCGGCCCGATCGGTGGGCCGCCCAAGCCTGGCCGTTCGATCGGCCCTTTGCCTGGTCCAGACCTATCTATGGGGACCTTGTCGGGGAGACCCCTCCAGCACCCCCCGCTCTGGCGGGAGCCTAGGCTGGGTGGGGTCTAATGCGGTTGAGGAGCCCGGCTCCACCTCGTGGGCTGCAGCAGCAGGCCTGGGTTCAAGAGCTCCAGGACATTGTAAGTTTGGGTCCACCTCTGGGCAGGGTGAACTGAGGCTGCTCGGGACCCACAGGCACCCGGGTCCTCTGCAAAGAGGGGCTGAACTGTGGAGAACTCCCAAAGTTCTCAAATCTTGTTTTCATCACGGAAGTCACTTCTAGAGAAATAATGACCGGGAAGCAGCCTGCCGTGTCATCGCCAGAAGACCCGCTGGCGTGGCGGGCAGGCCGGAGCGAATGGCAGCATCCGGGCACCGAGACGAGGGTGTGTGTTTCCCTCGGAGACAGGCTGATGCAGGCCGATCTCCGTTCCTTGGCCCCTTCCTCTCTCTTCTTTTCCTCCTTTGAAGTCCTCTGTCTCCTGCGCGGGGGTAATTGAGCCCATTTCTTCGTGGTGAAAGCGGGGCTGTCGTCGCGAGGCTCTTATTACGTGCTCCCGGTAAGCCGAGCCAGGGCCTGGCGCTCGGGCAGCTTCCTGTGCTGCCGACGCCAGCCAGGTGAGCAGAGGGAGGGTCCGTGGGCTCAGGGATGCCCCTGCCGGCGCTTCTGTGGGTCCCGAGTCCGTCTTGGCCTCGGGGAGGTTCCCAGGCCCCAGGGAGAGCAGTCCCCTCAGCACCATCCCTGCTCCCGGGTTTCTGGAAGGGTCCGGACTTCCTCCGATGCCATCGTCCCTCTCCCTTGAGGCTTCCTGGGGGCCGTGTTTACGTGTTGGTGGCTCCCCTCTCTCCCTGAGGGTCTTTCACTTACCTCCCTGTCCCTCGGGCCGGTGGGGTGAGGGGTTAACTGGGCTGTTCCTCACACAGGCCCAAGCATGCATCCTAATGCCTTTGCTGTTCTCGTCACCGCGCTGGAGGGGACAGGACACCCTTCTGTTCCTTTGTCCCTTTCTGTGCGGACCCCAGGGTGTCTGTGGCAGTCTGGCTCCAGCCCCATCGGGCCCCGTGCTCACCGCACAGCGGTGTGAGATGCTGCTGAGCGCCTGGGCAGGCCCTGTCCCTCTGTCTCAGGGCGCTGTCCCACCGTGGGGACAGCAGGCCCGACCTCATTGTAGGCCGGCATCTGCCCACAGGCATAGTCCCAAGGCGGTCCACAGGCGGAGGGCTCCCGGGCATTCTGCGTGTTGGAGGGGAGGCCTGGCGTGGCCCCCACCAAGCAGCGGCCCCCAGTGCTTCCTGGGCGCGCCTGGCGTTTATTCTTGAGCCTCTGTCTTTAGACCCTCGGGGCGGCTTGTCTGCCCTCAGAGGGGTTTTCAGTGACCCATCTCCTGTGGAGGGGCGGCCCCTTGAGTCGGGGACACGAGGCTGCCGGCACGCACGCGATGTGCTGGGATAAAGCTCCACTCCCGAGCATCCATCCTCACATTGAATCTGGTCCTTAAACCATCGAGCCCTTCCCGTTCAACATGGGAACCGTTACCTAGCCCGTAATTAGGTTCTCAGATAAAGCAGACACGGAGTCCTGCCTCAGGAAAAGGGACCTTCTCAGACGCTCAGGGTTCCTTCGAGTTTCCTCTCTTGCCTGCCTCTGCAGGTCCGGTTCGCCCCTGGGCCACTTTGTTTCCCCGGGAGGTCATTTACAGAGAAGCCATGGTGTGGATACGCTTAGCCGGGCGCCTCCTAGGAGTTCTCTGTACAGTCCCTCCCATCCCCCCCCCCCCATATCCAAGGCTCTGGCGGCATCAGCAAACCATCCCCCACCCCCCCACAGTGGGCAGAGTGCACACGACAGCCGACTGCCATGGGGGACAAGGTCAAATCCCCCAGCGTTTCCCCCTGCGTTTCCCCCTGGGGCTCTCTGTGCTTCCTGGGGCTGCTGCATCCAAGGCCCTCAGACTTGGGGCAGAAATACGGAGACTGACTCTCTCGTGGTTCCAGAGGCCGGAAGGCCAAAATCAGGATGTGGCTCACCTGCACTCCCCCTGGAGGCTCCAGGTGATGGTCCTACCTGCCTCTCCCTAGCTTTGGTGGCCCCAGGCGATCCTCGAGTTCCCTGGCGTCTGTGGCAGGCTGGTCTCTGCCCCGTGACTTAGGCGGTCTCCTCCTTGTCTGTGTCCTCTCTGAGTCCCTGCTTCCTTGTCTTATAAGGACACCGGTCACTGCCTCAGGGCCCCCTCTCATCCAGTATGATCTCGTTTTCACTTGATCCCCATTGGCAAGAGGCTGTTTTCAAATAAGATCGCAGTCTCCGGTGCCAGGGCCCAGGCCTGGGACGTGTGATTTTGGGGACCTAGTTTCACCAGCTCAAGGCTCTGCTGGACAGTGGCCACTTCTTGTCAACCGGCTTGTCCAGCACCTGTCTGCTGGGGCCAGAGGACGCGCCCGGGTGGGGACAGGCTCCTGTGGCTTGTTTTCCTTTTAGAGATTTGAACGCGAGAGCAGGGGAGCTCCCCACGTCCCGCGCCCCAAGTCCCACGTCCCACGTCGCACGTCCCACTTCTGGGCACAGGGTGTGAGTCAGCCAGGGACCAAAGTAGGCACCACAAGTCTGACCTTGGCTGGTGAAGCGGCCAAAGACACGCCTTGTGCAGTCCCGACCTCCTCGTGCGGCCGCCCTGTGCTGCCGGAGGGGAGGAGGGGCTCCTTGGCCGGGTTCTGCTGGGTCCCCTCCGCAGGCTCTGAGCGCCCAGCGTGGTGGGGAGCGGTGGCTTGTGCAGAGACAGCGGCACACAGGCTGCGTGAGGGCAGGGCAGGGCAGGGCTGGCCTGCTCACCCTCCGCCCGTGCCCTGCGGCCGCTGTGATGAGTCCCCCAGGCCCGGGGCTCCGAGAGCTCTCACAGCTCCTTCCCGGCGTCTGAGGGCCGCCGCCTGTCCTCCTCGCCTGCCTCCTGGCCTCAGCCTCCGTGGCCACAGCCTCTACTCCCGCCCCTCGTCTCCCTTCCTCTCCTGAGTTCCTTGTCGTTGCCTCGGGCCCCCAGGAAACTAGCATCGCCTCCCACGTTAGGGTCCCTGCCTGAACCAGCCACGGCGAAGCCCCTTCTGCAGTGAGGTCGCCTGTGGACATCGTGGGGGCCCGTCACCTGCCGACCACACCCCTGGCTCCCACCAAGCCTGGCCCCCCGGCCCTCGCACGTATTTGTGGCGGGAATGAGTGAGCAAGGCCTTGGACAAGGGCACTGATGGGGGATTGGCTGTGCCCACTGTTTCTCTGGAGGCACAGGAGTGGCTGGGGGTCCAGCCCGGTCACCCACACCTGGGTCCTTGCCCTCATGTGGACGGGTGACTGTCTCCCTGTGGCACTCCTGGGTGGGGGTCTGCAGGCTGGGGGTAGGGGCAGACTTAGGAGACGGAGCTGCCGTTACAGCTGGAGGGGAGAGCTGGCATTGACCAGGGCCACTGGGCCGTCCTTGTGACTCCAGGTGACGAGTAAGGAATGCGTGTTCTCCTTCTTGGACGTGGCCCTGGCCCGAGTTGCTGTCCCTCCTCCCAGCAGGAAGGGGAATTTGAACCTCGGGGGGCCGAGCTGCCGCCTTGCTCGGGTGATGGGGGTGTTGGCTAGCATTCCAGCCGCGTTTGGACACGTTGCTGTTTGAGAGTTGGCTGGGTTCCCTCCTAACCGATAACGCAGGGAGGGGGCACCCTCCCAGCCTGCAGGCACAGCTGCTGGGTCCCCCCCCAACCCGCTCGCATCACCCCCTGCAGGTTGTCTTTCCCTGCCCAGCATGAGTGACCCCAGAACCTCACTGTCCCCCCGGGTTGGAAGTCCTTCAGGACCACCATGTAGCTAACTTGGGGGGTGATTATTTCCTGTCCCCCCACCTCACTGTGAGCGTGAGGAGTGGGAGGGTGGGCCGAGCCCCCTTTGCTGAAAGGACAGGTTCCCAGTGTGGCCGGGGCTGGGACCTTCTGTGGTTAGCTCGGGAGGCGAAACCGCACACCGCTCATCCAGGTGAGCGGGTCCCTCCCTCAGATGTGCGGGGCCTCCCGTAGAAGCCCCCGAACTGCACACACGCCGGAATCTTTTTTTTCTGCTGGAATGCATTTTTTATTTATATTTTTTAAATGGGTGTGTCTGGGGTTCTGGGAATTTGGTCCAAAGACAATATTGAAGTCACAGAGAGAAGGCCCCACCTAGGACCAGCCTGCGAGGCCCCGGCTTCCGCCTTCCCGCCCTGCAGGTGGGGTGCAGCGGTGGTGGGGGAGCTCGGTGGTCTGGGAGGGGAGGGCCGGGCAGGTGTCTGGGCTCCCCCAGGTGGTGAGAAAGTCAAACCAGGCGAGAAGGGAGGTGTGAGGGAGCTGGGGGAGGGGAGAGAGAAGGGGGTGGCGGGGTGGAATGAGGTGGCCCCAGCCTCGGGAGCTGGCGGTGACAAGGAGTCCCAGGAGCCAGGGGCTCGGCTCGGGGCTTCGCAAAATTCGCTCACTGCTCCTGGGCACCAGTCTCTTCCGTGCCCGGGGGAGCACCAGGCCAAGAAACACAACTCTGGGAGGGAGTACAGCCAGGGAAACTGAGGCACACTGGTCAGGAGCTTGCCCGAAAATGTCCGTCCCGGGCAGTGGCATGGTGGGGGGAGGGGTGTGGGTGGCAGGGGCTCTGAGGCCTGGGGGGGGGCCGGTTTTGAGGGGGATGGGCACGTTTTCAGTGTTGAGTCATTGAAGACGGGAAACCACCCCCTTTCAGGCACTGTGCAAGGTCTCTGTCCTTTGCTGGCGACCTTGTGCCTCCCCTGCTGGTGAAGGTCGTGACAGCAGCCACAGTGTGACGGAGACCCCCCGGCCAGGGGCTCAGCTCCAGAGCGGGGATGGGCTTCCACAGGGCAGGGTGGTCTTCAGGCCGCCGTGTTCAGTGGTGTCCTGGGCCCTCTGCTCTGCGTGCGTCCCTATCTTTACTTCTGCCTGAACTGCAGGCGCGTGCCGCATACGCCTCCCATGGCCTTCGGAAATTCGAGTTTTTCTGGTTCCAGTCCCTTAGCTGTTTCTTAGGACTGGAAGGCAATTGTCTCTTCGTTGAAACCACGAGTCATCAAACCTGAACCGCCCTTCCCCTCCCCAGCCCTTCCAGCCCCCCACCGTCCTGGGGGCTCGGCCGGGCTGTGCACCCCTGTCCGGCTGGCCCCCATCTCTCCTCCCCACCCCAACCTTCGACAGATATTCCTGCACAGCCCGGCTCCGATGCTCCTACCCAGGCAGTTTTCTGTCCCGTTTCCTTCATCTCTGAAGAGTTTTCTTTTGTTGTGGGTTCTGTGTGCTGCGCCCGGCCTGTGTCCTGGTTTCTGAGGTGGGGGCGTGTTCCCACGCTGGGGCGCCGTGACTGGCCCTGTGCTCCATAACCCTGTGCCGTGGGCTCGAGTCCTGTGGAGCAGGGGGTTTCTCCGGGGGCCTCGATGCCTCAAACCAAGGGCTGAGTCTCTGGCACTGGCCTGGGGGCCCTGGGCAGTCGGACAGTGTCCCCTCACTCCCAAGCCTGGTGTGGACAGGTGTCCAGTGACAGGGACATGGGTGAGGCCTTGGGGGTTGGCTCCTGGGAGCTTCTGTTTTGTAGTTAAGAATTTTTTTAGGGGGGAGGCTCACATTTTCTGTTGGGGGATCTGCCTGTGCTGCCCTGCCTGTCACCCGCAGGGGCTGCGGCATGCCGATGCATTATTCAGCGAGGCTATCGGTTTGCCCAGGTGAACCCAATCCGGGCGCGGGGGTGGGGCCCATGGTAACAGGGGCGCGTAGAGGGAGGGTGGGATTTTCCTCTGAGTTTTGAATGACTGGAGCAAGTGTTTGACCCCCAGCAGAATGGGGGGTGGGGGCGTAAGGAGAAGCCCAAGCGTGTTGAGAATGAGCATCCCTGGACACAGAAAGTTAAACTGGATGGTGATGCGGCTTTGTGAACGTAGATGTCATTCAGCTGTTTCTCAGGGCAGTGTAACAAAAACTGTAGATACGGGGCTCACTAAACTCGATCCAAATCATTCACCTCAGATAAGATGAATCTAAGAATCACCAACTATTGTATTCCATCTCTTGCCGACTCCTTGCTCAGTGAAGCCACGCGGGCAGTTGGAGGTGGGCCGTGATTGGGGGGGCGGGAATGTGCCCTGTGGAAATGAGCAAGACCTACAGATCAGGGCTCCCCCGCCCCGCCGGGCTGGCTGGTGGGATTTGCTAGCACTCCACCGCGTGAAATATGTACATTTAAGGAAAAATGGACGTGGGTTAATGTGCGGTTTAAACACAGCCGGGCTGGGTGCCGTGGGGAGCCCCAGGGTGGACTCGGCGGGAGACCCCTGGTCAGGTGCCCACATGCACCTGGGCCCTGAGTGAAAGCTCCAGAACCCGGATGTGAGACCCTCCCCAGCCAGCCCAGTTCCTCTGAAACCCAAACGCCCAGAGTTCTCACTGCCTTGTGTTAAAAGGGCGTGTTTGACTCCAGGATTCTTCGCCTGTTACATCACATATTTCCAGGCCTGTATGAATCAAATGCTCGGATTACGTCGGTTTTACAGTTTTGCACAGCAGTCATTGTTGGCTTGGGGTTGGGGGAGTCCTGGCAAGTTACGACTTCACATTCCAGGCGCCTGACCCATCGGGTCCTGCTGGGTGCCGGGAGGGTCACTGGCGGCCCCTCCATGTGCTGGCCTGTCACAAATGCCCTCCATGCGGGAGGCGATTGTGAGACGCTCACTGTGTGCTCCATCTTCTGGGATCCGGCCCCCAAACAGACCTGGCCCTGGCCCCAGAGCCTGGGGAGACACCTGCCAAGGGATGGCTGTACTGCATGTGTGGTCCTGGAGCTGGGACCAGAGGAGGGTGCCCCGCTGGGTGGTCGTGGCCAGTAGAGGTGAGCCCTTGCATTGGCCTGATGGACCCCCCCCTGCCCTGCAGACCCCATGTCCAGCGTGCGGGGTCGGCACATGTAGGCTGGCCGGGTGAGGGGCTGAGGGCCAGCAGGCCCCAGGCGGAGGGACGTTTGCGCGGAGCACAGGGGCTGACCCTCAGCCGGGGAGTGGTTAGGCCGGCTTTCCCCAGAACTCCCTCCTGTGTTACTGTCGAACCAGCAGGCTGTAAGGCGGGGGGCGGGGGCCATGTGGGGGGTGGAGGTGTAGACCTGGGTGCAGTCTCCCTCAGCTTTTCTCCCTGGACAGGCAGTGACCCTCCTCCAGGTGGGGGACCCCAAAGGGGACAGAGGGGAAGATCGGGTTTGAGGTCCGAGCTGCAGGGGAGAAAACAAGGGGAGAAGTGTGTGGCCTTGGCCGTGGTGGGCTGGCCCAGGCCTGGCCTCGGGACTCCACCCTATACTGGCTGGGGCAGAGGGCACAAAGGGCCGGGTGAGAGCTTGTCCCCAGGGCAGAGATCCCAGAGCCTGGCAAGTGGCTCCGGACCCGGAAACACAGCCCTGCAGGGTCACACGCTGCCGTGCCACGGGTCCCTGTGTGTGTGGCCTCCAACATTTTCCGTGACTGCAGTTTTAGGGCAGACACAGAGGGCGCTGCAATGGGCCGAGTGCTGCCCCCACGTCCTTGTCCTGAGCCTCGAGACGTGACTTCATTTCGGAACAGAGTCTTCCCAGAAGTAAGGAGTTAGGTTCTCGAGATGGAATCAGTGATCCGGGTCCTTACAGAGAAAGGAGAGGGACTTTTGGGACATAGGTAGGACACATGTGACAATGGAGGCAGAGACCGGGTGGTGGGGCCACAAGCCAGGGGCACCTGGGGGCCCCGGGGCTGGAAGAGGCAGGAAGGACCCGCCCCCAGAGCCGTCAGGGGGAGCCTGGTCCGTCCACTCCTGGATGCTGGGCTTCTGGCTCCAGACTGAGCGAGAATGGACGTCCATTCTTTGAGTCCCTGGTTTGTGGCACTTCCGCACAGCATCCCTAGGAGACGATACAGCTGCCCTCCTGGAACTGAAATAAAAGCAACTTTGGAGTTGAAACAAAATAAGCGCCCACATCTTGGAGATCCCGGCGTTGTTTGCGGCCCATCTGAAGCAGCAGGTCATTAGGCGGCGGGGAAAAAAGGCTACTCGTTTCCTCAGGCCCGTGCACGGGACCGCCAGGTGCGTGAAGGAGCCGGGAGGCAGGGCTCCCGCGTGGCCGAGGCCCGATGAGCCCCCGCCACGGCGCTCCCGCTCACGACGAGGCCCCCCTGCATCCCTGGAAACTGCATTTGGAAGCAGGAACACTGGTAGCAAAGTCAAATTCAGATTCTTTGGGACAACGAAGAGCTTGCTCACTGGGTGTGCAGGGGGCCTGCCTTCCTCTGGGCCGTGGTGACAGGTGGCCTTTTAGAGGACATGGTGGAGGCCAGGTGGGGACAGGGAGCCTCCGGGGTGCAGGTGGGAGGTGGGTGAGTTCAGGCTTCCGGGTCCACAGCCAAGGCAGAGCTCGGCGGCAGTGGCCAGCGCGGGGGCGTCACTTTCAACCAGGTGCACGTTGGACCCTCTGGACCAGAGCCCGGCTGGTACATTCTGGAACGCCACAGGGCGGAGCGTGTGGGAAGGGCCGGGCTGGCCTCCCTTTGTTTGCCGTCACGGTTTGGGGAGCACACCCCACCCTGTCCTTTCACGGTGGCTTTATTTTTCCAGCTTGCACCGTGCTTGACCACCGGCATGCCAGGCAAACACTCCCACACGTCACAGATATTGTGAAAGCAGAGATTAGAGAACTTGAAGTGTCCGGGGACATTTAAAGTTAACGCACAGGATTGAAGAAGGCCGCAGAAGTGGCCAGGAGCGCTGGTGTGTGTGTGTGTGTGTGTGTGAGGGTGTGAATGTGTGCAGGTGTGCAGGTGTATGCGTGCCGGCGACAGAGTGTGGACAGAGGGGTCAGTGCACGGGTCAGACAGAGGTTAGAAAAACGAGCATGCAATTACCGGGGGCCGTTCCACGGGAAGGAAATGGAAGTTGCCCATAAAGTGCAAAACGGGGTGGACCTCATCAGAGTAAACGCAAATAAAACACCCTGGAGATTCGGTTGTCTGTCGCGAATGCAAAATCCTTTGTGGACTGACCGTGCCTGGAGGGCGTGTGCTTTGGGAAAGATCAAAATGGAAACTTTGTGGCTTTCCTCAAGGGAGGTTTTCTAAAAGCACTCCAAGGACAGGTGTTGAAACGTTACTTAAAAGAACCGTAAACTGTCAGTCACGGGACAGGGAACACGTGATTCCGGCTCTAAGGGAACACGACACGGCCCTTAAAGAGGAATGAAATCCTGACATCCGTGTGCCGACGGGAGGACCCCGGTCCGGCCCTGGGCAGATGCCGGGACGGTTCCCTGCGGGCATGAGGGAACACTTTTATTTTAAAATGCATATTCAATTAAAAAACAGTAATCGGCAAGGAGTGTCCACAGGAGTTGGTGACACTCCTTGGAGCTTCTGGTGGTCTGCAGGTCTGCGAGGGGCTGGTGGTGTCTGCCCTGTGTGGGTGGGGGCCGTCTTCGCCGCCCAGGACGGCAGGGACCGCCCAGCCCGCCTGCTGCCCCTGACCCAGCGGTCGGCTCAGGATCTATGGGGGAGCCCCGGCACATTCCCCGCTGACAGTTCTCAGCACTCTGGGTCCAACAGCCCCCGGGGGCAGAGGGAGTCAGCCTAGGCTGCCTGATCATTCTGTGCAGAAGCTTCTGGAACCCTCCTGTCACCAAGGGATCAGGCTCCAGGCGGGACTCTGGGGCACAGTGGAGCCTGCCCTCTGTGAGCTCACAGGCTGGAGGGAGAGTCAGGTGGCTCTCAGGTGCCTGGCCGTTGCAGTGGCCACGGCGTGGGGACAGAGAGCGCCCGGCTCAGCCTGCCCGGTGCGCACAGTGGGACCGGGTGCCGAGAAGGGTTCCCTTCCACGCTCCACGGTTCTCTGTCTGCCTTGCCGAGAACGGGGACCCCAGCAGGCCTGGGACAGGAACAAGACTAGTGTGACTCGGTCACCTGACAAATTCAGGGGGTGCTTATGGGCACCTGCTGACCCGCCACCCTCAGATCACCCCCCGGAGCTGGGGGCCGTGGTTCCCACGAGGACGTAGGTCCAGCGGCGGCCAGCCCCGCAGTGCCCGAGGCGACTCGCCCATCAGGAGCTGCGGTTCGTGTGGTTTCTCTCGGCATTGGATCTGCAGCCGTGTCCCCGGGGCCCCGGAACGGTCTGCTGCTCCCTTGGGCCGCCCAGTAACCCCTGTCCTGTGTCCCCCACCCACTACAGGCGAGCACTGCGAGGTGAATGCCCGCTCCGGCCGCTGCGCCCACGGCGTGTGCAAGAACGGGGGCACCTGCGTGAACCTGCTCATCGGGGGCTTCCACTGCGTGTGCCCCCCCGGCGACTTCGAGAGGCCCTACTGCGAGGTGACCACGCGCAGCTTCCCGCCTCAGTCCTTTGTCACCTTCCGCGGCCTCAGGCAGCGCTTCCACTTCAGCGTCTCACTCACGTGAGTGTGGCCCGGCGTGTGCATGCGGGGCGCCCGGCGTGGCGGCGGCGGGGCTGGGTGCTGGCTTGTTAGTTTACGTTTGCGTCTCTTTCCCCCCTGAGAGAACCCAGGTTCAATGTAATTTTGACCAACCTGTCATTCCCGTTTAAAATCTTCTACCAGGTATAACTTAGTAGAGTGGGTAATTTCACATTTGGTCGCTTGTGCCAGTGTCCAGGGGACCCCCTTGGGGGACACAGTCTCCCGGTGGGGACGCTTTGTCCTGTGTCCCCCCGAGGGGCACCCTGGGCCCCGACTGCTCCTTCTCAGCTGCCCTTGGGAGATCAAGACGTCTCAGGCTGGATGGAGCAGACTCCTCTCTGGGGGCCCCACCCCTGAAAAGGGGGTGCAGTGCAGCCAGCAGGCCCTGTTGAGTGCTCGTGTGAATAGTCCGCAAGCCTGGTCCCCTGGGTGAGTGGCGAGGTGTACCACCATCACCTCAAAACCCAGCAGAGCTAGGAGGGGCTCTGGCTGACGCCAGGGCAAGGGCGGAGGGGAAATATGGGTCATGTCCGGGGGAACACACCGTGCGTGACCTCAGTTTACTGAGCACCTGTCACACGAGGGGTGGTCTGCCAGCAGAGGAGAATCAGAACCTCATCCAGAAGTGTCCCTTGCGGGCTTCAAATGGAGCAGGAGAGACCCTCGAGGTCGGTGCTGAGGGGAGGGGCCCCCACGAAGCAGACGGAGCTCAGAGGTGGCCAAGGAGATGCAGGGCTGCACAGGGGAGCCCCAGTGAACCCTGGAGCCAGCTCTGCAGGCTGGGACGCTGATGTGCCCGTGCCCTGGCTTTCTGACATGTCTGGATGCACTTCC
The DNA here is from genome assembly GCA_007922815.1 of Macrotus californicus. Lineage (NCBI taxonomy): Eukaryota > Metazoa > Chordata > Mammalia > Chiroptera > Phyllostomidae > Macrotus > Macrotus californicus. Next base: position 392,507 of record VMDR010000019.1, read on the forward strand.
CCTGGGGGCCCCACACTCAGCAGGTCCCAGGGGAGCCCCCGCGTCGGGCCCTGTCTGCGGCCGCCCAAGGCAGCAGGGCCACCCTTGTCCTCTCCCGTCCCCCTCGCTCTCTGGCACGTCTCAAGTGTCTCGACTGCCTGTCTCCCACATCTGGGCACTTTTCTCCTTCCCAGCGCCCAGCACTTGGCCACTCCCCCCCCCCTTCCTGTCTCCCTAGGGACTCCTGCTGTGGCAGCACTGGGGTCCCCTGCTCTCAGCCTGCCAGGTCGGTCCCAGCCGACCGCATTGCCGGCCCTGCCTGGGGTAAAGCTTAAACTTCTTTGGGTGCATGGGGCCCTCCGTGGTCTGATTCCTGGTGACCCCCGATTCTGGCACCTTTCACTCTACGATGTGGTCACTTCACTGCATTGTCGTTCCCTGGACCTGCCCTGCCACGAAAGGCCATTTCTTCTCCCCGCTCCGGCTGGCCCACCCCTCCTCGCTGCTTCCTTCAGGAAGCCCTCCTGACCCAGGCCGGCAAAACTTGCATTCCAGCTCCGGCGGGATGGTCCGGTCACTGCCCACTTGTCCACTGTCTCCAGCCTCTGCCACCCTTGCTTCTGGGCCAGGCCGCTGCCGGCGTGTTTCCACATTGTGGCCGGGATCTGCCTGCCCATCGGTGGGGGCGGGAGGCTGTGCCGACTTCCTGGGCCTGACTTTTGTCGGGTTGTCAGATTCCTGGATTGCACTAAAAGCCTCCAAGGCAGATGCCCGTCCTTTCTGAAACCTTTATTTATTTAAGTGGCCACATGGGGTCCCTGGCTGCCAGCTGCAGGCTCCCAGAGGGAGAGCCGTGCCTGTCACTGCCCCTGCACTGAGGTCCAGTCGTCTGTCCCTGCCTGTCCTCCGGCGGTCCCGGAGCTCCTCAGGGGCCTTTCTTCCTGTGTCCCAACACCCAGGCCCCAGGGCTCAGCATTCTGACCTGAAAGGCCAAGGAGCCCTGGTGCCGGAGGTGGGCAGGCCCACGGCAGAGCTGCCGGAAACAAAGGAAGTCTGCTGACTCCAGACCCGGAGAGACACTAAAAAATAAAACGTTCAGTTAAACGTCCACATGACATCACATTCTGTCCGCTTGCTTGTCAAACGTAGTATTTTTAGATGCTTTCATTTGACGGCAATTTACGGTCGCTCTCCGGTGCAAGTGCTGCCGGCCAAGACGTGAGGGCCACCACAAACCTGCGCGTTTTGTGGGGAGACCGACCTCAGAGCAAAACCTCGCACCTGGGACTGAAGTACAGCCGCACTCCGGGGCGGGTGGCCTTGGGGTGGGGCCTGCAGGAGGAGGGCCTGGGCCTCCGGAGGGGCGCCCCGTGAGAAAGGCGGGCTGGGGCGCCCGCCCAACCCTAACCCACCGAGGCTTTTGTTTCGGGCGGTTACTTTCTCTGGCGTCTCCTCTTTCCAGTCTCTGTTTGCCCAGAGCCTGCTCCCCCAGCGGCCCCCGTGTTCCCAGCTGCCTCTGCTCCCCTCCTCCCCGCCCCAAGCTTTGTTCTCTCCTTCCCCGCCCCACCCCCACCCTCGGGCTCTGTCTCCCGCTCCCCCCTCTGGCACTGTTGAGACCCTCCCTTGGCCCTGGGTCCGTTCTTGAGAGCTCTGGTCTCCAGCGGGTCAGCGGGGCCCGGGGGTGCCCTGCGAGGCCACTGCACAGGCCGGCTCCCACCCTGGCCCACAGAGGAACCTGCAATGGTGGGGCCCACCAAAGAGAGCAGGGTGGGACCCGGGGAGGCGCGACTCTTGGGAAAGGAGCCTGGCGTTGAGTCGGACGCGTCTTGCTTCACCCCCTTTCCTGACGCCCGCTCACCCCGCGCCCAAAGCCCCAACTTGGCTGTGTGGGTGTTTTTCTTGAGTCTGTCCTCAGCTCTGCCGCGTTCTCCACGGAGGGATTCGAGGTCTGGGCGGAGCCGTGGCTTTGCCGCCACTCTAGGCTGAGGCCCCAACAGACTCGGGGATCAACCAGCCTCGGATCAAAGCGGAGCATTTCCCCCGCTTAGTCTCCGCTGAGAGAGACATTCAGCTAACTCAGGAGACAGCCCCAAGTTCCTCTGGGAGGTCTGACAGGTTCTCTGTAACGGTGGTGTCGGGAGGCGTGCAGGGACCCTGGGTGTCTGAGCCACCTCGTCAGGGATGCTCGGGGCTTCCCCAGACCCACGGGGGCAGGGGAAAGGCTTCTGAGACTGTTTGTCTCTCGTCCACGTGAGTGGGTTTCACTCTTCGGAGGCGGCGAGTCTGACAAGCGTGCTCATTCTCGCGCATCTGCCCATCCCTCGCCTTCCTCCGTTTGTCCGACATCACTGAACCTGCATGTGGACGGGGTCCCGCTGTGGGCTCCAGGACGCAGCAGTGAGCGAGGGCCACACTCTCTCCCCTTTAGGGCCACGTGTTCTCATAAACAAGTAAATAGGGACAATTTCAGAAATGCACTGAGTGATGTGATAGACTGATGGGTTGGGGGATGCCGGCTAGATACAACGGGGGGTGGCGGGGAGAGCGCATTGGAGGGACCCCAAGAGGCCTGCAGAGCCGGGGGCTTCCAGGCAGGGGCCGCTGCGGGTCCGGGGGTCCCGGGGCAGGGAGCATGGGGCGTTTGTGGCAGCGGGGCCCAGAGTGGCTCTGGGGTGGTGGTGGGGACCAGGGCCCTGTGTCTACCACGTGGGATCTGCGTCCCGTGGCCGAAGACGCCCTGTGCGTGTTTTCTGTCCAAACATCTCTGGGGGCAGAGCAGCTGTGTCGTCTTCCTAGAACATGGTGTGAACGTGGTTTTTCCGCGCGGCCTCGGCTGTGGTAACCAAAGCTGCCCGCGGAATCTGGTTTGCCTCACCCAGGAAAGAGGGTCACCCTAAGCAGGTGTTCTGGGCTGTCGGTGTGTGATGGGGAAAGAGGCCCAGGACTTTCCTGTGCACAGCCCTCGCCCTCGCCCCCCGGGGACTAGCCTGGCGTGAGGCCCTCAAGTGACGCGCTCCCGCCCGGCCCGCAGGTTCGCCACCCAGCAGAGGGACGCGCTGCTGCTGTACAATGGCCGCTTCAACGAGAAGCACGACTTCATCGCCCTGGAGATCGTGGGGGAGCAGGTGCAGCTCACCTTCTCAGCAGGTAGGGCCTCCGCGTGGGGGCCGCAGCCCGCCCCCGGGTTTCCACGTCCTCACCCAGGGTCCCTCGGGGTCTAGAGCCCGGGACGCACAGAGGTGTCCGCTGTGGTGTCGTTGGCGACCCGACCCTGCGGAAGACACGGTCCGGGGCCCGTTCAGCGTGTGGTCCTGGTTGTGAGGAGAGGACCCGCACGTGGACTGTCTAGGCCACCTGCTGCCCGGTGGCCCGCTGACCTCTGCCTTCTCTCTGCCCCGCCCCACCCCCTCCCACAGGTGAGACCAGGACCACGGTGGCACCGCAGGTTCCCGGGGGCGTCAGTGACGGCCGCTGGCACTCGGTGCGGGTGCAGTATTACAACAAGGTAGGCTGGGCGCCCTGCCCCGCCCCACTTCCCGCCGGACCCCGCGCCTCTCCTGTCCTCAGACCTTCATCCTCCGAAATTTTAAAAAATGCTGATTGAGAAGTTCCTTAGAAAATGAGCATGTGTCAGGGGTCTGTGCCAACCTGCCCGAGCGCAGTGCTGGGCGGGACCTGCCCCAGGGAGCCCTGGGGCGTGGGGGAGGGGCGGGGGCGGGCCCAGAGATAGCCCTGTGCCTGGGAAGGACACAGAGAGCCCATTGGCTGTAGCCGCCTTGGCTGAGTCATCGCCGCGGGTTTAGCCGGCGTTCAAACCGGCTCCAGGGCCTAACGATCCCTCTGCTGGGGCGTGACCTGGGCCAGGGAGGTCTCCAGGGAAGCGCGGGAGGCCCGGCCACCTCCTGTTTCGTTTTGTTTCGCTGTTTGCCGGCTTGGAAGGAAACGCGCTGTTGGTTTCTGCATCTGCCTGCTCCGCTCTCCGTGGCTGCGGCCGCGCCAGCCAGTCTTCCCCTTCCTGGGAAACTCCGGCGTGCGCCCCGCGGGTCTGCGCTGGCCTCGCCCCCAGCCCAGGGCACTCTCGGAGCTGGCCTGGGCCCGGCTGGCAGCTCGGGGCCTCCCCCTGTAAGGACAGACGGGGTGGGGAGCCTTCTTCCCTCCACGTCGCTGCGTGTCAGGGAGTCACCTCTCCAGTGACTGATGGCCGCCTCCACCACATGGGCCTGAGGTCCTGGCTCTCCTCTCCACAGCCTGTCACCGGCTGCCCCTCTGTGTCCCTGGGCCTGCCCTCACACCTGTCCTGCCCTGGGTGTCATTTCCCAGCTGCCCCAAACAGGCCCCCGGCAATGATCGACCGGCATGGTGACCTCAGTTTCTGTCGGTGCACCCATGTCTCCCGGGCCAGGGCTGGGGCCGGGCAGCTTCTGACCCACACACAGGCCTCTGGGCCTTGTTCATGTGAGGGTGAAGGAAAGTTTCTAGAGGGGTCTGGGGTACCAGTCTGAAGTGCCTGGTTGGGGGTTGGGACTCGTGCTCTCCTGGGGATGTCGAACTTTCCTATCTAAGCAGGGCTGACAAGGACACTTGTGGGCAGCAGCCGTCCTCTGAGAGGGACCGCTCCTAGTCCAGGGTCAGGGATCAGGGGTCAGAGGTTTTCTGGCCCAAAGACATCCAGATTTTTGTCACAATAATGCGCACACTCTCGCGTAGAGTGACCGGACTCCCACTGCTCCAGGGCTGACAGTTGGAGGGAACATTCGTCCTGGCCGGGTGGCCTGGGCTCCCCTCTGAGCTGGCATCCACTCTGGCCCCGCCCGCTGTTGACTGGGGCGGCCCCCGTGGTGTGTGCCTCCTGAGGGCTGTGAGCCCGGCAGGGTGCCGGCCATTCAGAAGGCCGGGCGGGGCACCTTCTGGGGCCCGTGCTCCGTGTCAGGGAAACCGAGAACGTGCCACGTTTCTTCCCTTGTGTGGGAGCCTGTCTCCCAGCACCGGTGCAGGGTTTTGGCTGTGGGCATGCCAGCCCCATCAGAGAGGCCCCAGGAATTGACTGCCGGTGGCTGGAGCCGGAGCGTGTCGCCCATCCCTCTGCACACCAACCGGCATTAGCTGGGGGCCTGCCCGCTGGCAGCGACCCCCCAGGGAGCCCCGAGCCATGCACTGGCCGCTGCAGAGCCCCCAGAATGTCCGGAGGAAGGAGGGGCCTCGCCCGAGACGAAAGGCAGGTGGAGCTGGACCCTGCAACCCTCCACTTCCGTCTCCAGGGCTGCCTGTCAGCAGCGCCCAGCGCGGCCCGGGGCGCGGGATTAGGCTCTTCCTCTCCGAGCCCAGCTATTTCCTCTCTCGCCCGCGGTTGTTTTGTGGAGGAAACCGAGCCGTGTGCACTGTATCTTTCGGCCTCATTAACGTGTTTTGCTCGGGCCCCACACAGGGTGACGCTCCGACCGTGGGATCGGCCCCTGGGGCCGAGCAGTTTCGGTGGGACTTCTGTCATGGTGCCTCTAGAGGTGCGGGGTCCGTCCGGGGTGTGTGCCCTGGCCAGGGCTTGGCGGGGTCGGAGCATGTGTGGGGTCAGGAGGACTGTTGGCCGAAGTCAGGAGGCCAGCAGAAGGCTCGGCAGGGAAGGCCGCTTTGAAAACAGGCCATCAGGGGCAGTCCAGCCAGAGCTGTGACCATCGGTGAGGGACACAGCCAGCCGAGGCTGTCCTGACCACTGTCTCCCCTCCCTCTGGTCTTCTGTTGGGCCCCCATTGGCCAAAGCCGGCCAGAAGCCAGAGGACGGGGACCCCTCAATAAGGGCCAAGTGGGCCGGCCCCCAGGCAGGGAGCAGGGCAGGCAGTTCGCTTTCTCCACCGGGTGACATTTTATGCGAGAAGGTCTGTCGCCGTTCATCGCTGTCAGTGAGGCTGAGGATGCGCTGGAGTCGGGCGTCCTTCCAAGAAGGTATTTTGGGAAGCAGGCACGCTGCGCAAACATGTCGAGCTCCGTCCAGTACAGAGGCGGCAGCGGAACCCCGCCCCACACCCACCCACAGAGCCGATTTGGGGCTGATTGGGAGGCTTTGGGATCATCCCCTCGTCAAAGATGTGCGTTTGTTTTTCTCGAGGCTTCTGTGAAAGATAGGTAAACATGCCTCCCAGCAGCGTGCACAAGAGCCAGTGCCCGGGGTGGAGCGGGGAGGGGGTCCAGTGTCAGCCATTCGGAGTGCTCCTGACACTGGGGACTCAGGTGTGGCCGGAACCAGGGCCTTTTAGGTGTCTGTCCTGTCACACTACCCAGCCAGCCCCTGCCCCTCCGCCCCAACCTCCTCCCAGCACGGGCCAGATACGGGGACATCTGTGTGGCGGTGCTCTTTGTCAGAGGGCCCCAGAGTGCCTGACCTTGTGATGTGTGTCCAGAAAGGTGGAAAGTGGCTGTTAGTAGAGTAACAAGAATGTTCTTGTTTTCCCCGAAACCGTGAGAGTGGAAGCAGTTGTAATTGCCGTTTTTCACCAGAGGGGCTCTCTCGTAGAATCAGCTGCTAGAAATCAACCGGGGAACATTCACTAGAACGCAGGCCGTGCGTGCCGCCGCGGAGCGTGCCGCCAGTCTGAGCCTCTGTGAGAACCACAGCTGCACCATTGCCGCGTGGGGGCTGGCAGCTGTGTCTGATTCCGTCCCTCCCTTCGCCTCCACGGTCGGCTTTTCGCTTCCTTCCTGCTCGTGTGTGGGCCGGCCTTCACGGGCTCCTGTTGGACACAAAGGGCCGTCAGGCAGTGTTTCCGTCAGTTCGGTGCTCAGGTTGTTTGCTGTCTGGCCCATGGCTCAGATTTGGCTTAAAGAACACAAGAGCCAGCCTTTTGCCCTGGCTGGTGTGGCTCAGTGGATTGAGCACCGGCCTGCAAACCAAAGGGTCGCCAGTTCAATTCCTGGTCAGGGCACATGCCTGGGTTGCGGGCCAGGTCCCCAGTAGGGGGCGCTCGAGAGGCAGTCACACATCGATGTTTCTCTCTCTCTTTCTCCTTCCCTTCCCCTCTCTCTGGAAGTAAATATATAAACATATATATACATATATAAAAATAAAAAGAAGAGCCGGCCATTTGACAAGCCGCCCCCCCTTTTGTTAGCGCTCCTCTACTTTTTGGCACAAAAAGACATTTCTTGCTTCTTTTGTACTTTCCCTGTCCCAGCCCTGGAGTCAGCCATTTATCCACGGCACTCTGGATTCTTCCAGGAAAGAACGGTATTTAGAAACCAAGGCATCGGGGTGGGGTGTGCTCCTCTCTGGGGTGTCCCACTCCCAGTCTCTCTCTCACTGGGCAGGGCCAGCACACGTGTACATAAAACATACGTATGTGTGTATTATAGCATGTGAGCACATTCCTGTGCACGCTCACACACACTGAAATTCGCATTTATTTCTATCTCTGCTTATTGAAACCCTTGAATTCCACCCAACACTATGGAGTTCATTCTAGTTTTACGCCCTTTATCATTCCTCTCTCTCTCAGTGTTAAACCTTGTTCCCGTTACCTTCGACGTAGCTATTTCTATTTTCAGTCATCATTATTTAAACCACCTCCCAATGCCACCAGGTCACTGCCTCACCCAACTACCACCCTCAGCCCCTCCCAGCTCCCTCCCCCCGACTGCCCTTCTCACGCAGCCCCAGGTCTGTAAGCTGCGCCCCGACGGCCTTGACCCTGCCAGCCGACTCTAGTGGATGTGGTGAATCAAAGGCCCGATGGACATTGACAGAAGCATTCATTTACTCAGAAAAAAGAAGAAGGAAGTTTGTTAGGAGTTTTTACAAACGTAAACAAAGTGAAGTACAGAATAGCAAACCACGTGGGATGCAGCTAGTGCAGTGCTGAGAGGAAAATTCATAGTATTAGAAATACATGAGAAGAAATCTCAAGTCAATAATCTCAGCACCTGCCTGAAGAGCCTGGAAAAATAGGAACAAAGCAAACTCAAAGCAAGTAGGAGGAAGGAAAGAAAGATAAGAGCAGAAACCGGTCATGTATTTATTTATTTATTTATTTAAGTTAAAAAATACTTTATTTATATTTCTAAAGAGAGGAGAAGGGAGGGAGAAAAAGAGGAGGAGAAACATCAGTGTGCGAGAGAAATATCAATCAGTTTCCTCTTGCACACCCCCAACTGGGGCCCTGGCCCACAACTCAGGCATGTGCCCCGACTGGGAATCGAACTGCTGACCTTTTAATTTGCAGGCTGGTGCTCAGTCCACGGAGCCACACCAGCCAGGGCAGAAACCAGTGATGTGGAAACCATAAAAACAACAGAGAAAATCAATGAAACAAAGCTTTAGAAAGATTGATAATGTTGACAAACTTCCAGCAATACTGTGACAAGGAAAGAGAGAAGACATGGATTACTAACACCCGACATAAATTCCCAATTCCTCAAAAATGAAAAACTACACAATTCATCCAATATGGAAAGTAATTTGAATGATTGTGTTACTTTTTTTTTAAGGTTTTATTTATTTATTTTTAGAGAGAGGAAAGGAAAAAGAGAGGGAGACAAACATCACTGTGTGGTTGCCTCTTGTGCGCCCCCTACTGGGGACCTGGCCCGCAACCCAGGCATGTGCCCTGACTGGGAATGGAACCAGCGACCCTTTGGTTCGCAAGCCCGGGCTCAGTCCACTGAGCTACACCAGCCAGGGCTCATGGCCACGTTACTGTTAAGGAAACAGAATCTGTAATTTAAAAACTCCCCAAAATGAAATCTCCAGCCCCAGATGGTGTCCCTGGAGAATTCTAGCGCATGCCTAGAGAGTTACATGAGTTCTGTATAGTCTGTCCCAGAAAACAGAAGAGTAGGGAACGCTTCCCGTTCACTCTGTGACGTGAGCAGTGCCCGACACCGAAAGCAGACGAGGACAGCACACGAAGAAAACCTGCGCTGCCCCCCTCCTCCCCAGAACACGGGTGCAGACCCTGCCCACTCCGCAGCCCGCGCTGGAGTGTGTACAGTAGCGGTCTTCACAACCACCCCCACCCGGGAGGGGCGGCCCGCGGGGGCCTGGCGCTGAGGAAACGCTCCGTGTGCTATCACCGTCCACATCTGGCTGTGTCGCCCCCGTCCCCCCAGGGGCAGGATGTCCAGCCTGGGCGGCGACTGGGTAACAGAAACATGTCAGATCCCTCCACGTTATTTTTGTTTGCAGGTGCACCTAAAATTATCTCAAAATGAAAAGCTAAATTAAAAGGGCTTTGGAAGCTGCACGTACATGTGCTGGCATAGGCATTTGTTTTTCCTGAAGGGCGGCTTCCCCTTAAAAAACCAAACCCACGCACTGCATGGGGCTGATCGCTTCGGCTGGGTCCCGACCCGCCCCAACGCGTGCTACCTGGAAACGTCGGGTATTTACCCTCCCCCACAGTCCCCCTGCAGGAGGCGCTGTTGAGGCTCTTTTTGTGACTGGTCTCCCCCCCCTCCCCCACCCCGGGGGCTGCCTTTGGGAATGAGGCTGGGGAGAAGGGAGGCGGCCTTTGCGATCGTTTTATACCTTTCCACGCTGCTTCACGCATCTCAGGTGTCCCTGTAGGAATGCTCACAGCAGGAACCCTATGGGTGATGGGACTGTGAGCCATTTTTGATTTCTTTAAACTTTCTGCTGGAAAAAAGCATCTGGCGGAAAGAATGTGCAAGGTAGGGAAGCTAAACTGTTTCAACGTTCAGGTGAGCCTCTGCCCAGGCCCTGAAGTGTTCACGGTCAGGGGCGGCCCACTTGCCCCTCGTCTGCCCCAGGGACTCCCTGGCTGAGCTCTTCCCGCTGACAGTTGCAGAGTGGACACTTGCCAGGGGGACGTGTGGGGACACCCCACATGCTTGTTTCTCCCGTGCAGGTCCCCTGACCCAGGCGGGCAGTGACTCCTTTTCTCTCTGGCTGCGTTTCCTGCTGACTTGGCCATCTGCTGGACGGGCTGGCCTGCGTGGTGTCCGCCCCCGTGGGTTAGTCCATAACTACTGAATAGCGAGCTGCCATAGCAGGTGGGGGACTCCCTTGGCCTGAGGGGTCAGAGGGTGATGAATGTCTCCCTGGAAACAGCCTCCGTGGGGTCCAGGCCAGCACCGGGGGCAGGGGGACAGGCGCTGCAACCGGGTCGCCGGCTTCCTTTCCAAAACACGGCCTGTCAGATGGTAGAGAGTCACCTGCTACGGAAACAGTTATTCCCAGTGACAAACGCAGCCCCACCCTGGGCTTTTGTGTCCATCCCCGCCTGTCATGGAAAGTCCCGCAGGCCTGGGTGGCCTCTGACTTCTCGCCCCCCTCAGTCTGGTGCCCCCACCTTTACCTGGCTCCTCCCTCCGCTGGCTTCCAAGGCTTTGAAATGAAAAGCAGCCCCAGTGCCCCCCTTCCCTCCCCAGGCCCTCTGTCCCCGCCCCCTGGATGAAGCATGTACAGGCCAAGGTCCTCTCATCTGCCTTCGGAGGAGGGAACTGAGGCCCAGAGCCAGGCAGCGGGGGCCTGGCGGCTCCTACTCGGCCCCTCGTGCCGAGCCGAGCTGGTCCTCCCCTGCCTTCCCTCAGTCTCCCCCGAGCTCCCTCCCAGCCAGCTCAGCGCCCCCCCACCCCACCATCTTCACTTAGTCCCCCGCACCCAGCACGGCACCCTCATGGGCTGCAGACGGGGAAGGCGGGGAGGGGGTGCTGGGCAGAAGGGTGGAGTCGAGGGGCAGGCCCTGGATTCTGGGGGGTTCTGGGGTCTCGCCACTGTGCAGACTCTGGGGATAGAGTGGGGCCGGTTGGGATCCCAGCAGGAGCAGGCCAGGCTTTGCAGGAGTGTGTACGTGTGCACAGGGAGTGCGTGTAGTGTGTGCACACACACGAGTATGCGCTAGGCTGTGAGTGTGCCCATCGCTTGTAAGCCCTCCCCCTTTGTCCAGGGAGGCTGTGTGAAGAGATATCCGAGGCCTGAAGTCCTCAGGGCCCAGAGTGACGCTGTCATTGCCCGAAGCGGTCTGTGCTCTCTTCCTGGGACGGTGTGGGCTCAGCCTGGAGCCCACTCTGCGCCCGGCAGCCCCCCAGACCCCAGGTCCCTGTGCCCCCCCTCCCCCACCTCCTGTCCATCTGGAAAGGGGCACCGTTCAGTCTCGTAGATCCCATTTGTGGGGGGACGTGAACTTCCATGGGGAGCCCGAGGCCCCTGTTTTTGCTGGGCATGCACAAAGCCTCCGAGGAAGACACACTTTCCCCAGCGTCTCAGGAAGGTAGTTTAAACGGAGGGACCCTGAGGTCGAGACCTTCATGTGTCAAAGGGCCGCTCTGATACAAACTCCCCGGTCCTCTGCCATCCAGCCATCTCTGCTCTGTCTGTGGTCAGACTTGTCAGTGAACTTGGATTCAGAGACGGCTCTGGCTTGATTGCTTTTATAAGAAACTCCAAGTTTGCTTCAAACATAAGCAAGTCTTTTCTTTTCACCGCTGCCCCGATAAGAAGGGTCTGTTGGCACCTCCCCACGTGTTCTGGGACGACTGGACAATGGGAGGACCAGACGCCAAAGGTCACCCCGCGTCTGAGCCCGAGAGCAACCTGTTGCCTCATGAAGGCACTGTTATGCTGCATTGCTCCTTTTTCCTTTAAGGGTGTAAAAAGAACTTACATTTTTATTTACTTAAGAAAGCCTTATTTATTGAGTTTAGAGAGAGAGGAAGTGGGGAGAGAGAAACATGGATTAGTTATTCCACTTATTTACATGTTGGAGTGACACTCTAACCTGCAGAGCTACCCAGCCAGGGTTGAAATTATACATATATATGTATTTTTAAAGATTTAATTAATTAGTTTATTTTTAGAGAGAGGGGAAGGGAGGGAGAGAAACATCAACGTGTGGTCACCTCTCACATGCCCCCTGCTGGGGACCTGGGCTGCAACCCAGGCATGTGCCCTGACTGGGAATCAAACTGGCGACCCTTTGGTTCTCAGGCTGCTGCTCAACCCACTGAGCCACACCAGCCAGGGCTGCAATTATATTTTGTAATATAGAAAAACATTAAGACAGCAGAAATGCAGTGTGAACAGGCATTTGCACATTTCTGGGCTTTCCCTCCGTCTTTTGTAGCAAGGACACGGCACAGAGAACTCACGTGGACCTTTCCCCTCAGGCTGGTGCAGTGCCAAAGCCCTCCGCGGACGGGTGGCATTCCATCCCACAGGGCGGCGCTGCTTTTACCCCCGTCTTAGAGCGGAGGCCCGTGTGCAGGGCAGTCAGGTGACTTTTCTAAGTGGAATCGGGATGTGGCGCTCATTGGACACCACGGTCCCGTGTCCCCTGCCGGCCGTGGCCCTCTCAGCTGGGCTCTGTGTTGGTGTGACGGCCAGCCCAGCGCAGGCTGTCTTCCATTTGTCCCCAGGAGACCCTGGAGGTGGTAGCTATGTACTTACCCAGCCTCTAGGACAGGCCGCCCAGGCTCAGAGTGGGTCGTGCCCGACCCCTGCTCACGGACAGGTGAGGGAGGTGGGAGCCACTGCCCCTGCCTCAGCTGGCGCTGCCAGCAGCAGGACCTGGCGTTGTCTCCCGTGGGGGTAAGTGGGAGCCGGCGCCCTCCCTGGAGGCCAGTAAGTGGCCTGCCTGATGTCAGGCCTCCGGGCAGCTGCTCACACCCTGAGAGGGTTGCCACATCCTTCCCGGGATGGCGGGTTCCGGTATCTTAAAGGAAAAAGATCAAGGGAGGTCTGGGCTTTTTTTGTGCTTAACATCAAACTCAAGAGGAGTAAATATTTTTGCCACTGAAATTTGGGGAATTCTGAGTTTCTGCTGACAATTGAGCTGGCTGAAGAAGACAGTGACTTTTTAACGCTGCTGAACCGCACCCCTGCCACCGACAGCGAATGCGGGTGAGCTGGACCGGGGAGCCTCAGAACTGCCTCTGGGCCCAGCTGCTCGGGACAGCTCCAGAGCGAGGCCAGCCCCAGGCCTGGGAATGGCCATTCTGTCCTCATGGGGACACCAAATCCTGGGCCAAGTCCAAAGACGTGGCCAGTTTCACGGCCTTGGCGAAGCCGGTCCGTCCAGTCAGCATAGGTCTTACCGTGTGGCAGACGTGGGGTGCAGGTGGACTGGACATGCACGGAGTACGTTCCTTGTGTCCCGGCATGGCCGAGCTGTCCTGGGCCCCGGCGTCTGGTGTGACTAGGCCCGTGAGGTCCCTGCAGCAGGAGCTTGGGGTGGGGGGACAGGGGTGCAAGGCCAGCACAGATGAGGAAAACCCTTGAAGAAGCGAGGTGTGAGCAAGTGGGAGGGTGTCAGGGTAAATCTGCCAGGTCCCTGAACCTGTCTTCCTCTTGCTCTGCCCCTGCCCATGTGGGAGTGGGGAGGTGACTCTCCAGCAGCTCGGCCATCTTGGGCTGGAAGCACCCCTGTGGAGGCCTGACCAGGGAGGGGGCTCCCGGGAGGGACCTCAGCCTGCCTGGGAGGGAGGAGGGGATCACACCTGCGTGTTACAGGTGGGGAAGCCGAGGTTCAGAGAGCGGCCACCTGTCTACAGGTACAGGCCTCTGGAGGGGTGTTTCAGTTCTTACAAAGGCTTGTGGGAGGCTTCTTGGGAATTCAGTTTGGATCCTGGAAGCGTGTATGTCTGGACGTTGTCCCCTTGTGGTCTTGACCCCCGAGGACCTTCAGAAAAATGCCGTGCCCGCTCCTGAGGGGGCGCTTGTCACCTCGTGCCAGGACCAGTGGGGTCTGCACACATTTCTCAGTGTGAGGGTCACCCCACAGGCTGTGTTCAGCACACCCACCCGCTGTCAGGTCTGAGCCTCGCTCTGCGATGACACAGTCACGCTCAAGGCTGCGTTTGACTCTATGACATTCCTGCCATCCAGCCATCTGTGAATTCTTTGATATGAAGGCCACTCAACCGTTTCTGATGCAGCGTGAGTCCATTTGTGTCCCAAGACGTGGCCCTCCTGGTGTCTGGTTTCCAGGCGCCCACGCCCCCTCCCCCGGCACCCGGCATTTGAAATCGAACCCCCACCAGCCTCCCCAGGAGGAATCGTCGGCAACAGGGTAAAAGGCTGTAGAAATGTGAGCACTTTGTAAGGACCAAACGCTTTTGTGCGCAGGAATCCCCACCGGCTACTTTAGAACATCGAAATGGAAGCCACGGGCGGGCCTGCACAGAGGGAGGAAAAAGAAAGGGGACAGCCCCCCGCCAAGTGATGACTCTGGCTGATTGGCTGAGAATCAGGAACCCAGATCTGCATGGATTTGCAAAGCTCGTGGCCTCCGGGTCCCCCTGAAGGGCGTGGTGGCCCTTCAGGGATTTTCTGAGATGGCGGCAGCAAGTGAGCACAGTGGGTCTGTCCTCACCAGCCCCCGGTCCCCTGCCTGTGCTCCTGGAGGGGGCAGGCCTCACCACCTGGCAGGTTCACCTCTAGTTCACCTATCCTGTGCCTGCTTCGCCCCTGTGTGTCCAGGCCTGGAGCTACAGGGGTGAGGTGGGGGGGTCCCCCGGGCTTGGATGGCTGCCCCATGGGGCCCAGCCAGGCCCCAGGAGGGAAGCGCAGAGACCCTGGCCTTCACCTGCCCTGTGCCTGGCACCTTTCTGGTGTGAGAATTGTGAAAATACTTGGATGTGGCCATGCTGCCATTTTCCGTTGTGCCAATGTGGGGCGACCGTGAAAGGTCCGACTTAGAAATGCCAGGGGCAGCTTCCTCTTTAATGCCCTGCCGCTCCCCACCCGTGTCGGCAAAGCCACGCGCTTTCTCATCGGCCGGTGCCACGCCTCGTCCTCCGTGCTCCTCAGGCAGCTCCAGCCACTCCTCCTTTCCGGCACGAGAGGGGGCCATGTGGACGTCAGCCGGCTGCTGTCATCCATGTGTCCATGTGTCCTGTCCTGATTTCTTTCCCCCGGGTCCAGGGGCGTGGTGGGCGGTCCTCCCCCGACAAATGCCAGTGACCGAGCCCAGACCACGCATGCCTTCGCTTCTCCTCCCGCCCCGAGTCGCCCAGTGGTGCAGTCACGTCGCACCTCCGGGCCCACGGAGAGCTTCCCCTCTCCCATGGCACTTGGCCGTTGCGACCCTCGAGACAGGGAGGCTGCATCGTGCATTTCGCCCCCATTTCAAAGGCAAAAATGGGGAAGGAGCTCCCAAAGGTTACCCAGGGAGAGCGTGGCCAGGGGCATGAGATCGGGAGACCCACCCAGAAGACAGCTTTCTTACTGTGGAATTCCCACACGTAAAACTAACCGCCCAAGGTGACCGGGTGAGGGGCGTTCAGTGTGCTCACTGTGGCGTGCCACTCCCAGCTCTGTCGAGATCTAAGGTGTTTCCTCACCCCAAAATGAAACCGCACCCATGCCCTCACTCACAGTCCCCACCCCGCATCCCCTGCCCTGCAAATCACGGTCTCCTCTCTGTCCACAGACTTGCCTGTTCTGGACATTTCATATAAATTGAGTCACGTATGCAACACGTGAGCTTTTGTGACTGGCTTCTTTCGCTGAGCGGACTTTGTTGGAGGCTCACGCACATTGTAGCAGGTGTCGGTGCTTTGCCCCTTTTCACGGCCGCGTAATAGTCCACGGACAGACATACCACAGTTTGTTTATCCACTTCTCTGTCGATGGGCGTTTGGGTCATTGCACCTTTTAGCTCTCGGGAACATTTGCAAACAAGCTTTTGTCTGAGTCCCTGCCTTCGGTCCTCACGGGTCTGCCCCCACGAGTGGAATTGCCGGGTCACGAGCTGACTCTGTGCCTAACTCTTAGAGGACGCGCTCCATGCATCTGGAGTGAACTGCAGCGTCCTTTTCCTGTGACCCACATGCTTTCCCCCACTTCCTCCGTGTCCTCGTGGTGACAGCGGGCACGTGTGTTATAGCAAGTGGCCCTTCCGGCTGCTGGTTCTGGAGTGGCGAGAACAGGGGGTGGGAGGTGCCCGGTGGGGCAGGGAGCAGGCCCCCAGGTTGCATGGCTTCTGCCCGATGCATCACTGTGCAGCTCTCCTGCCGGTCCCGTTGATTCTTAATCTGAGAGTGCTCGGTTCTGTGGCCCAAAGGGCCGGCGCTGTAGCCGGAATGGCGATGCTCCTGGCAGTGGGGGTTGAGGAATGAGTGCTGGGCGCTGGGCGCTGGAGACCGTTTGCTGCCCTGAAAGGCAGGCTTGCTGGTTTGACAAGCAGTGCCCGGCCCCAAGGTCTGCCTGGACAGGGACAAGTGCTGCTCTAAATACAAGGGTGGATTTTGTTCTTTCGCTTCCTGTTTTTTCCTCGCTGTTTTTGCCTGTGTTCGTAGCTCTGAGCTGCTGATTATGAGCAGCAATTTACAGCAAGTGCGGTTCTGTAAGCAGCGGCTTCCTGCCATCAAAGCTTCCCCGCGTAAGTGCCGTTTACGTCCTCCCTGGGAGGCTCACACCCACCCCAACCATCTAAATTATAAGTTGTGGGGGAGCATGGGGCTCGCGCAGCCTGGGGACCGCACCTGCCACTTAGACACCCCCTAATAGGCACCGTCCGCGTTTGCGGCGCGGGCCGCTGTCCCAGAGTGAGGAAACGGGTTATTTTTACTCTCGTCTTAACTGCTGCCTAGCCGGAGACGAACCTGTTCAGGGCACAGCCTCGCAGACCCCCTGACGCACGAGGTCGTCTGGGAGCTGGGAGCCAGGCGGGGTGGTGAGCACTGCCCTGGGGTTTACCTACAAGGGCTTCACGGGGGACTCCTGTGGACGTCTGTCACCCTCTGAGTCCCTGCGCCACAGAAAGGACAGGTATTCTAATCTCATGTCCCCACCTGGTAGAGAAACTGAGGCCCAGCAACGGACCTGGGCCTGGTCAGGTGGGTGCGGCAGGGTGCGTGGGGCTGCCTGGCTGCGCCCTGGCTGCTGGAGCCCCACGTCTCACCCTCTGGCCCGGTGTCCTCAAACAAATGACGCTTCTCTCTTCCAGAGCAGCCTGGGTGATTTTTTAAAAGATTTTTGTCTATTGTTAGACAGAGGGGAAGGGCGGGAGAAAGAGAGGGAGAGAAACATCCATGTGTGGTTGCCTTTGGAGCGCCCCCTACTGGGGACCTGGCCTGCAACCCAGGCATGCACCCTGACTGGGAATCGAACCGGCGACCCTCTGATTCACAGGCCCATACTCAATCCACTGAGCCACACCAACCAGGGCTGCTTCCCTCTTAAAAGGCACTGAGGGTGGTTT
The DNA here is from genome assembly GCA_007922815.1 of Macrotus californicus. Taxonomy (NCBI): domain Eukaryota; kingdom Metazoa; phylum Chordata; class Mammalia; order Chiroptera; family Phyllostomidae; genus Macrotus; species Macrotus californicus. The sequence continues at coordinate 409,633 of VMDR010000019.1, forward strand.
ATTTATACTCTCTGTGTTTCTACAACGATCTGTGTCCAATGTTAGGGTAAAAAAGCACAAAAGTGCACCACGTGGTAAACTCAGACTGCCCTGAGAGCCGCCGTGTGGAGGCGCGGAGCCTGCTGTTTCGAGGGAGGTGGGAAGGACGTGGCTTTGCCTTTGCTGGCCCTGGGAGAAGGTGGTCTCTCCAGCAGGGAAGGAGCTGCTGCGCGTCGTGTGCCGACTGTGAGGCCCGTGGCCCTCACATGTGCCACCCTCAGATGCAGGGCTGTGCGGACGGGGAGGGGAGCTGAGCTGCCCGGCCTGGCCCGAGCCTGCCCTCTGCCGGCCTGCGCGTTTCTGGAACTCTGAGACCGGTCCATGTCACGTGGCTGACACGCACGGGCTCCAGGCCTCCTGCTGGCAGTCCTGTCTGTGTGCCTGGTGTCCTTGAGGGGCAGGCCAGGAGACAGGTGAGGGCTGCCCCGGTAGGCAGGGTCGGCCGTTGGAGGCTTACGGCAGCCCTCCGGAAGGGAACCTGCTTCTTCCAGAGGTGAGCGGGTCTCCCCGGAAGTTGCTGTTTCCAGAGGAATTCCTGTAATGCGCCCTGGACAGGGACAGTGTGTGAGACACCCATGGGGACGGCCCCGGGGCAGAGGACAAGCTCAGGAGGAAGGCCCCAGGAGGGACCCTGAACTGGGAGTCGCCGGGCTCCTGGCCTGGACAGGGAGCACCGTGCCACCGTGGGCTGGGCAGTGGCATCCCGGTGTCTGTGCTGTAGGCACGTGGGGAGGGGTGAGCAGGAACCAGGCCAAGTGCACTGACAGGGGTCCGGTGGCACGCGGACTCACAGGCAGAGGTGGATACTCGGGGGGATGATCTCAGGGCTGCAGTGTTGGTTGCTCTATAGAATAGCACCAAGTGGGGGTCTTTAAATGACAGGGTCACTGCCTCTCGGCCGGGAGGTCTGACGTCTGAGGCCTGGGTGCTGGCAGGGCTGCACCCTCTGAGGGCTCCGGGACAGGACCCTTCCTGCCTCGCCCAGCTCCCGGTGGTCCTGGTTCCTGGGGTCCTGGGTTTGTGGTGGCACCACTCCCGTCTCTGCCTCGGTGTCATGTGACGCTGTCCCACGTATCTCTGTCTCTGTGGCTGTCTCCTTAAAAGGACACGGGGCGGTGGGTCAGGGCCCACCACACCACAGTGCAGCCTCATCTTAATTAACTGCATCTTCGAGACCCCTGGCTCCACATAAGGTCACATTCTGAGGTTCCGGGGAGGGGGGGAACCCTCTAAACCCAGAGCAGCTTGTTTGGGGGACTGATTTAAAACTAGGCTGTGGTGCCGCTTGTCCACGTGGCACCCCATGTCCCCATCTCTCTGTGGGCGGTGGGCATGTGTGGGGGTCGGCATACCTGCCGAGCACACCAGCGGGGGACACCCTGACACCCCTGTGCTTTCTCGTCCGACAGCCCAACATCGGCCGCCTGGGCCTGCCCCACGGGCCGTCCGGAGAGAAGGTGGCCGTGGTGACCGTGGGTGACTGTGACACGGCTGTGGCCGTGCGCTTCGGCAGCTTCGTTGGGAACTACAGCTGCGCGGCCCAGGGCACTCAGAGCAGCTCCAAGAAGTGAGCATCCCGGGGGTGGGGGAGGCCAGGCGTCCGCCCCGCTGCGGCCACGGCTCCAGAGCGGGTCACGGGGCAGGGCCCCCACACAAGGCACTCAGGGAGCCCCGGTCTGGGCTGGAGGCAGCTTCTCTCTCCTAAGTGGGGGCACCTTCTAGAGCCTTCTAGAATCAGTGGCTTTACATACATCTGCCCTAGTGTGTCCAGACCAGTGCAGGGTGGTGACGACTGGCTTGCCGACCCAGGAGACCGTCCCCAGCCCTGTCTCCATGGGACAGCTGGCTTTGTCCCGCCCAGCACTGGCCTCTGTGACTTGGTGTCCCGTCAGCAGTCCCTGTCCGTGGCCCCCCGCAGACACGGAGGTTTCGTCCCGACCTCGGAATAAGCGCTAACGCAGACGCTGGCACTCTCGGGGTCCTTGCTCTGTAGTGCCGGCCCGGAAGGTTCTTCGTGGACTCGTTCCTACCTGGGCTGTGGCGGAACGTTACTAGGTTTTGAAGACCCCAGGTAGATGAAGCTGAGCACCTGCTGTGGGCTTGGGTCAGTCCCACGTCCATTTCACCAGATCCCATCCACCCCCAGTAGTGACAGAGGAGGGACCATGCCCATTTTACTGACAAGGGAGCCATGCCCAGAGGGATCTGACCCCTTGCCCACGGCCACATGGTTGCTCACACAGAACCCCGGGTGCTACTGTGCTGTGACCTTCCTTCGAGGTCACTAGGGGCTGGGGGCAGGTCGCACCACTGACTGGCGCTGCCCGTCCTGTTTCTTCCCAAAACAGCCAGTGGGTGAGGATCGGATGCAGGTGCGAGGAAAGCAAGGCACAGGGGGGCTGGGAGCCGGAAGTAGGACCCACCTTGGGTTCTGACCTGTTGGCCACCGCCTCCCTGGTCCCTGCTCGATTATCGACGTTCAAGGGTGACAGGTGTGCTGTGACGCAGAGGCCTTGTGACATCGCAGCAGCCCGGCCGTCACACAGGTCGGCTTTGCCTCCCCAGGTCCCTCGATCTGACGGGCCCTCTGCTCCTGGGCGGTGTCCCCGACCTGCCTGAAGACTTCCCGGTGCGGAGCCGGCACTTTGTGGGCTGCATGCGGAACCTGTCCATCGACGGCAGGAATGTGGACATGGCCAGCTTCATCGCCAACAATGGCACCAGGGCAGGTATGGCTCGACCACCAGGGGTCACGGGGCTGTGGTAGCTGCACAGGGGAGGGCCACCTCCACATCCCGGGCAATGGCTGCTCCTAGAACCAGGCCCAGGTGCCTCCAGCCTGCGCCTCCAGGAGGGGAGCCGGAGTCTGGGCTCGCAGACGTGCCGTCTGGGGGGCTGAGGGTCCTGCACTGTGGGGGGGCCGTGACCCTGCCGGGCTAGCCTGCCACCGACCCCGGGTGACCCAGCCAGCTGGCAGGGTGGCCTGAAGGCCGACTCCCTGCCCCTGCTGGAGGGTCTCGGGCCTGCCGCCTCTGGCTGCCACGCACTGGGCCGTGTCCCTGTGGCAGGGTCGGCGTCAGGAAACAGAGACAGCCACCGCGTCATTTCCGCTCTGTCTCCAGGCTGCGCTGCCCAGAAGAACTTCTGCGACGGGGTCTGGTGTCAGAACGGGGGCACCTGTGTGAACCGGTGGAGCACGTACCTCTGCCGGTGCCCGCTCCGCTTCGGCGGGAAGAACTGCGAACACGGTGAGGGCCTAGTGCCCGGGGCTAGCAGGCTCTGGGGGCACGTGCGGGGCCTGGCGGGGAGGTTTGGGCCGGGACAGTGAGGCTGGGGGCGCATCTGAGACAGGGCAGGACACGGCGCCTTGTTTGAGCAGGGCCAGCGTGTGGTCCCAGACAGTGAGGGCCAGGCAAGAGGGACAGGGGCTTGAGGGCCACCGCTGCCCTCACCACGCTGAGGCCCTAAGGGACAGTCCCCCAGGACCCAGCCCCGTGGCCCCTCTCACCACCCGCCCCGGGGGACCCTCCGGCCGACTGCTTTCTCACTGGGCCGTGATGGGCACAAAGGGGAGGGCCTCAGCTCCCCCGCCCCAGCCCTGCGTCCAGCACACCATCATGGACATGTGAAGGCTTAAACGGTTTGTTCCTTTTGGAGCAGTGCAGTGATATGTAAGTGTCATCGCTGAAAAGTCACGGCGCTCCCTAAACCTAAGGTGAACCAGCAGGGCCAGCTGAGGCCCGGAGAGTCTGGAATGATCCCTGGGCCGCCCTCAGGGGGTGCCCATCAGCTCCAAGAAGTCCTGCCCTGGAGCCACCCACGGGCCCCTCACCCACGGGGACGGGATGGGCACCTGCCCCGTCCTGAGCATGGGCGCTGTCCCCAGGCCGGGCACAGCTGGTCTGAAGGGCACCGCCTCCCTGTGGCGGTCCCGGCCTCTTCGCCTCAGCCCAGGCCCCTCATGGATTGGCTGTGGGTCTGGGCCTGGCGGTTTTGGGGAGCCGGGGCCCACGGCTTTCCTCGGGGTCTCAAAGGAGTCGAAGAACCAGAGCCAGGTGGGACCAGAACAGTGTGTGAGGAGAGCAGAATCCCCTCCCACTGCAGCCAAGGACTGCCCGTCCCGGCACTGTGCACCGGCTTGGGACTGTCGCTTTATGGAGTGGACGCATGTGACATGGGGTCGTGTCCATCCGCAGTTCTTGTCCTGGACGGGTCACCGGTCAGGGTCAACTTCTTTGTGCCACAAAGTGCCCAGCGCCTTTCAAGGCCTGCAGGAGGGGCAGCAGGCCTGGGTGGACAGAGCGCGAGGGGGCTGCCCATGCCCTCCGGGTTCCTGTTGTGGAGGCCGCGAGTCTGGCTGTGGCTGTGCCAGAGAAAACAGAGGCCAGGGCGGGTTCGTGAACACAGGAAACAGCTGCCCGGAGCTCATGAGGCTACCAGCCCCGGCCCCGCCTCCACCTGGTGGGCCGGTGCTGTGGTCTCCTCGTGAAGTCCTCTGGGATGACTGTGTTGTCCCCCCTGGAGGAGTCAAGGTGTGACCTGGGTGCAGGCCACCGACTGCCGTACACAGTGACAATGTGGCCTGACTTGGCGTCACGCCTGCCCCGTGGTCAGTCTGGAATGGTGTAACAGGCTGGCTGAGACTGTTGTCACTGCCTTGTCCCCCAAACCACCTGGGAGCCTCAGCTGTCCAGGGGCCTTGCCATCACCCCAGACACCCGCGGATGGCAGGCGGGTCCAACGCAGGTCCAGGAGGGTGTGCGGGCACACGTGTGCGGTGCCCACTGCTGGCTGGAGCTCTCCTAGCAGGAGACCGTCCTCTGTAAGGTGCCTGCCCTGGCAGGGGCGGGGTGGGACAGGTAGGCTGAGCTCACAGGGCCACCCAGCACCCTGTACTCGGCCCAAGGATCCTGAGTTGCCCCGCGCTGCCTGCCGTCCAGTCTGGAGGGCCCCTGGCCGTGCCCTGGCCGGGGTTGGGAACCCCAGGCCTCAGCCTCACTCCCAGGAAGGCCGCAAATGTCCTCTAGGTGGGCTTCTGCAGAGCCCATGGCCCTTGGGTTCAGACGCCGCACAAACGGAGGGCTGAGACTAGCCTTTGCACGAAAATGAAAAAGGCCCAGATTTCTCCCCCTCCCCAATCCCCCTGCCCCGGTGCCACCTCCCTGGGAGCCTCTCCCTGCCCCACCTGACATCTGGAGGTCCCGTGTCTGTGTCCACAGTCATGCCTCACCCCCAGCGCTTCAGCGGGGAGAGCATCGTGTCCTGGAGCGGCCTTGACATCACCATCTCTGTGCCCTGGTACCTGGGGCTCATGTTCCGGACCCGGCAGGAGGACGGCATGTTGCTGGCGGCCACGGCGGGCGGGTCCTCCAGGCTCCATCTCCAGGTGGGTGAGAACCACGTCCCACCCTGGACCCCCAGGACAGGCGACAGCTGAGTGACGTAACCAGAGCACTGGGCAGCACCGCCACAGAATTGTGGGCTGCCCAGTGCATGCTCAGAGGGCACCCTGACACGCCACCATCCCGTACCCGCCCGCTGGGCTGTCCCATGCCGGGGAGAGAGGAGACGCAGGCACACTCTTTCGGGCGGCTGCACGGTCGTGCCCATGCTAGGGAGAGGAGCCAGGAACACAGTGTCGGTGACCACCCCTGGGCGACCTTCCAGCCCTTGCTTTCTCCCTCCATGCCCAGGGCACTGAGAATGTGTGGAGCTGGGGAGACCCCAGGCCCAGCCCTTCATGGTTCAGCCACAGTGTGTCCTGGATGGTGCTCTGGGCTCCGGGCCTTCGGGAGTGAAGGAGGCAGTGAGCACCTTGGGGTGCAGATGGCAGGCTTCCGCCAACTGTTCCTTCCCAGAGGCTGCGCCCAGCTATCCAAAGGTCGTCCCCCAAATTGAACTGCCCCACATGTGTGTTCTCTTCGCCACTTTGGTCCTTCCTGCTCCGTTCATTTAAAACGTTAGGTAAGCAGTAGAGTTCTGGGAAACTTTGGAAAGATTATTTGAATGCACGCCGTCCCCTAGCTTTTTCTGTCCCCTTCCAGCTCCGCAGACATTTCGCTCGAGGAAGCAGCTACTTAGCTTCGGGGGCTGCCCTCTTCCTGTCCCTGTCCCCGGTGCAGGCGCACCGGGCAGGCCTCGCCCTCGCCACAGCCTAGGGTGAAGCTGTTAGCATTTAGGAGACACTGTGTGTGAGGCGGCAAACCGAGGCCTAAAGACTCTGAGCTCTAGGTCCCATGGGTCACTCATCATCCGGGTTCTACAACACCCACAGGACCGTGTCCCATCTCCCCTGTGGGCCACCCATCTGGGAACACTTCCATGGGGCAGAGGGAGGGGACAGAGGTGGTGCCCAGCATCCCTTGTGAGCTCCCTACCGGAGATCCGTGGGGACAGGGCTCCCAGGGCCCCCAGTGAGCTGGCCGTCCCTGAGGACAGAGCCCCGAGGGGCGTGACTAGCCCTGCCGGGCAGGGGCTGGGAGCTTGGAGCCCTGACAGCGGCCTCCGTCCGTGGGCCTGTGCGGTCCTCCCCTGCGTCATTGCTCAGAGCGTTTTCAGACAAGCCTCCGACCACACGGATGGTCCGTGTGCGTCCGGGGTGATCCCAGCTGCCGTTTTGCCCTCATTAGCTTGTTGTCTCCTCTGTGCACCGGGCAGCCCCAACAGCCAGCCGGGGAGGGTGTTTTTCTTTGTGGTTGTTGCACTGTTGGGACAAATTAAATCGGCTGTTTTGGTTCAGGTGATGAATCGGAGTTTGTACGTGGTCGTTTGGCACCAGGGTCTCTGTAGGAAAAAAGTACGTTCTCGGTAGGAACAACCCCCAAGGCCACAGACTCCCGTATTGTTTGAATAATTACATTATGGGAGGCTAATCCAAAAATGAAGGTATTTTGCCTGGCAGAGTGGGTGGCAAGAGCGGAGGCCTTTGGTGGGGGATCTGCCAGGTCCCGGCGGCCACCCAGAAGGCCACCCCAGGGCAGCTCCCAAAGGCCGGTCACCCGGGCACTCCGGGAACACTCTGGCATATTTCCAGGTGATGCCTGTGGAAGGCAGGCCTCCCACAGGCGTGTGGGCTCTGTGAGCAGCAGCTCAGGGTTCCTGGGCCTCCGCCGCAGGCCAGACAGGCAGCGCAGTCACCCTGCGGCCCAGGCCATTTGGGTGATTGCTCCCCGGCGCCCTGCATCTGCCTGCATTGCCGGTGGAATCACCTGCTATTGTTGAATGCCACTCCTCAATCCAGCGACAGACCCAAGGTGGCGGCAGGTACCGCTGTTGTCCTGGGATCCGTCTGCAGGAACCGCTTGTGTGCGTGGGCGTGTGTCATTTTAATTGTTGAGCCTCAGGCTTCGAGTTTTGTTGGCAAGGATGGCGAAGAGCCAGCGAGGGACAGCGATGGGTAGGCCCATGGCCGCGGAGCTAAAGGAAGCAAAGTGCGGAAAGGCTAATAAATACCCCGTCCTTGGTGGACTGTCCACCGAGACTAAAAACCAAGGTGTGTGATTTGTTGCATTTTCTTTATGATCAGCTGAAATATTTCCTATTTTCCATCGTGATTTCTTCTTCAGCCCACGGGGTACTTCGGAAGTATCCGTATGTTTTGGAATGAGCAAACAGGCCCACTTTCTAGCACGTCGTTCTGGACTGTTTCTGGCGCAAGCGCAGGTCAGAGAGTGTCCGCATGGGATGTCAGAGCGTTGAAACTGGTTCAGACTGGCTCCGTAGCCCGGCGGGGCACAGCGTGTGCAACGTCCCGCCGCGGCAAACGAGTGTGTGCTCTGCGGCTGCTCTGCGCGCATCGCGTCGGGGAGCTTGCTCACGGGGCATTCGAATCTCCTGTCGTCTTTGCTTTTCTTGGTTTGTCTTGTTTTGCTCTCTTCTCAGTTACTGGGCGAGGTGAGTTAAAAATCTCCAGCCTGCCCTGGCTGGTGTGGCTCAGTGGATTGAGTGCTGGCCTGTGAACCAAAGGGTCGCCAGTTCGATACCCGGTCAGGGCACAGGCCTGGGTTGCAGGCCAGGTCCCCAGTGGGGACCACCTGAGAAGCAACCACACATGGATGTTTCTCTCCCTCTGTTTCTCCTTTCCTTCCTCTCTCTCTAAAAATAAATAAATAAAATCTTTACAAAAGAAAACTCCAACCTTGACACCTTGGCCGGGCCGGGTAGCTCGGTGGTTGGAGCATCGTCCCACACTCCGAAAGGTTGCTGGTTCAATCCCCCGTCAGGGCACAGACCTAGGTTTCGGGTCTGATCCCTGGTCGGGGTGCATACGGGAGGCAAGTGGTTGCTGTTTCTCTCTCTGTCTCAAACCAATAAACTTATCTCAGTGGGATTAAAAAAAAACCCACCAACCTAGACTGCATGTGGGTTCATCCCTTTAGTTCCGTCTGTTTTTGCTATGTAGGATGGAGGCTGTGTCGTTAGGGTGTACAGATTTAGGGTTGTTTTCCTGGAAAGTTGACTGTTGTTGTTGTGAGAACCCTCTTTGTCCCTGGTGATTACTTTTGCCTGAACCCTACCCTGTCTGGTGTCACCGTGGCGACACTGGCCTGCTCCCGCTTGGTGTTTGTGCGGTGCGTCTGTTTCTCTCCCGTGACTTCAGCGTTTCTGAATCCTCACGTTTTCGGCACAGCTCCCGTGCTTTCATAGTTCTGGGCTTTTCTTCCTTTTTTGCAAGTTTAATGGGTCATTTTGACACAGAGTTACGGCTGCAGTGTGCGGTGTCTGCTCTCGGCACATTCTTACACGCCACACAGTTTCGAGCCGCCAGGGTCACTGTACCGGATTTGCCGTAGATGACATGCTAAGGTGACAGTTTTCGTCCAAAGGAGCGTTAAAATGCCATCTCTGTGGAGTTTTGTGTTCTCTTTACCCTGGATTGCAGCTACATTTAAACGCGAGGGTAATGACAATGTTGGACGCTGGAGAAAGTTGGACACGTTGGACAATGTCTTTCTCCAGTGCACATGGTAGTCTGACTCTGATCTCACAAAATACACCTTTACCCTTTGAAATGAGAGGCTAGTGGTCGCCTGCCCGTGTCCCGGGACGTTCTGTGGGTCCCGTTATTCTCCTCACATCTGCGTCTGATGAGTCTGCTTCCAGCGTTTTCCTGCCTCTCCCGGTTTTCAGGCCCATCGTCGTGTCCCTGGGCACTCGGTCATTCTCGCCTGGGTGCTGGGCGTCGTGTTGAAAAGCAGAGAGATTTGACCCTGGCACGGTGCCTCTCTGTCACACTGCCTCTTAGGTGTGCTCTGACAGGCACTGCCCTGGGCCGCCTCCAAACCTGAGCCCCAGAAAGCTCTGCCCAGCTGACAGCCTTGACGTGTCTTCCCGCCCCGGCTGGCGGCCACAGTGGGGCACATGCCTGGCTCCTCCCTGCCACTCTCTCTTTCCTCCCTGGGCGGGGCTCTGTAACTCAGCAGTACCTCGAGTCCCTCTAGTGTCTTCAGACAGGTGGGCTTCCTACTTGTCGGATCTCCCCAGGTGTTCTTGGGAGGAGGTAGGGCCCCATCACCCAGTCCTTCCTGAGGGGAAAGGTGATCTTCGTGTTACCTTGGCTGTGTGTCCTTAAAATGTGACTGTCCCAGGTGGGTTACGGCACTGGATTCTGTCTTTCTGCTCCTATTCTTAAACAATTTCATCTCCTAAAGGGTGACATTTACTTCCAAAACAGGAGCCCTGTAGTCACCTGACCACGTGGTGGTTCCCGAAACTTAGGTCTAACGAGCGTCATTGTCCTGGACCTCTGTCAGCAGCTGACACTTCTGCCCCTAGGGAAAGGCGCACACTTCTGAGGGGTGTCACGGGCAACGAGAAACGAGACCTGCTCAAGTGTGCGGTCCACCTCGGGCGCCGTGCCCGTAGTCACTCTGTCTGATGGCCCCCACACCCACAGATCCTGAACAACCACATCCAGTTTGAGGTGTCCCATAGCCCCACGGACGTGGCATCCATGAGGCTGTCCAGGTCACGCGTGACTGATGGGGAATGGCACCACCTGTTGATAGAGCTGAAGAGCGCCAAGGAGGGCAAAGACATCAAGTATCTGGCGGTCATGACCTTGGACTACGGCATGGACCAGGTCAGTTGGCACCTGCACCCCCTTTGGGCAAGGTCCCTGCGTCGGGTTGGGGGAAGACCCAGTGACCCTTCCATGCCCCAGGACCCTCCAGAGCCCTTGGAGATTTGGGGGTGCATGCTCTGAGCCCCCCTGAGTTTCGGTCTCACATTCTGCCTTATGCTGAGGTCCCTGGCATCTGCACCTCATCCCCTTTCCTGAGGGTCAGCTCCTGGGGTCAGGAACTGGACTCCGCCCATGTGTCCCTCATCGTGCCTTCGGCAGGGCTCTCTCTTAGCAAAGGTGTCTCGAGTAACAATTCGTGCTCCGCACTAGGCCTTTGGGCCGCAAAGGTTAATAACACACGGGCCGCTGCCCTTGAGTGGACGGTGCACGCTGGTGGGTGAGCAGTGAGACCTGTGTGCCAGAGGGGCACCCCGAGGCGTGCCTGCCCCAGATGGGCACGTGGGATCCCAGGCAGGGTGCGCTCAGAGAGCACTTGCTGAACCCCGTGATTTCCATGGTTTGCAGCCAGGTAGCAAGAGGCATGTCCTACAGGACGCCCACACTTACGGGCGATGGCCGAGTGCTCTTGGAGTCCAGGCCCTGTCACACCTGGTTCTGAGAGCAGACGGCAGGCGCAGTCCACACCTTCCGGGCCCAGGGCCTGGCGGGACTGCCATAGACCCCCCCCAGCACTGGATGTATTTCCCATCTGCTGCTGACTTCCCATTTCACCAAGCTCTTCCTCACACAGGGGCCGGTTTTACAGGTGGGAGGGTTGCCCCCCGTCCCCGGAGCTGACCATCTTGGCTGGGCTAGGACGCAGACGTGCACCCTCTGACCCGGTTCCCACTCCTGCCCGTCACCCACAGACAGCCGTGTTCCCCACCGAGAAGGCCGAGCCCGGTCCTCCGTGGAAGGCCCAGGTGGCCGCAGACTATGGGGCATTTGTCAAAGCAGCTGGGTTTGAGTTTTGAGCATGCTCTTTTCAGCCAGATGTTTCCGGAACGGTGGATGTGGCCCCTCTTCTTTGCAGGACACGGTGCAGATCGGGAACCAGCTCCCGGGGTTGAAGATGAGGAGCATCGTGGTGGGGGGCGCGTCCGAGGACAAGGTCTCGGTGCACCTCGGGTTCCGGGGCTGCATGCAGGTAGGACGCAGCGTGCGGCCGCCCCTTGACCTGACTCGGGCCGCAGGCACCGCCCCAGGTGCTGCTGGTCAACCTGCTAATTGTCCTTAAACCGACACTAAGAACCACCCCAACCTGAACAAGTCCAGCTTCCAACTTAAGCCCATCCTCCCTGTGTTTCCCCACCTTCTCCCCCTGAAGCCCCTGCCACATTTGGCCGCCTACATCTCCACCTTCGTGGCCAGGCCAGAACTGGCCCATCACGGCCTCCACTGGCCCCACCAGTCCGCCTCACCTGCACGGATCCCACAGGTGTCCCCTTGTCCACCTGTTCTGGCAGCTGTTCATAGAGTAGCCCAGCTCCCAGCCCTTGCTCACGGCCCCCTGGGCTCCCACTGCAAGGAAATAAACTACATTCCTTCACCTTGCCACCCACCCCCCAACCCCGGCCTGTTCCCTGAGCCCCGCCCCCAGCTCTCTGCTATGCTCCAGCCATCCGGCCTCCTGCCCTGGACCTCGCCAGGTGTGGCCCCACTGTGCTGCCTTGTGCGGTGGCCCCTCCTCCCGGAATGCGACCCCCCACCCCCACTCATACCTTCCGTGACCTTCCTGTATTTTTCCTTGTGATGCTCACAGGGGATTACTGGGATGAGGAAGCCTTCTGTCTTCATTTCTGGGGGGCCTTCTCCCCACCTAAAATACAACCTGGTAGAGGCAGGCTGACCTCGTTCTGCCATCACCCCACCTCTCTGCCCCCTCACCCCACCAGTCCCAGGGTCGTAGATAAATCAGGTTAATCAGATTAATCTTTAGAAATCAGGGAGCAGGCAGAATGGGGGTTCCTTAATCCCCAGGGCCCCATCGGAGTTCCTCCAGCCCTAAGGCCCGTGACTAAGTCCGGCTGCCCTTTCTTAACACAGGGTGTGAGGATGGGGGAGACGTCCACCAACATAGCCATGCTGAACATGGATGATGCCCTCAAGGTCAGGGTAAAGGACGGCTGTGACGTGGGGGACCCGTGCGCCTCCAGCCCCTGCCCTCAGCACAGCCAATGCCGTGACACCTGGGACAGCTACGTCTGTGTCTGCGACAAAGGTGAGCGCCCACCGCCCGTCCCCTCCTCCCTGATGCCTGTCGGCCCAGCAGTGTTGCAAGGGCACTGAGGGAAGCCGAGCTGCAGTGGTGGCTTCCGCACCAGCTCTCGGTGGGTCTGGGAGCCCCGCACTTTGCTTTGGAATGGGGACCGGCCTTCTCTGCTTGAACGTGTCTCGTCCTCACCCGGCAGGGGCACCCTCCGGGCTCCATCGTCAGGGCTGAGATGAGCTGAGGGAAAGAATCGGGGAAAAGTCCATGTTTTAACAAGTGTGCATTCAGTGTGTGGCTTTGAATTCTGAGATGCTGTAGTCATGCTCCGCTGGCACCCCCTGCCGTGTGTCCTGGGGCGGCCGGGCCCCTCTGCCCCCCGTTTCCCACCATCCGGGGCGTTGGAAAGCCCTCTTGTCTGTCTGTCTGTCCAAGTCCAAGCCACCGAATGCTCGTGCTCCCCGTGACTACGCCGAGTGGCCTGGCACGGCGCATCTGGGCATCTGGGGGAGTGCACACGGCCGAGATGCCTTGCACAGAGGGTCTGGCTCTGGGAGGTGGGCCTGCCCTGCCAGCAGCCAGCTCTGGGGCAGGGGTAATGCTGGCCTGTCCCCACAGGGTACTTTGGAAGGAAGTGTGTGGATGTCTGTCACCTGAACCCCTGTGAGCACACGGCGGCCTGCGTGCGCAGCCCTGGCGCCCCGCGGGGCTACGTGTGTGAGTGTGGGGCCCACCACTACGGGCAGTACTGCGAGAACAGGTGAGAGACCCGCCACGGCACCGCCGCCTCACGTCCGCGCGGGGGCTGCTCCCAACATGGCGTCTCCTCTTCGTCACTGCACCCGAAATACGTGCAGACCTGGGTGAAGGACCTATTTTTTTCTCAAATTTGGCACGAAATAAATGAGCTTCTGATTGGGCGTCCCAAACTCACCCTCAGTGAGAGCATGTTTCCACTCAGAAACCCTACAGACAACTTGTTTACCTGCAGCCTGCCAGGCTCAGAGCAGGCTGGCCCTGAGACACGGGAAGACGCGTGTCTCCATGCAAAACACTGTCGTCGTGTATGACATGTACGAAAGTCCTGGGCCATCACAGGCGAATCCCTTTCCCCAGCTGGGTGCCTGATTCCCCAGTGGCCGGGGTCCTTAGCCCATGCCGGCCGTTCGGGTGCAGGGGCTGCCTGGGCACCCGCAGCTCCACCTGGCAGGGTTGTCTCGTTCTGCTTTTTGTCACTCGGGGACTATAAAGTGTGTGTAATGCTGCCCGTGAGTGAGACGCAGCCATGCCCTCAGCTCGTGATCCTGAGTGGAGACAGGCACCCATCTGGGTGATGGGATGGAAGGCAGGGAGGCAGGAGGAGCGGGCATTTCAGGGGCAAAGCAGCAGCGGGGCCTGGGAGCCGCAGCGTGGCCTGGGAGCCCAGTGGGCCAGGCCTGGAGGTTGTGCTGTCCCAGCATGTCCCGTGCTTAGGAGGCAGACCAGTCTAGGAGGGGCCTGCCATGCACGTGGGAACAGAGCTCGGCTCTGCGGGGGCCTTGGGGCCAGGGTTCTGGGTCTCAGAGGGCCCAGTTCCCTTGTGGAGCGAGGTTGGAGCAGGCAGGAGCCAGAGAGGGGGGACCAGCTCAGAGGCTGCGCTGTGTCCCCGAGACCTGGTACTTCAGGCATTCAGGATCTGGGCTCAGCGTGCTCTGCGTGGGGCTGGCGCCAGTTGTCACTGAGCCCCATGGTCATGCGTCACAGTGCAGGAGCTGAGGCTCCGTGTGCATGTCACGCTGAGAGCAAGCCTTGGGCGGAGTTCTCGCCTGTGTCTTCCCGGTAGCAGAAAAAAGGAAGCAAATTATTTAAAAATAACAGTTCTGTAGGTAGAACCCTTTCAGATGTGGGTCCCTTAAGGCTGGGATTAGGGCAGGAAATTCTAAGACCCCTAAGAGCAAAGGCAAGCCGGGGGAAACTGGAGCCCTTGGAGGGGAAGGCAGCGCCCAGGCCCAGGCCTCCAACGGGCTTCCCCTGGCTCTGGAAGGACCATGATGCACGCCTCATCTTCCTGACAGGGTCGACCTTCCGTGCCCCAAAGGCTGGTGGGGGAACCCGGTGTGCGGCCCGTGCCACTGTGCCGTCAGCAAAGGCTTCGACCCCGACTGCAACAAGACCAGTGGGCAGTGCCAGTGCAAGGTGAGGCCTGGCCTGCAGTTGGCCAGCGGGGATGCGTCCCCCACCTGCACCCCGGGTGCTGAGCCTGGGGAGATGCACACACGTGTGCGGGTGTGCACACACGTGTACCTGGACACAGTCACACACATGTCCTGACCCCAGGGAAATCAGTGCACACACACTCTGATGTGGGCTGAGGGTTTGCGCTGCCCCCCAAGGTACTGAGTACCCCCAGGCTGGTTATCACCTGTGAGCTGGTTTGGACCCTGGGAACTGAGTCCTCAGCACCACAACCTGTGGGTAACAGGAAACTGAGCACTTTCTTTGCTGTTGGCTCAGCTTTGGCACGAGCTATGGTTCTCCTAGCAGGCCATTGTCCTGATCTTTTAACCAACCAGCGTTCAGTGACACCCAAAACTGTCAAATGTGAGAAGCCTAGAGCACACTCAACCTCCCCAGTCAGACTCCTGTTTGCGGTGGGGCGCATCACGCCTCTTGTCCCAGCCCAGAGCCACACAGTTGCCTGAGTCTGAGCGCAAAGCCCTGCGCTTCGCATCCTAAGAGCAAAGCCGGATTCCGCCTACAATCTGAGTGGAGAGCCCCGCCCACTGCCTCCTGTCTGAGTGCAGAGCCCCGCCCACTGCCTCCTGTCTGAGTGCAGAGCCCCGCCCCTGCCTCCTGTCTGAGTGCAGAGCCCCGCCCCTGCCTCCAGTATTGAGGGCAAAGCTCCGCCTCTCGCCTCTCGCCTCAGCGCAAAGCCCCATTCCCTCCTACTCTCTGAGCAGAGCTCCTCCCCTGACTCCTGCCTGAGAGCGGAGCCCCGCCCACGCCTCGAGTCCGTAGGGCCAAGCCCCATCCCCACCTCCTGTCTGAGCTCAGAGCACTGCCCTCCACCTTGTGTCTGGGCGCAGAACCCCATCCTTACCTCGAGTCTGAGTGCAAGGCCCTGTCTTCTGCTAGAGCAGGGGTGTCAAACTCATTTGCACTGGGGACCACATCAGCCTCGTGGTTGCCTTCTTTCTAATGGCCGAATGTCATTTAGGACTGTGTAAGTGTGACTGCTCCTTAACAGTTAAGTGAGAGCTCAGTGCGGCTGCTGGGTGGAAACAAAGTGCCAGGCCAGGTAAAACAAGTCGGAGGGCCGGATTCGGCCCTTGGGCCTAGTGTTTGTTTGCCACGTGTGCGCTAGTCCCTGTGCAAAGGCCCATTCCCCCCCGCCAGTGTCTGAGCGCAAAGGCCCATTCCCGCCTCGGTCTGAGCAGAGCCCCGCCCCTTGCCTCTCCTCTGAGGGCAAAGACCCGCCCCCCCCACCCCCCCTGGTGTCTGCTCGGCCTGTAGTGTTTTCAGCCCCGAGCCTGTAAGACCCCTCCCTCCTTGGCTCGGGAACATGTCATTCACCTTCAGCGTCCTGTTAGCAGCCGCTGTTGAGCTCCTGCGACTGATCCCAAAGTGAAGGCCCGCTGGTAACGGTGCGGCTCGGCGAGCAACACGTGCCATCATCACACGGGTGCGCTTGCACCCCAGGAAGGGGAAAGTGCCATTGTGGGAGCGCGTTCTGACGCTCCCCAGCACTCTACGGGGCTCCCGAAATGTGACTTGGCTCCCGAAATGCTTAAATGAAAAATCACAATAGCCACAGGGGACCAGGACCGAGCTGGTGAGGCGCCAGAGGGGGTCGGGGCCGCAGGGGTGGGAGGGTGGTGGAGATGGGTGCTTTAGGAAAACGTGCCTAGAGTTTTTTTTCCCTCGTAAAAAATTATAAGACATAGAGAAAGGAATTTAGAAGGTGACAGTGACATCCATCTCCCCTCCTCGGGTGACTGTTAATTCACGTGTGCCTCCTCCCAGCACTAGTACACACGCAGCCGGGACCCCTTGTGGGCTGTTCCATGTCCCTGCTGACACGGAAGTGGTGACACTGGCCAGGAGTCTGTCCAGGTCACAACCCATTCCAGTTTTCAGTGGGGGCGCTTGAGTGACCAGGCAAGGTTGGTGTGGCCAGTGAACGACTGAGCTGGATGTAAACCCAGGACTTTCTGAATCTGAAGCCCCCGCTGTTGAGCCTGACCTGCCCAGGGACAGATGTTCAGGCAGCTTCTAATTTCTTCAGAAGTTCAAAAGAAAATGCTGCAAAGACCATTCTCGTACCTGTGTCTCCGTTTGAGTCTCTGGCCCTTTTTAGCATGAGTATGCAGCGGCCACAAAATATCCACTAAGAAACGAGAGTGGGTTGCTTTCCTGGAGAGCGCCCCTGTCTGGCGTGGCCCTGGGAAGGTGGGCAGAGGGCGGCCAGCAGAGAGAGGCCCGCAGGCAGCGGGAACCTGGGTGAGGCCCAGGATGCACCCCTAGGTGCCCCGCCGGCCTCTGGAGTCCCACGCGCTGCTCCTGACGTTTGCAGGAGAACCACTACCAGCCCCTGGACCAGGATGCCTGCTTGCCCTGTGACTGCTTCCCGGACGGCTCGCACAGCCGCGCCTGCGACACGGACACGGGGCAGTGTTCCTGCAAGCCCGGCGTCATCGGCCGCCAGTGCAACCGCTGTGACAACCCTTTTGCCGAGGTCACCACGCTCGGCTGTGAAGGTCTGCAGTGCCTCTTGACTCCCTTCAGACCGTCTTGTGGGCACAGGCTGCTGGGCACGTGTGCCCATGTGTCTGGGTTTGGGGAGCGCCCAGCAGCTTCATGGTCCGTCTGGGCCCACGTGACCTCTATGAACCTGGCCCATCATCAGAACCGGGACCACCCCCATCCGTTCTAACTGCTGGGTGGGAGGTGTGAGGGGTCCGTTTTGCTGGAGGCAGAGAGCCCTGCATGTGTGGGGCACAGCTGAGCCAGGCTGAGGGCTTTCCTACATCTGTCCCCCAGTGATCTACAGCGGGTGTCCCAGAGCGTTTGAAGCCGGCATCTGGTGGCCGCAGACCAAGTTTGGGCAGCCCGCCGCGGTGCCGTGCCCCAAGGGATCCGTGGGTAAGTGCCGTGGCCTGTGACATCCACTGCCAGCAGGAAGTCCCGGGGAGGCACGTGGTTTGCGGGAGGGCTGGCTGAGACAGTGGAACTCATGTTCGCTGTTGAAAAACCCCGTCCAGCCAAAGTGTCGGGGGAAAATAAGGAAATTTTCCCTTAATGATAAATGAGAAAACCTGGGAAGGGCATGATGGCGGCGCACGGAGCGCTGGGCACACGTGAACTGTTTCTCTGCTCAGCATGGGGGTTCCCATTGCAAACAGGGTGAGAGCCGCATCCGCCCTTGAAGGGGTGTCGGGAGAGCGCTCAGCTCATGGAAGGCGTGGGGCACGTGTGGATTCATGGGTACTCGGCCGACAGTTGAGCTGGCGTGTCGTTTCACGGGCTTCTTCCGATGTTTGCTCCTCGTGGCTGTGCTGGCTTTGGGGCCTTGGCCCCTGCTTGACCCTGGGCCAGCGAGGGGAGCACATCTCCCCTCGGGTTCACACCCCAGGCGATACGTGGGATTTTGGTGCACCCGGACTAACAGGCATTAATTAGCAATTAGAACTATACAGGTTTTGCAAGTTCATCCTCTGTTTCCTAGGAAACGCAGTCCGGCACTGCAGCGGGGAGAAGGGCTGGCGGCCCCCCGAGCTCTTCAACTGCACCACGGCCTCATTCGTGCAGCTCAAAGCCACGGTAGGCATGGGCGTGGGGAGGGGCCACTGGGATGGCTGGGCATGCAGGCAGCGGGGACCGTGCGGCCAGACACTGGCATGGCTCAGGGCGCGTCTGCTTTCTCCTTGAGGACCCAGCTCTGCATCTGATTCTGCGAACTCAGCCGCCAGGGTTGAGTCCCTGGGTGGTGGCCCAGGGTCGAGCCTGCTCCTACCCTTCGCCTTCCTCTCAGTGCCTTAGCTGGTGTGTTTCTCCAACTGCCTTTTGGCCCGACCGACCCTCCTTTTTATTGGCGCTGTTGTGAGCCAGGCCCATTTGGGGACTTGTGGGGGTTTCTCAGATTTTTTCCTGACAAGGCAATTTCCACCAGAAAGTGGTATGGGTTTCTGAACAAGGAGGGTCCCACGCGGCCACACAGTAGGTTTGCAGATATCGTGTTTGCTCCCTCGTGCCAGAATGAGAAGCTGAGCCGGAACGAGACACGGCTGGACGGTGCCGGGGCCCTGCGGCTGGCCAAGGCACTGCGGAACGCCACGCAGCACGCGGACACGCTCTTTGGCCATGACGTGCGCACGGCCTACCAGCTGTTGGCCCGCGTCCTGCAGCACGAGAGCCACCAGCAGGGCTTCGAGCTGGCAGCCACACGGGACGCCGACTTCCACGAGGTAGGCCCCGCGTGGGCAGGATGGGCTGTGAACTCAGGTGGGCGTCCCTCAGGGGATCGGAGGGTGGCCGTAGTGTGTGCTTGGCTGTGCAAGATCTTGTGCCCAGTACCCTCCTGGCCAAACTCCCCTTTACAAACGTGAGCCTGCGCCAGTTCCGTGACCGGCGAAACTGCGGACGTTAGATCATTTCAGGAAGGGCACAGGCGGGTCACCGTTGTGGGGATGGAAACAGGGGTGGCTGCTAGCAGCTGACCGTTTAGCTCAGGCCAGACAGCGCTCTGTGCGGTTTACGTGAATTAGCTCACTGATGCCGCCCACACATCCGTGATGTGGTGCAGCCATCCCCCAGTTTACAGGTAAGGAAACTGAGGCACGAAGCACCAAGGGTGCACAGCCCCTGAGGAAGGGAATTCCGGAGTCTCTGCTCCGACCCACACACCCTGAGGTCCAGCTTTCGGAAGGCATGGCCTCTCCGACAGGGACCCTCCTGCTCGCCCTGTGGTTCAGTCACTGGCCCCTAAGGAACATCTGTTTAGAACGACTGGTGAGGAGACTCATTCCTCCTGGCGTTTGTGAACTGCTCTTGGAGAACAGTGCTGCCTCGTGTCCTCTCCGCTTCTCTCTGGGTCTCCCTGTCCGCGCAGAGCCCTGGTGGGGTCCTCCATGTCCACACAGAGCCCTGGAGGTGTCCTCCCTGTCCATGCAGAGCCCTGGGAGTCCTCCCTGTCTGTGCAGAGCTCTGGGGGAGTCCTCCTTGTCTACACAGAGCCCCGGGGGGTCCTCCCTGTCCACGCAGATCCCCGGGGCCCAGGCGGGGAGGGTCCCCTCACCTACATTTCAGTGCAGGCCTGAGAGTTTGGGCCAGTGGACTTTGTTCCTGCTTCTGATTCTTTGTGAACGCAATCTCCCCTCCTGGTTTGTCTTGGCTGAGCTTCTCAGCCCCAGGGACCCTGCGTGTCTAACCCGCACACTGAGCGCCATCTGTCTGTGTGTCTGACTAGGATGTCGTCCACGCCGGCAGTGCCCTCCTGGCGCCGGGCACCCGGGCAGCGTGGGAGCACATCCAGCGGAGCGAGGAGGGTGTGGCCCAGCTGCTGAGCCGCTTCGAGGACTACCTCAGCAACGTGGCACGCAACCTGCGGAGGACCTACCTGAGGCCCTTCGTCATTGTCACCGCCAACATGAGTAAGATCCAGGAGCCAGCGTGGGGGCTGGGTGCGCTCCGCGGGCACAACTCGGGCCATCTGGGTGCACCGCCCCAGCTTGGCCACCTCTTAGGGAAGGATTGTCAGCTCTGGCCTCCCTTTCCTGGCTGTAAAATGGGGATGTTGGACCCTCTTTGTCCAGCCTGTTCACGGGAGACCCGCAGAAATGCACACATTCTCGGGGCCCAGGAGATCGGGGACTGGCACAGGCAGAGGAAGCGAGGTGCCACTGTCGTGACCTCCATGGTCCTTGGGCCTTTCGGTGCTGGGGTGTGAGGCGGTCCAGGGGTGGGCCCAGGGGACTCAGGCCCCGGGAGGGATGGGGACAGGGTGGCCCGACACGGGGGCGGCTGACAGGGCCAGAGTCACCAACACAGTAGACACCTCGAACTGAGTCCCCCGAGTGCTCAGGACATGCTGCTCTGGGGTCAGGGGTTGACCAGTCAGGCTCCTTCATTAGAAGCAGCCCCCACCCAGCTGGGCGCCGCTGGCAGAGTCCCCGTGGGCTGGCCCGGCGGGAGGCTCCTCATTTCCTCCTGCAGGTGTAGGGGGCTCTCCAGCAGAACCAAGAATTGTCCCTTCCCGAACGTGGCCCCTTGATTTACTCAATTACCTGTCACTGGATGGGTCTATAACCCATGGCGTCCCTACCAGGGAGGGGTGGGGGGTGCACACTGCTCACGAGTCCCACCGTCACTGTCCCTGCTTGCCTCCGGTGCTACCCCATGAGTCCTGACCCTGGCGGTTCTCAGGTGCCTGGTCAGCACCCGGACCTGCCACGCGTTTCTCCCCTGCCCACTCAGGAGTCCAGGGCGTGGCCTCAGCGGGTTTAAAGAGCTCAGGGGGATGGAAGATTCTGGTTGAGACTGTGTGCGGGTCAGGGCAGCTGTCCCCGACGGCTCCCAGGCAGGACTGTGAGCCGCGTGTGACAGAGACCACTGTGCCCGCAGTCCTGGCCGTCGACGTCTTCGACAAGTTCAACTTCACGGGGGCCTGGGTGCCGCGGTTCGAGGACGTCCGTGAGGACTTCCCCAAAGAGCTGGCGTCCTCCGTGTTCTTCTCAGCCGACTTCTTCAAACCCCCGGAAAGAAGAGGTGAGGCACTCAGAAACCAGGACGGCCCCCGGGGCTCCTGCCGCTTGGGGGCGGGGTGCTCTGCGGGGGGAGGAGATACCGGCTGTCTTGGGGGGGCACGTCCTGAAATCAGGGCGCTGGCCAGGGCGTTTGCTGCTGTCAGACCCAAGTGGCAACGATGGGTCAAGTCCCACAGCCGCTTAGGTGTCTCTCCCAGGTGCCACTTAGGTGTCCGGCCCCCACCCCCCCACTCTTGCTCACGTTGCAGAGGGCCCCGCGGCGAGGCCCATCGGTCGGAAGGCCACCCTACAGACCCCGCGCCCCGGGCCCAGCCCCGAGAGGGAGGCCTCGTTCAGGAGGCAGAAGAGGCACCCGGATGAGCCCGGCCAGTTCGCCGTTGCCTTGGTCGCCATCTACCGGACCCTGGGGCAGCTGCTGCCGGAGCACTATGACCCGGACCGCCGCAGCCTCCGGTAAGGCCGGCTGGGAGTGCGGGCAGGGCCCAGTCTGGGGGCGCTGAGACGCTCCAGGAATCAGCATCTCGGCCTCCCTGCCCTGGCTCGGTTGATTGGAGGTTTGTCCCGTACACCAAAGGTTATGGGTTCGATCCCCGGCCCAGGTGTGTGTGGGAGGTAGCCGATTGATGTGTCTGTATCACATTGATGCTTCTCTTCCCCCCACTTCCTTTCTCTCTAAAAATCCACAAACATCCTGGGGTGAGGGTTAAAAAAATTCTCGACCGCCCAGCAGGTGTATAAAGATGTCCCTGCCCTGTGGTCTCCCTCCATCAGAGGTCCTGGGCCTGCCAGGTGGGCACTGTCTCTGGCGTTTCTGCTGGGAACACCCCCTTAAAGGACGCCGTTGGCACACTGGCTTAGCTGTGCGACTGCTGCTCAGGGGGTCTGGCCCATTCTCCGTCTGCCTCAGACTGCCTGTGGCCCCCACACTCGGGGCTGCTCTGTAGGCACCGACGGGAGAAACTGGTGCCGCCCAGAGGGGCTTCGTGGCCACGGGCGGGGGCGGGCGCAGGCGCACATGGAGGCTTCCCTCTTTCAGCCTCACCGCCGTTTTCCAGCTGCTCCCCGGGTCTTCGTGCTCACCCTGGCTAGTTCCGGGTGAGAGTCCGCCACGGGGTGGAGTTGTTCCAGCAGCTTCTGTCTCTCCGCACGGCGGTCTTTCCTGGTGTTACTGGCTTTATGTAATGGGACCGCCACTCTTCCATGCACATACCGTCCCTTCGTTTTCAAATTCCGAAGTGCACCTTTGACCCAGAGGTGGCCCGCTCCCTGAGAGCGTGCCCCATCAGTGACAAAACCGGCACCGAGCCCGACGCAGCTGCAGCCCAGGCTCGCCTCCTATAGGGCTGTGCCCCCCACGGAGATGTCTGTCCCGTGTCCCCAGCACGACCGCACTCGGGTGTCTGTTGTAAATGAGTTTTGCTAAGTGCATTGGCTGCTGTGCTCTTGTCCCCAACCGCAGACTGCCTAACCGGCCCGTCATCAACACGCCGGTGGTGAGCGCTGTGGTGTACAGCGAGGGCACCCCACTGCCCAGCCCCCTGGAGCGGCCTGTCCTGGTGCAGTTCGCTCTGCTGGAGACGGAGGAGCGCACCAAGCCTGTCTGCGTGTTCTGGAACCACTCCATCACGTAAGGACACCGCCAGAGCCTGGGGCCTCCGCCGCCTGCCCCTGAGCGCTGCGTTTCTGTGGGGGGCTTTGCTGAGGCCAGAGTACTCCCCAGGCGCCCCACACTCCACTGGGGGAGTGTCTCATGGGGTCTTCTCTCACTCTCTTACTCCCCTTCCTGCCTCTTGTGGGGCTGGAGGCTCATCCTGGGGCGTCAGAGTCCCTTGCAGGCACACGTGCACATGCATGTACACACACCTATAAACACACATGTACACGCACAGGCCAACACGGAGACAGGCTACTCACCTGTGGGATTTGCGAGGCAGAGCAGCCGACAAGCGCCTGGGCTGCCGCCAAACCAGGCCAGGGCTTATTCCAGACACACACACAGGCAGCGCTCGGTGACTCAGCCGAGGCCCTTCCACCAACAGAGAGAAATCCAGGGTGTGTGAGGCGGTGGTCCCCGTTTCCATGGGGGAAACGTGACCTCACCGGGCCTGCCGCGAGACCAACCCAGCAGCCCCTGGGACTGGTTTTACCCCTGGGAGGCGGTGCCACCTCAGCAGCGTCCCTGCCCCCCATGCTGGCAGCTAGGACAGCATCCTTTGCGGCTGGGAGCTCGGTCCTGTGTCCCCAAACATCCCCCCAACTTGTGGTTCCGCCAGGGCGAGCGAGCTGACTCCTGGCTTGGCTCCGAGCAACCCCACGTCCGTCCCTCCGTCTTCCTGAGCTTCCCGAATTCTAGTGAGTGAGCAAGCCGCAGCGTCTGCACAGGACCGGACGCTTGGCTCACGGGGGAGTGAGCACAGGCCCGCTTACACAGCAGGCGTTGCCCGGCCTGCGGGAGGCACGGCTGTCCCTCGGGGTGACCTCATCCCCGCATCTTAAATTCTGGGCAGACACGTGTTTGCCTGGGGTCCCGCTTTACAGATGAGTGAAGTGGGGATCAGAGGAGTGACTGGGTCTCCCAGAGGCCGAGATGGCCCTGTAGCAGCCTGTCGTTCAGGGTCTCCCGTCAACAAAATGAGGGGACGATTCGGCCTTGCTCCCAGGCAGTGGCCAAAAACGCAGTCGAAAGATGAACGTCTAAAATGGACGTGGGCTGCTATTGGTCAGATCCCCCAGACCCAAGACCGGAGAACAAAGCGGCCGGCCGTTCTGACCACTAACGCCCCACGTCAGCCTGACCGGGAGATGACGCACAGATGGGGTGAGGGTGGCCCAAGGGGCTTAGGATAGGCCCTCCCCGCCAGCCAGGAAGGGGCAGGGAGCGTATTCGCGGCCCCAGGTAACCGCGGCGGCTGTGGCCCTCATGGCAGGTGACAGTGGTGCCGGTCTGGGGCGCCGTGAGGGTCCTGCGTGGCTCCAGTGGGGGCAGGGGGCCCTTGGGGACCCCGGCGGTGGAGGGAACCATCCCCCTTTTCCTCTGCAGCCCTGGTGGGCCTGGAGGCTGGTCAGCCAAGGGCTGTGAGCTGCTGTCCAGGAACCGGACCCACGTCACCTGCCGGTGCAGCCACACCACCAGCTTCGCGGTGCTCATGGACATCTCCAGGCGTGAGGTGGGTGCCGATCCCGTGGGCAGCCCTGACCGCCTGGCCAGGGTGTCCAGGAGGGGCGTGCGTCTCCCCCCAGCCTGCCCCCTCAGCAGGCTTTCTTTCCTTCCAAGTGCTTTGGCTGGACTCTGTTAACATTTCCATAACAAAAGCCTCCTAAAAGTGTTTTCAAAGAGACCAGGTTGTAAATTAAAAGCCGAGATGGCAGACCCTAAGCCTCGGACTGAAAAGAGGCCCCTGGAGCACACGCCTCGCTTCAGAGCAGGGTCCCCGCGGTTGCAAGTGGCGCTGTGTTCTCTCGCTTCAGGTTTTAGGGCAGAAAGGAGCTGGCTGGCGGGAACAATGGAGTGTCCCTTCAGCACGGCGCACGGGCCTCACAAGCCCCGCGAGACAAGGGAGGCTGGTCGGGGGCCGACTGGCTGCGGTGGCTCCTGTCAAACGCCCAGCGCTTTCCAAGCCTGGGAGTGCGATGGCAGGGCGGTGGGACGCAGTCTGCCGGGGGCCCGGCGCTGGCATCCAGGAGCCAGAGCTGGGGCCCAGGTGACCGCAGCGTGGCCTCCTCTTCAGACCTGGGTTTTGTCCCCAGAGGCCAGGCCATAGTCCCTCCCCAGGGCGCTCTGGTGTGCAGCTGCCCACGTTTCTGCCATATCCTCAGGAGGGTGAGGCAGCTGTGAGCTGCTGCCTCCAGGCCTCTGGGTAAGAGGAAGAGACCATGCCCTTGACTTTCCCCCGGGCACAGGTGCATTTGAGCGGCCCCACCAGGTCCTGGCATTGTGGGGGAGGGGTTCAATTATTCACGGTCTTAGTCCCCGTGGGACTGGGGGCTTTCTGCTGGGCAGGGCGAGGAGCGGACTCCTGGGCCGCGGAAGCTGAGCTCCAGGTAGAAGAGAAAAGAGCAGAGTCAGGACCATCAAGGCTCCTGAGCACCCTGGGCCCTCAAAGCCAGAGGTCTCTGAATCCCCCTCAGCTGTGAGGGAGCCCCAGGACCGGGTCCCCTGGGGTCCCCCAAGGTAGCTGCAGTTCTGCCCTCCCCTCCACCCCGGCGCCACCCCAGCAGCCCCTGCTCAGAATTCCACAAGTGCAGGACACTTTCCAGAAGTTTCCAGAGAACGGGAGCTTCCTGTTTCCCACATGCCAGAACTTCACAGGACACTGGGTCCTGGACAAGGGCAACATTTGGCAAAGCGGGGGGGAGGGCGGTGGCAGCCCCTGGCCGCTGTGGCCCACCTGCCTTTGGGGTAAACTGAGTCTCTTTGGGAGGGCTCGTCCCGTGAGGATCAGGGGGACAGACTCAGTATCCCCTGGATGGCAGGGCTGATAGGTGAAGTCTTTTTCTGTTCTTTTTTTTTATTGTGGCAAATTGTATATAACATGAAATTCAGCATCTTGGCCACGTTTTAGTGTGTGCGGGTCGGGGGATTAGCCAATTCGTGGATTGCCATGCGGCCGTCACTGCTGCCCACCCTGGACTTTGGCATCGGCTGCACTGCCCGCCTGGTTTTGCTTCGGTGTCCCCGCCCCGGGGCTCCTGCGCCGAGGAGTCTGCCTTGCGAAGGCTGCCTCAGAGCAGGGCCCTCACGCTCCTGTCTGTGCCCCGCCCCCCCCGCAGCACGGAGAGGTCCTGCCCCTGAAGATCGTCACCTACGTGGCTGTGTCCTTGTCCCTGGCCGCCCTGCTGGTGGCCTTCATCCTCCTGGTGCTGGTGCGGACGCTGCGTTCCAACCTGCACAGCGCCCACAGGAACCTCACCGCCGCCCTCTTCTTCTCCCAGCTGGTCTTCGTGATCGGGGTCACCCAGACGGGAAACCCGGTGAGACCCCCCCCACCACCGGCCCCCTCGGCCTCCTGCCTGGGCCCCACGTGCCACTGGAGGCTGGAGCTGGGCGGGTTCTGTGCCGTCCAGAGGGTGCTGCGGGCCGGCTCTGGGAGGTTGGTCGGGAGCCCCGGGCCTGTTGGGCAGGCTTTGTGCCCAGAGGGGTCTCCCTCCGGGGCCTCCATTGGCGTCACCTCCTGGTTTTGTGATAGACACTGGTGAATTCATCTGGAAGTACAGTCGCTCTTCAAAGCTCCGAGCCCTGTGAGCTGCAACTTGAGCTTCAGTGGCCCAGAGACGCACGATTGGCCGTGTTTACGAGCCTCCCCGCCTGGCAGCGCCTCCTGCTGCCTGCACACAGCGCTTCCTCAGGAGTCCCGGCCACATGTCCCCCACCCCCACCCAGCTCTGGGCTTTGCTGGCCTGAGGATGGCGTTGAGGGGGAAAGGGATCAGGAGAGGGTGGGGGGCTTCTGTGCGACCTGGGCAAATACGGGGTGCCTCTCTCCAGCCGCCCCAGAGCGTGTGGGTGCACAGGGTGTCACGTGTGCTTGTGGGTGCCGCACGACAGTCATCTTTGGGTGATTAGGCCATGTGTTAGGTGACGCGCTGGACTTCAGAGAACCGTCCACACCAACCTGCAGGCGCGTTAGGAGGAATAGCTGCGGGGTGGGCGAGGCAGCCGCCTGCCGTTGGAGACAGACATGCCTGCACACAAAGCCGCACGCTCACACTCCCAGCTGCAGGCGCACTGAGGACGCAAGGCACAGGCACGGGTGGCATGGGCGGCAGCGGGGAGGCTGCCTGCTACAGGAGCTTGGCTGCCGGAGTGGGAGCTGGGGCCATGAGAGCTTCTATAGGACCCCAGAGATCAGAGACTGGTGGCCGCGGAGTCAGGCAGGGACTGCTTTGGAAGAGGGGTTCGCAGCCCCGCTGAGAAGACGGGAAGGGCAAAGCCAGAGGAAGGAGGGAGGTTGGTGGCTTTGGCAGTCCCGGCTGGTTTTCCATTTCACAAAGAGGGTTTTAAAAATACAAGGGTCACAGCGCGGCGAGGGGGCCGGGGTGGAGGTCTGTGGGAACGGCAGGCCCCGGGAAGAGGTGGAACGCAGCCTCGCAGGTCGGGGCCACTTGCCTGCTCGGCTCTCCCTCCTCGTCTGTCGGAAACAGGACCCTCAGGACCCTCATGCCGAGCCCCCTCAGGAGGGCAAGTGGGTGGTCCGCCTGGGAGGCAGAGAGAGGCGGGCTATGGAGGGGGACAGCTTTCGAGGGCCGCACCAATGACCTCGGTGGCTTCTCGGCCACGACACTGGCAGCACCAGGCCGGGCCCAGAGGACAGACCCATAAGCCGGGTGGTGACAGGCCCTTCCTGGTGTGCTGCTGCTGCGGCAGCCGTTCCTCTGCACCAAGCCTGGCGAGTCAGGCACCTCCACCTGCATGTGGGCCTTATCAGTACATCAGACAGGTGACCGCTCTAAGCCACGTGACGCACTCCCAAGCCCTTCCAGTCTGCCCTGCGTGGTCTCCACAGAGGGGGCTGCAGAGCTGGGCGGGAGGGCCGGCCACTCCTTGTAACTGGGGGCCAGGGCAGAAGGCGGAGCCCCCACCCCCCAGCGCTGACTCCCAGAGGGAGAGCACTGCAGCTGGCGCGTGCACTGGGGCGCACAGAGCAGAGAAGGCAGCCGTGCTCACGGAGAACCGCGCCCAGTTCTTACGGGCTTCCTGCACTTGCCTTCTCGTCTCGGGCGAGGTGGTTCATCTCCCGGGTGACTGGCAGGCTCACGTGGTTCACGGCTCGTCAGCACTTTGTCTTTGTCCTGCTTCTGGAAAAGGGCCATGTTGAGTCTCTGACACTTTTTAAAAGAGAAGTGGTTTGATGGATTTGTTTTTCACGTCACTTACAGCAACCTCCTCCCTGAGCCAAGGGCGCTGTGTGCATGGGGGGTGGGGGCAGGTGGAGCAGGGCCATCTGGGCCGGGGTTCCCCACCCCGGGCTCACCCTCCACGGCCAGGCCGGCCGCCCCGCCAGCACTAACTCCAGCCTCTCCATTTCCACACCGCGTCTGGTGTCCCAGGCAGTGACCTGCCATTTTGTTTCTCTCCTGCGCGCCTCCCGCCCCGTGCTGTGTTTGGTGAATGCTACTCCATAGTGGTCCCTCCGTCACCTCCGGGATTTTGTTTCTGGAGAGAACGTGGCCCATCGAGGTTGGCATGGCAGCAGGTGGCACTTGTGTTCCCAGCAAGACAGGGCTCTGTGGGGCTCCTCACGGGGCACCGTCACCTGGTTCCATTGTGGGTCATGGTGGCCCTGTCTCTGTTCCCACCTCCCTGTGTCTGTGGGATCAGAATGTCTTCCGAGTGCAGACCCAGAGACCCAGGGGTCGGGCTGACGGGACAGCAGCAGACTGGAGACCTGCCCGAGGGTCAGGGGTGGTCAGCCAAGGCCAAGATCACTGGGGTCTGGGGTCCTCAGCCTGAGCAGGCCCCCTCTGCAATATTCAACTTTAGACTAAGTGCCAACACCAAATATGGGAACCGTGACAGGAAAGTGCAGACCTCTAGCTCCTGCTGAAGTCACTGAGGCTCTGTCTCCCGCTCGTCCCCGGTCGGGCTGCAGAGGGGACCCAGTTCCACACACGGAGGCCGGACGCTCAGCCTCTCTCGGGCGAATCTAACACAAAGTCCGATTGACTCGACGTCCTTGCTCAGACCCGCAGACCCTCAAGGTGGCCACACGGCCTCCCCGTGCCCCCTCGGCCCTTAGCCTGTGGCATGGCGGCGGCCCCGGGCCGGTGCTGAGCAGCCCCTGTTCCCACAGTTCCTGTGCACAGTGATCGCCATTGTCCTGCACTACGTGTACATGAGCGCCTTCGCCTGGACCTTCGTGGAGAGCCTGCACGCCTACCGCATGCTGACCGAGGTGCGCAACATCGACGCCGGGCCCATGCGGTTCTACTACGTCGTGGGCTGGGGCCTCCCGGCCATTGTCACAGGTGAGCATGCACGAGGCAGCCCCACCAGGGGGTCAGGGCCGGGAACCCACCACCGGGGGGACGTTGCTGACACAGGAGCCTGTGTCAGATGAGCCAGCACCCTGGGGCCCAGACACCAGAGCTCTCTGGCCTCCCCTCCCTTCTGCCCCCAGCTCGGCTGCCCCCTCCCCTGCAGAGGAGGCCCCAGCCCTGCACACTCATCTGCTCCCAGGGGTGTGATCATTCGGTGCCCACGGCGGGGACGTGTCTGCTGTTGAGTGTGGGCTCCTTGAGAGCTGGATCTGGGTCTCATCAGGGTTCTGTCTCTTGTTCCAACAGACAAAAATTCTGTGTCTGCCCACTGCGTGGATGGATGAGCAAGGGGGGGGGTGTGTGTGGATGAGTGGGTGGGTGAGAGATGGGTGGGCGGAAGGAAGGATGAATGAATGAGTGAACGAATGAATGAATACAACAGTGGCCCTTCCTCAGTACACTTTTCACTAAGTACCAGCAGGTCGGAGTTTGCTTCCTGATGGGAAACATCCACACTTTGTTTTAGAAGAGCCGAAACCCCTCCCGTCAGCAGCCCTGGGTCTGAGGGTTTCTGACATGCGGTCTGAGGCTCCAGGCAGTGGGAGGGGAGGGGTGGCGGCTGCCCCAGGTTCTGCCTGCAGCCCCCCAGGGCGAGAACCGGGCAGGTCACGTCCATCCTGGTTTTCTTAGAAGCCTTGCCGACTGGTCTCCTGGGCCTCTGCTCCCACTCAGACATCCTGGGCACGGCTCTTCGGATGTGACTCCTCGCCCTGTCCTCTGAGGGTCCCTGAGAGACCGTTGTCACCCCCGTATAGAGCTGCAGGGCGGGCAGGTGGGCCTCCCTCGCCATAGCCCCCTCCTCTCAGACCCACAGACTGAACTTGGCAGGCACATATTGCACTGCCTGTTTCCACGCAGTTCTCGTCAGTCCATGTGGCAGGCAGCAGGGTCGGGCAGTCCCCGAGCCCAAAGACCTGGAGGCACGAGGCTGAGGGCCGAACGGGGGCCTCGACTTGGGAGGTCCCCCCACCCCTGTGTGCCTAATGCCCTGGACCTGAGGACCTGGTCGCGCCAGGCGCTCAGGCCGTCAGCTGTCACTGGGTTTCTTTTAATGACTCAGTCAGGCTCAGAGACCACAAGATCATGTGTTATTCACATTAAGTCCTGTGAACAGAAACAGACGTAAAATCAAAATCATTCTCTAGTTTCACAGAGGGCACGTTGAGGTTTCGCTCCCCGGTCTTCTGTGCCCCAGATTAGCTGGGCCTGGCTCCTGGTCCGCACTGTTCGCTCTGGCTGGCTGCCCGAAGCCCCGGGGCCTCAGATGAACCTGCGTCTGTAGACATGCATCAGTGGGGTGCCCTGATGGTGCCCTCCAGGGTGACCCCAGGGCCCAGCGCAGGGAGGGACATGCTGGCAGGCAGTTCCGAAGCTCAAGTGCAGGTGTTACTTTGCTCAGGCTGCGTGACCGAGGACCATAAACTGGGGGCTTAGAAACCAGACATGCACCCTCTCATGGCCTGGAGGCCAGAATCAGATCCAGGTGTAGGTGGGGTGGCCCCACCCAGACCCTGCCAGGGGCTGGCGGCCACGCCTGTGGACCCCAGAGCAGAAGTGCCTGTCCCAGCCCAGGCACCCTGACATCCAGGGGGAGTGGTGGTGGGGTCCCAGGGAGGTCACAGGGAGGGTCAGGCAGGTCACACCTGCTCTCTCAGCGGGGCCTGTGTCGGATCCCGAGGTTCACCTGGCAGCTCTACAAGGACAGGGTCCTCCTGTAGCTTGTCCCCAGTGGTTAGCGAATGTGACCGTGGCTTACAAAACATGAGAAGCTCCCCACCTGCACAGCACTTGGGGGGACAAGTGGTTTCTGGGGTGCGGGGGGGTCTGTGTGGTGTGTGTGCCTTCAGCCCCTGCCTGCACTGAAGCCCCTCACGGGCACCCCAGCCTTCTGGTGGACCTTCCTGGCTGGTCTGCCTGGTCCCCTCGCCCGTCTGCCTGGTCCCCTCGCCCGTCCTGTCTCCCTCAGCAGCCCCAGCCCAGCTGGGCTCCCTGTAGCTGCCCAGCCGCGTGGTCAGGGTGGGCCTGTGATTTGACTTTGCTCTGAGGGCACCTCGGCCTTGTCACGTCCCAGCTGTTTGTCGTGGGCGCCTGGCCCTTCCCTCTGAGGGTGACGCTGGGGTCCTGGGTCCTACCTGTGTGGGGTGGGCGCGCCTGCCCCGGCTGCCCTCACTCCTCTCTGATGGCCAGGACTCGCGGTGGGCCTGGACCCCCAGGGCTACGGGAACCCTGACTTCTGCTGGCTGTCCCTCCGAGACACCCTGATCTGGAGCTTCGCTGGACCCATTGGGACAGTCATAATTGTGAGTACAGAGGTGGGGTCCCAGGGATACCGGGAGCCGGCTCCTCTGAGCAGCTGAGGCAGGGCGGGAGCAGGAAGGGCTGATGTCACCCTGGTGGGGCCTCATCCTCAGACCTGCGGGTCCCTGGTTCTGGGCCACATCCGTGTGAGACGCCGGCGTCTGGCCCCAGGAGGTCCTGAGCAGGCAGACAGGAATCAGACCGAGGCGGAAAGGCTCTGCGGGTCTGTTCTGACAACACAGGTGAGGGGGTCCCCTGCTGTTTGTTTTTCAGGTCAACACAGTCCTATTCATCCTGTCGGCAAAAGTCTCCTGCCAAGGGAAGCGCCACTACTACGAGAGAAGGGGGGTCGTGTAAGTCAGTGGTGACAGGCGGGCGGGGCTCGAGGCGAGGACCCCTGGGCAGGGCCTGTCTCCCCCCCACTCCGAGCTGGGCCCACGGCCACTCCCAGGCCAGCTGCGGCCGTGTGGGGACCACTGGCATGGCCCGTCCCGGGGACCGAGGTCAGCTGTACAGCGGGGCTGACAGGCCACCGCAGGAGAGGTGGCGCGTCTGGACGCCATCAGGGCAGAGTGGAGTCGGATCTGAGCAGAGTGCGGGCACTGAGGGTGTGGGGGAGGCTGATGGCCACAGGGACCAGGCCAGGCCCGGGGACAGCAGCCTGGGGTGGGGTGGGGGCACATTCAGATGCAGGGGTGTGTAGGACAGAGGGTCACAGCTGAGGACAGGAGGGCTCTAGCAGTGACACCTGGACTGCGTCCTTCTCACCTGGCATGACATGGCAGTGGCAACAGATGTGGCCAGAGGCAGGGACAATGGTGGCGGCTGGGCAGAGGAGTCGGGGTGATGCTGGAGCCCCAGGAAGGAAGGAGGGAACTCCCAGCAGAAGGGGGCCCAGCACAAGGGAACCTGACGTGTTCTGGGGGTGGAGAGGAGACTGACCCACAAAAAAAGCCTCAGAGGGTCGGGCAGGGCAGCGGGAGAACTCGATGTGGAGCCTGGACCCGAGAAGGCCTTGGGGAGACGGGAACGGGTATCCGGTGGGCTGGGTGCCAGAGACGGGAGGCAGGTGAAGGGGTGGCGCACAGGAGGGGTGCTGGTCCTCAGAGAAGAGAGCTTGGGAGGTTTGGGAAGGGAAGGCCAGCAGGCAGGTGGGCAGGTGGACGGACGAGTGGCTGGGGGTAGGAAGACTGGAATCACGCCTGCCCCTGCCCCCGCCCCCAGCTCCTTGCTGAGGACCTCCTTCCTCCTGCTGCTGCTCGTCAGCGCCACCTGGCTGCTGGGGCTGCTGGCCGTGAACAGCGACGTGCTCACCTTCCACTACCTCTTCGCCATCTTCAGCTGCTTACAGGTGAGCGACTTGTGGGAGGGGTCTGTGCTGGCCAGCCCCGGGGAGGTGGGTCCTGGGTCACTGGTGCTGCTTCCTCTCTGAAAGGCCTGGACCCCGAGGGGCCCGGAGGGTTCCCAGGGAGACCCAGAATCCAGACTGTCCTGGCTGCATCCAGGCTGCGTCCTGGCTCTCGGAACAAGCGGGCCGCCCCGCGGCTGTGGTCCCAGAGCAGTCGCAGTGTGTTCAGGCTACAGTGCACGGTCCCAGCACCAAAAGGAACCTGTTGTCCCAGACACAGCCCTGCCCAGAGCCGTCCCGGGCCCCTTGCTTGGTCCTCCTGTGTTGTCAGGGCTCAGCCAGTGCGGGCCCTCTCCCCTCCCTGCGAGGAAATCCCACGTGTGTCCCTAGGAGGGGTCCTGACCGTTGACCATTCATGCCAAGACTCCCCAGGAAGATGGTTAGAAGTGATGTGGGGGACTCCAGGGGGACTCCTGCGGCTTGGGGTGGGGCCCTCCAGTCCCCAAATGCTGACTGCCCTGGGCAGGCTCCTCAGGGAAGCAGGGCCCCCTGCAGGGGGAGGCTGAGCCTGGGGGCCTTGCTGGGCTGTGCCCTGCGCCCCAGTCCCCGCCGGCCAGACCCCGCCGGCTGCTTTCCTGACCTGCCGCCCCCTGCCCAGGGCCTCTTTGTCCTTCTGTTCCACTGCGTGCTCAACAGGGAGGTCCGAAAGCACCTGGAGGGGGCACTCTCCGGGAAGAAGCCTCGCCCAGATGACTCGGCCACCACGAGGGCCACCCTGCTGACGGTAGGAGGCGCCCAGGGTCATCCGCAGGCCTGGGGCCAGGCTGCGCTGCTCACCAGGGATCTGTGTGGGGGTCTGGGCCCCTCACAAGGGGTTGTCCCTGAAGCATGGCGTCCAGCCTGACCAGACAGGCTCTGCCATGGTCACAGCTTGCTTTTCAAGGTCTCAGGGGGACAGGGCCCTCCTCTGCCCTGGTGGGCTCGGCTCACCAATAACCATGCCCCTCCCCCAGCGCTCCCTCAACTGCCACACCACCTACAGCGAGGAGCCGCACCTGCTGCGGACGGCCCTGGGCGAGTCCACCGCCTCTCTGGACAGCACCGTCAGGTCAGGCCCGAGCGTCACCCTCGCTGTCCTTCGGGTGGGGGGTGGCCCAGCTCTCGTCGCCTGCACCCTGCTGTTCTAGCTCACGGGTGCTTCCCGGTGCGCTCAGAGAACCTTCCAGAGCCCACATGGCCGTCCTGGCACGTTCAGCAGGTGTTCGGTGCTGTTGGGTGGCCACAGATGCAGCCCCCCGGGCAGTGGTGCTGAGCCCACCCTCCCTGCCCTCCCTAGGGACGAAGTGGGCCAGAAGCTGAGCGTGTCCTCCGGACCAGCGAGGGGTGGCCCCGGGGAGCCGGACTCGTCCCTCCTCCCCAGGAGCACCAAGAAGCCCCACGGTACGTGTGCGCCAGGTCGGCCCCTGTCAGCCTGCGCACCGCCTCCCGGAGGTCATGGGTGAGGGCGGCTCTCATCTGCCCCCCGGAGCACGTACAGCCCTGAAGGGGCCCGACCATGGCCTGATGCCTCGGACCCAGGCGGCCCCGCTCTGCCTCAGGCAGGAAGCCCCCCCGCCTGCCCCAGCCTGAGCCCGCCCCTGCCACCTGCAGGCCACGACTCGGACTCCGACAGCGAGCTGTCCCTGGACGAAC
This sequence comes from Macrotus californicus, assembly GCA_007922815.1. Classification (NCBI taxonomy): domain Eukaryota; kingdom Metazoa; phylum Chordata; class Mammalia; order Chiroptera; family Phyllostomidae; genus Macrotus; species Macrotus californicus. The sequence continues at coordinate 444,059 of VMDR010000019.1, forward strand.
AAAGCAGCTCGTACGCCTCCTCCCGCTCGTCGGACAGCGAGGATGACGGGGTGGAGACCGAGGACAAATGGGACCCAGCCCAGGGTCCTGTCCACAGCACCCCCAAAGGTGAGGGAGCGGGCGCAGCAGAGGACAGAGGCCCTCCCCCCAGCCACCGAGCTCAGACAGGGCAGTCTTGGGGTCTCTCTGCAGACTCCCCCTGCCCAGACCCACCAAGCAGACGGGTAGGGGGAGCCAGCAGAGGCGCCAGGGGTTGGGCTTGGTGGGGGATTGTGTCCGGGCCGCTCAGGGCGCACACTGCCCGGTAGAGGGACAGTCAGGAACTTCTCAGGGGTGGGGCCTCCCTGCTTGTTGATGGGGCCCCTGTGCCGCAGTGGACGCCACACCCAACCACATCCCTCCCGACTGGCCGGACGGGAGCCTGGGGGGCAGTGACAGTGAGGAGCCCAGTGAGAAGCTGCCCCTGAAGGTGGAGACCAAGGTCAGCGTGGAGCTGCACCTGGACCAGCAGGGCAACCACTGCCACGAGCGCCCGCCGGACGGGGAGAGCGGCGGCCCGCCCAGACCTACGGGTGTGCCCCCCACGCAGCCCCCGGAGCAGAGAAAAGGTGCCTCTGGCTGGCCAGGGACCGCTGTCCTAAAAGCCCCTGGTCCTGAGAGAAGGGCGGTGGAGGCGGGGCGAAGGGGTGGGGGCGGAGCTTGCTGATGGGGCGGGGCCGGGCGGGGCCTGACGCCTGGGGATGGGGTTAGGATGGGTGGAAGAGGTGAGTCCTGGGCATGGCGTTCTGGCCCAGGCAGGCAGAAGTGGCCTCCTGGTCTCACCACCTGGGGCTGAGACCCGGGTAGGGAGGCCCAGTGGGGGCGCAGGGCTTCCGGAACCCGCATGAATTGTGTCCCGTCCCCGTTGCAACCACCCCCCCCCCCCCTCTCCCCGCAGCCCGCTGCAGCCAGCGGGTCAGCCTGATCGCCACTTTCTCAACCCCCACCTCCCAGGCATCTTGAAAAACAAAGTCACCTACCCGCCGCCGCTGACGGAGAAGACCCTGAAGTCGCGGCTCCGGGAGAAGCTGTCCGAGTGCGAGCAGAGCCCCGCGTCCTCGCGCTCGCCCTCCCTGGGCTCCAGCGACGGGGTCCGCGGCCCCGATGGCGCCATCACCATCAAGAACCCGCGGCGGGAGCCGGGGCGCGAGCACCTCAACGGGGTGGCCATGAACTTGCGCGCCGGGAGCGCCCACGCCCACGGCTCCGACTCGGAGTGAGTAGCAGCAGGACGGCCGCCAGCCAGCCTTCCCTTTGTGCCCCGTCCGCGGTCATTGGTCAGGGGCCTGAGCTCTGCGGCCGAGACCCTGGGCCGCCCAGACAGAGGGGCGCAGGGTCCCAGGGGCCGCCGTACCCCGGTGGGAGGGGCCCCAGTGAGAGGGGCTCCAGCGTGGCCCCCAGGAACTGAGCGGAGGTGGCCCACTTCCTGTCCTGGGTGGCCCGGGTCGTTACTACCCCATTTCGTGGTTGAGAGGGCTGAGGTTCGGCGGTGACAGGCGCAGACCGGCCTGCTGACCTGTCCCCTAGGCCCCTTCCTAATGCAGGCCCTTCGGGAGGGGCAGAGTGGGCGCCTTCCTAAAGCGTGAAGCGTGAGTTTGGGTGCTGACCTCGATAGTGTGCTGCAGCACCAGGCCAGCCCCGCGGAGGCTCAGACGGGGGAGGGGCGGGGGGGGGCAGGCCTGGCCACCCCCTCTCCTGCCTCCTTCTGGAGCGGCTGTCCACACATGGCCCCTGGAGCCCCCGGGGAGCCTCGGTCCCTGGAGTAGGGGGTTCTGCCCCTACGTGACCTGGGACCTGGCCCAGCCCTGGGCTTCCTGTGGGCAGAGGCCACCTTGCTGACCCTCCACCTGCCTGGTGGCTTCTTCCCACGCACAGAGGCAGTAACGAAACTTCAATTTGAACCATCAGGAAACCGTGAGACCAGCCCCCCTCTCTGCCCAGGCTTCTGGGCTGCATTGCAGTGCCCTAGGACCGTGGAGCCCGAGGGGCCACCGCCATGACAGCGAGGCAGGCCCTGGGGTCTCTGTGAAGAGGCAGCCCCGTGCCTGGCACGACCCGCGGTCCGGGGCTGCCCCAGGGGCTCGGGGCCATCCAACCTCATGACAAGTGCCAAAGGTGTGGACTCCCGGGCCGGCACCACTACTTCCTCAGACTGCAGACGGAGCCAGACCTGTGCGTGGGCCTCACCAGGGGCAGGCTCGGCGCCAGAGCTGGCGGGGCCGAGCTGGCTTTGCGTGCGGGGGACCACTGGGCCGGGCTTGCCGGGTTTGGGGACACTAGACACAGACCGAGGAGCAGGGCCCGGCCGCCCGCCCGCCCGTGTGGGCATCTCCCTGCAGTTGGAGCCCCTGGCCAGCAAGCTGCGCTGAGCAGCCTGTGAGGAAGGCCCGCCTTGTCGTAAAGCAGGTCGCGTCCCCCTGTGGAGCAGGTGTAGGTGCTTTCATGCATCTGACGGGACTGTGAGAAGGCAGAGACCCGTCTGCATTTTGTGCCTGTGCTGACTGCTGGGACTGGGAGACCCGTGGGGTGGTCTCGCGGTGTTTTCTGTACGGGGAAGAGGGCACGGTTGTCCTTGAACCTGCCATGCGCTGATGCATTTGGTGTCCCAGGAAATCCAGGGCGGGGGTGTTGGCAGAGAAACTGGACTGAAGACACAGACAGAGGTCCCTCGGCTGCTTCCCTGGCTGAGCAAGGATCCTCGGGCATCACCCGCGCAGTTGGAGTTCACTGCTTGTCTGTGGCTGAGAGGTGGGCGCTGCCTAGGCAGCGGTGGGTCCCAGACGGGGCGCTCCGGGCCTGGGCGGGACTCAAGGAGCCCTGTGGAGGTCGATGTAGAATGTAGGCGTCGCACGGCCAGGACTGTCACACCGGTCCTTCCCTGGCTGTGCCCCTCGCTCAGCCACGCTAGATCTAGGCCCTACAGGGCCTCCCTGGGCCCCTTCCCAGGGGCCTGGTTCTGCAGGTGGGGACTCTATTGTCCCTCTGCTCCTGGTCTCTGGCATTTTAAAGCGTTCACACACGTCCCTGATTCAGAAGGAGGTATGAGGTCTTCCAGGATGTCACATTCCTTCCTGCCAACTCCCCAGCTCTTTGAGACTCCAAGGATCTCCAGGCAGCCTGGGCTCCCACCCCCCCAGTCTGACCAATTACTTCATTTTGCTTCAAATGGCCAATTGTGCAAAGGGACAAAGCCACCGCCACCCTTTCAGTGGTTACTGAGCTGTTTTTGGAAACTCACACCAAGGACCAGCTGTGACTGTCCCATTGTGGGCAGTCAGCCCAGCATGGCCCGAGGGGCTGTGGAACGAGGCCCAGAGTTATTCAGACACATTTTATTTCAGTGTTTTCTTTGTGGTTCAAATCAGGGGCCCACATAAACGATCAGCACAGCGGCTTCCAAGTAGAAGCCCCCCTACGTTAGGATGAAGATCAAGTGAAACGCAAAGATTTGCCCCCCGTGTTGTTCTGATGAAAATGTGAACTCGGTCCCCGACCGTGTGAGATGAAACGAGACCCTGGGTCTCCTGCCCCAATGAATTATAAATGTGCCTTAGCAGGTGAGTGGCCTTCTGGAGGTACAGGATGACAGTGCCTCAGCGTTCACGGCCCGTGGGACGTTTCCTACATACAAACAGGTTTTAATATTTTTGAGTCTGAACTCTCCGTTTTCATGGGTTGTGCCTCTTGAGGTGTGGTTTTTAATTTGATGGAACTGTTACCAAAAACACAAGTGTCAGTTTTATGAAGACGGGAAAGATATAAACCTATTTTTGTGACTTAGGACTCTAAGATAGAGATCAGACACTGGAGGGTTTTTTTGTTTTTGTTTTTTAAAGCAAATGTATATTTATTAATGTTCAGAACACTGGAATTACATCACAAATGAGAAAAATGTCTACAATAAATTAAGATTTTTGAATTTGTGCCTCTGCTGGGCGGGTCTCCCCACCCCCTCCCTCCGTTTCTAGGGCAGCTGTGGAAGGGACCCAGACCGGGTGCTGACGGCAAGCCTTGGAGAGCAGGAACTGGGCTAGAACTTAGTTCATTCTCCTTCAGGGGTGTCCTGAGAGCTTTAAATTTGTATCTTTCACCCAGTTGGGGAAATTTTTAGCCCGTGTTTTTCAGTGCTGTTTCCCCTGCACCACTCTCTCTCCTGTCCTGGAAGGCCAGAGACAGCTGTTAGACCTGGAGGCTCTTTCCATCTGCTTTTCTATGTTTTTTTTTAAAGATTTTATTTATTGTCAGAGGGAGAGCAACATCGATGTGTGGTGGCCTCTCCCGTGCCCTCTCCTGGGGACCTGGCCTGCAACCCAGGCATGTGCCCTGACTGGGAATCGAACCAGCGACCTTTCAGTTCCCGGGCCGGCATTCAATCCACTGAGCGACACCAGCCAGGGCTCTGTCTTTCAGATTTCCTCATTTCTAGCAACCAACCTACATGTTCACGGACATGTCCCTCTGCCACCTGTATTCTGTTGAGCCTCTCCAGAGTATTTGACGTCAGGTGTTGTCAGCCTGAGTCCTGAAACCTCCACTGGGTTCCTTGTGTAATTGCCACGCCCCTGCTGAGGCCTTCCGGTTCTCCGTGCGGTTCTGGCGTGTTTGCCCGCACGGCGTGGACCCGGCTGTAACAGCTGCTTTAAAATCTAAACCTCAGAACACCTGGGTCTTCCTGGGGCGGAAATCTGGCGTCATCTCCCTTGGCTTTTTTCTGGCTCCTCCTATGCTGCTTGACTCCAAAGTGAGCCCTCGGCCGGCACCTTGAATGCCGTGAGACTCTGGGTCCTGTCGGAATCCTCTGGCAGGTGCCATCTCTCTGCTTGTTGCAGCCTCAAACCTCCGGCTAGGTTCGGACCATAGGCTCGGCCTCGCCTTCTGTGGGCAGCGGCTCAGTGCCCGGGCCCTTGGCTGAGCTGCCTGGGGTCCATCCGGCAGGTCTGCCGAGCAGAGTCTGGGGTGGGGGTGGTCGTTTCAGGTCATAGTCTGTTCTCAAAGCCTCTGATAAGCTGCTCTGGGTCTGCTCCATATGCCCTGATTTGGGGGTGAGCCAGCACCCACGGAAACTAGGGGGTCCACCCCAGCTGTCCCCTCCCTCCCTGGGACTTGCCTCATCACGTGCACTCCTGGGGCTCCTGCAGAGGGCTAGCCGCTTGCTCTGTTGCCCACTTCCACCCAACTGGGGCTGCGCTCGGGGAAAATTAGAGCGAAGAAAAAACTGGGTCCCCCAACTCTGTACCGGGCCCCCTTTTCCCAGGCCTCTCTTGGAGGCCAGCCCTGATGGTGACCACACAGCTCCAGAATTTGGGAGGAGAAAAAGGGAACTCTCCCAAACGCCTCCCCTCATAGATCACTGAAGTTTTGCTTCCCCCCACCCACCTGCCAAGGTTCGCTGGTCAGAGTGCTTGCTCAGCAGGGAACGGACCGGTTAGCTTTCAACCCCGAAGCCCTGCCCACTGGGGAGACATGGACGGACCCGAGGGGCCCCTGGCAGAGGGGAAGCGCCAGCGGGGCTGGGAGTCCATCTGCGGGCACAGTGCGCCCACCGGCCTCGGACAAGGCCGCTGTGGGACCGAGCGGGCTCGAGACCAAACCAGACCCCGTAATGCCGTCTGCACACAGGCATGAACGCTGAGCACCAGCAGCCCACGGAAATGGCCGAGCCTCCCAGGCCGGGCTGCATATGTGCCTGCTGCCTCAGCGGTCACAGCTGTGGCCTGCCCCACTCCCTGCCCCGCAGACCAGGGTCCCTGGGGCACCTGGGTTTGCTTCCCGGGACGTGGATGCTGGCAGAAGACAGGCCACGGGTTTGGCACTGGTCGGGGCCCAGGGAAGGGGCCTTCCAGGAGCAGTTCTAGGGTCCGCCTCACTGAACTCTGGAAATGGGACTGGGGGTGGGGGGCAACCCTTTCTTTGTATCAGCTCTGAACCGGGAGTGCTTCCCCCTTTCCTTCCCTGCTCGCCTCAGTAGATGCCAGGAAGTGGTGGCGTGGCAGCAAGGGTGCCCGAGTCCCACTTTCAGCCCCCGTCTCCTGAAGAGCACCTGTGGGCACAGCCCAGGAGTCTGCAGGCCCCAGCAATGCTCTTGGCCCGGCAGCGCCCCCTGGCGGTTTTGGCAGCTGCTAATGCTCTCCAAGTGGTGCCCAGCCAGCCGTGGGACACGGTGAAGCCGTGGTGCCCAGTGGAGAGCAAACGGCACTGCCACGTGAGAGGCTGCCCGGCACCAGCCACAGGTGAGGCCTGGAGGGCCTGGGGGTAGTGGCAGGCCTGTGTCCCCTCCTTCCACCGTGCTCCACTGGCCGACCTGGCAGGCCAGCAGAGCTGCTGGAGGCTGGAAGGGCGCCTCCCTTCGGCAGTCCGTCCCCCGACCCCGGCCTCGCACTCCCTTGCCTGCCGCTCTGAAGGTCAGCCGTGCACAGAGCAGGGTGGGCACCCTGGAGGCTCCCAGACGGGGGCGGCCGCTCAGACCTCCATTCCCAGGGCAGTGAGTCGAGAAACCCGAGCCTGCGGTGGCTCCCTGTGCCCTCAAGCTGGTGGAACAAAGGCAGCGTTTCAGTCCTGGCCTGTGTGCTGGCAGATGGTCCCCAGGGGCCGGGGCCACTGCAGGCTGCCCAATCCCCACTGCCCAGCGCGCTGCGGAAAGCGGATGCCAAGCTGCGCCTGCCCCCACCTGAACAGAGCAGCCTGGGCCTGCCCTCTGCCGCCCCAGAGCACAGCAAACAGCACGGACACCGTGTGGTGGCTCTGGCTCATTCCCTGCCCTTGGGAGACCCTGCTGGGTGAGGCTTCGAGTAGAAGGGGCTGGGGGAACAGGAGGCCTGGGGTGCTTAGGGGGAGGGGCGTCAGCTCTGCAGGTGGCACCGTGCCCCCCAGTCCAAACTCAGGGAGGGGACAGGAGAGGCTACTCTATGGACACTGTCCCTGCCCTGGGGCACCACCCTGCCCTGTCAGGAGCACAGCCCATGTGGGACTCTTGAGGATGGGATGGGTAGGGTCCTCTTGGTCCCTACAGAGGTGTGCCCTCCTCCCTGCCCAGGTAGGGTGGCTTGGGCCCAGATGGTGGAGGTTGGGCTGGCACCCAGCTGTCAGCCTGTTGGCCCTACTCAGTGCCTGCTCTCAAGGTTCCCCCACCATGGCCTGTCACCCCTACACAGGGCCACACTGAGCCAGCTGTGGGACCCCCTGCCCCATGCTGGAGGGGTCATGGCGCCAGGCTTAAGGGCAGTCTTCCAGCAGATCTGCGGTGACTCCCAAGTGTGTGCAGCCCTGCCCCCTGCCCCCCGCCACTGCCCTCCCATCCTACCCAGTGCCAGAAGAGGCTGCTGGCAGATTCCACATGCTGGATAAAAACTTTATTCAATACTGTCCCCACAGCTCCTCCAGTCCCCTCCAGGGGCTCCGGGATGGACCCCATGCCAGCAAGTCCTCTTGGCCCTTCCTGGGGCAGCAGACCTGGCCAGGCCCCCAGCTGCCCTCCTTAGGCTCTGCTCCTCCACGTCCGCTCCGATGCTCAGGGTGCGGGGCCGGAGCCTGGGCCATCACCGGGGCCCTCCGTGGCTGCTCTGGGTTGGCTCCTGCCTCTCTGGAGTGTGTAGGCAGACGGTCCCAGGCGCAGGATCTTCCCGCTGCCCAGGCACTCGCCCCCTCTGTAGAACACGGCGAACTGCGAAGGAGAGGGCCCGTGTCACCAGGGGCCTGGCACCAGGTGCCTACAGGGCAGCCAGGGAGGGGAGGAGGGAGGACATTGCCTCTCCCAGACCTGTCCCTGCTCCCTGGGAGGCGTGACCTGAGCACCCACATGCACTCTGCCCCTGGCTGGGAACCAGATGCTCTGGGGAAGTGAGGTGTCGCCCTTTCTGCAGGAAGCCCGCCAGCCACCAGCCCAGGTGCCCCCCGGGGGCCAAAGAGCTGGGGCTAGACCCATCCCCACACCAGGGCCCACCGGGTGCACTCACCTGCCCCAGGGTGAGGGCCCGCACTGCCTTCACAGCCGTCACCCACACAGTGCCGTCCTGATTGAGGGTCAGCACGCAAGGTACTAGGGGGAGAGAGGGGCCCTTGGAGGGAAACTGGCATGGCCTGCGTGGTCAGCCGCAGGCCACACACTGCCTGGACCCACGGCCCTAGGCTGACTCCTGGGACCCTCCCCGTATCCTGGAAAAAGAGAGCTGAGCCAGGCCTCTGGGCCTCCCAGGCCAGCCGCCCACGTGGGCACGGGGAAAGGGGGAGGGACCATGTGACATGACCCCACACCATGGGGGCCTGCTGCCCCATGTCTCACCCCCTGCCCCAGACAGGCGTAAATCTGGCCTCTGTGGGCAGATCCCTCCCGCTCAGTCACCTAGCGCCATCTGGTGGCGGAAGCGGAAGTGGCACTCCATCATCTTGTCCCTGACCAGGGCTGCGGGCGGCTCCTCGGTGATCCAGTGCACACGGCCGGTCCGCAGCAGGTCCCTGTACAGGGCCGGGTGGTCTGTCCCAGGGGCCTACAGAGTGGGATGGGAGATGGTGACGCCCTGGAACCCTGAGCAGGGCAGCCCTGCCCCCCAAAGCCACCTCACTGCCCCGCATTAACGACGACCATAAGAACACACACATATTGCTAGTGTGTCTGCCAGGGACACTCCCGTGATTCTCAGGGGCCCTGTGACCTCGGTTTTGCAGAAGAGGGAACTGGGGCACAGGTCACAGTCACACTTGGTGAGCAGGGGCCTGTGCTCTGACCCCATGACCTCACCACTCAGCGCCCCCCGCCCCCAGTCAGAGTCTCCCCCTGGCCCCCCACAGCCTGCCTGGGGCCAATGCCAGGGACATGCACCTGTCCGCCTCAGGCCAGTCTCCAAAGGCCCCTGCGGGAGGCCCACCCAACCAGACTGTGCTGGGTGGGGCCAGCTGGGGTGGTCTGCTTCTAAGCGGCCTGGCCCCAACCCTCCAGCGCCCCCCGGGCCTCCTGGGACCTAGAAGCCTCCCCTCGGAAGCAGGACCAAGGGCTCTCAGAAGGAAAGGAGACTCACACGGGGACAAGTGTCCATCAGTGACCCTCGTTTTTTCCCAAAGCAAAGGACACCACTGGACGCAGCCCTGAAACCGCTTAACCGTGCCTGCCCGGAGCCGCTGCCCAGGGCGTCCCGCCCACAGCGCCTTTCGGAGGGGACGTCCCAGAACAGCAGGCGAGGGCTGCTGCCTCTACCTGGGTCAGAGGAGGTCCCCAGCTCTGTGACAAGAGCAGGAGGTGACACCGGCTCTAGAGGCCCCAGGCAGGCGTCCAGGGTGCCTGAACGGCAACACCGCAGACCTGTGGGGTTGGAGTCACTGCCATGGAGCGGGGCTCCCTGGCTCCACCCCCTGGACGCCAGCAGTGCCCAGGTCGCACCCTCCCATGTCCTGACAATCCAAAATGTCCCCAGCCCTGGTTGGTGTGGCTCAGTGGACTGAGCGCCAGCCTGTGAACCAAAGGGTCGCCGGTTGGTTCCCAGTCAGGGCACATGCCTGGGTTGCAGGCCAGGTCCCCAGTGGGGGGCACATGAGAGGCAACCACATATTGATGTTTCTCTACCTCTCTTCCTCCCTCCTTCCCCCTCTCTCTAAAAATAAATAAATAAAATCTTCAAAAACAAATGTCCCCACGCATTGCCAAATATCCTGGGGTGCGTGTGGGGGATCAAGCACCCTCTGTGGATGTGCAGCTCTAGGGCTCGGAGGAGGTGTCCAGGCGCAGCTGGCAGCCCCGCGCGGTCCCACTGTCCGCGGCCGTCGTTCCAGAGACGGCCGGAAGCCACGGGCACACCTAGGCTGGGGCCGCCTCCTCCCAGCGGGGCCTTCGCACACCCACTGCCTCTGAGCCCTGCCCCTTCTGTAAACGCGGAGGAACAGCATCTGTTCCCGGGGCCACGGGACGATTAGCAGAGTGACGCCCATGGTGAGAGCCGGGGGAGGGCCTTCAACACCCCGGAGCTGTGGGCCCGTCCCAGGAGGGCGCGGCGAGGCTGCGCGTGCTCCCCCAGCCCCGCGTCACACCCGCGGCTCTGCCCCCCAGCCGGAAGGCCGCCCGTCTCACCACAAACACGTTGCCCTCGGTGCCGTCCTTCTCCACCACGTACCAGGGCTCGTGCAGGCCGCCTATGTTGGCTCTCTGGCCCACGGTGAACAGGAACCAGCCTGTGGAGAGAGCCGTCAGCCAGGTCGGCCCAGACTCAGCTCTGATCCCGCACCCTGTGGTCTGCACCACCGCCTCAGCCCTGACTAAGCTCGGGCTTGTCCCCCTCATCTGGGCCAGGTACCTGGCACCCCGCTAGAAGCAACCGAGGGACCACGAGCAACGGGGACAGCGCCTTCAGAAGGCTGGCTGAGTGCCCTGTTGGAGGCCACGAGATCCTTCCCGTGGAGCTGCGGCTGTGGGTCTCAGGTGTGCGCCCCCCCCATGCACTAACCACAGCGGGGTTGGACTACCTCTGTGTGCCGCCCCTCAACAAACATCACAAGGCCAAATGGCAAGGTCACCCCCTTCGTCCCAGACCCAGGAATGACACACGCAAGCACAGACCACTGCAGGAATCATAGGCGCCCCCTTCAGTACAGCCGGAGTCACAGCATCAGTGAGCGCAAGAAGGAGTCCTGTCCCCAGCAAGGGGGCCACCTCCCCGTCTAGGAAGTGCTCAGCCCCCTGGGAGCTGGGACATCTAGGTCCCGCTCCACAGGGGAAGCCGCCTGCCGGAACCGAGATGGGCGTCCAAAGGCTGACCCGTATGCGGGGCTGGCCGCTTTGGAGCAGCAGCCCCAGTCCTGCGGCCAGTCAGGCGCATGCTGGGCCAGGGCTCATCTGCGCCTCAGGCCCCAAGGACACAGCCCAGCCGCTCACTGACCCAAGCTGTCCTCCCGAGGGTCTGTGAGCCCTGCACCTGACCAGTCTCCATTCTGGCCTCCCCGCTCCAGTCCCTGCAGGCTCATGGTGCCCCTCCCCACTGCCACCGCACAGGAGGGAGCAGCACAAGGGTCACCCGATGCCATTGCTTCGCACTGTCCACAAGGCAGGGAGAGCCTCACTCCCTCCCTGCAGCTAGTGCCCTCTCTGCGCCACTCACACGGTGCCAGCCATGCAGACCTAACCCGCAGCTCAGAGAGCGGGATCCTTCTGAGGCGGGTGGCACCCTTTCCCATTGGCTGCAGTGCTGGAAAGGAAACCACCTCTGGAAACACAAACACCCACGTGAAAGCTTCTACTGCACCCCTACCATCCACGTCTCGTCCTGCCGCCGGCTCTGACTCCCGGGCAAATGTGGACGGGGTGGCGGGCCCCTGCTCTGAACTTCCCGGGCTGCCCCGCGCCCCGGAGTTTACAAGGAAAGGCAGCCGAGGCTGCGTCTCACCTTTGTGTGTTCCCAGAACTCTGTTGTCTTCTACGGAGATGAATTTACCGGGCCGCGGCTGCAGATACTGGAAAACACACGCTCTGTCACTCCTGGACCCACGTCCAGGGTGGAGACAGGGCCCCACCCCTGCACACCTCAGCACTCACCTGCAGGATGAAATTTTCAAAGTTTCTCTTGCCAACGAAGCAGATGCCCATGCTCTGGAGGGAAAGCGGACACCCATGAGCTGAGCAGGGGTCCACGCCCGCTCCACTCGGGCCCCCGCGGCCCCCAGCCTCACCCCGGGCCCAGGGCTGGCATCTCCCACAGCACCCACACACGGCCACAGCCCACACAGACCGGGGGCTCCCTGGACGCTGACATGTCTGTGGTCCCTGGTCCTGTACTCGGCCAGCTAAGCAAGCAGGCCACCCTGACACCCAGCAGGGTCCAGCCCCTGTGTCACAGATGACAGGCCAGCTGCCTAGGAAAAAACTAAAGTTGCTCAAGGCTTCAGGCCACTGCCCATGAGTCTCAGGAGAAAGGGACCAGAACAGCCACGGGAAGCAGAACAGCCGGGCCAGCCGCTGGAGCACCCTTGGGAGAGTCCGAGGAAGGGGAGACTGTCCCTGTGGAGACCCGTTCTAGCGGAGACAAGCTCTCCTCAGTGCCACCCCCAGCACAGGGCTGCCCTTAACCTTCAGCTGGTGTCTCTAGAATGTGGGTCCCAGGAAGGTGGCCCCCTTGGCTCCTACCCCTCACTTGGAAACAGAGCAGAGAAGAGAGGGACAGAACGGATGGTGGGGGACAGGCAGAGGGAGCCAGGATCGCTGACAAAGGCACAGCCAGTGTGTTCCCAGGAAGATGGACAGGAAGTGGTGACTCTAGTTAAAGCCACCTCTACCCCAGGAGCGGCTGGAGCTGACTGATCACGCGGGGGGTGGCCGGGCTGACTTGGGCCACCCTGCCCCCGGCACCAAGCCCCCAGCGGGTTTCACCTAAATCCTCTGATGCACTGGGCTTCCTGGCCTCGGGGCCTCTGCCCATGCCCTTTGCGCTCTCTGGGGGGCGTCCCCAACCACTCACAGGACACCAAATCCCACTCGCCCTCTCGGCCCTGGGCCACACGGCATTCCCTCAGAGGCCTTTCCCGGCGTTTCCACCCGAGCCCACTGCTGTTCCCTCTCGCAGACCTTTCCTGGGCTCACAGGGTGTCCCTCAAACCGCGCGTCCTCCCGTCCCCCAAGGTCAGTGATGGAAACGTGATCCGTGCAGGTGCGACAGCCCCTCCCCGGGGTCTCGGGAGCCTGACTGCCCGGCTCCCTCCTGGCAGCTGCACCAACAGTGTCCAAGGAGCTACCAGAGCCGCTGAGGAAGCTGCCCGCCCCGAGTGGCCGAGCAGGGCAGGAGGGAGGCCGGCTGAGCTGCTGGCTGACCGGGCAGGGATGCGCAGGTGGCCGTGGGCCTCTTCCTCCCAGGGCCCTGGCGCTGCGGGCAGAGCAACCCCCCCAGTCCTACCTCCTTTTTCTGAAGCACATGGTGGAGTCTATTTTCAGCAGCTATTTTCTTTACAAAATCTTTCGTTAGCCCCCCAAGAGGGAAGAGAGTTCTCCTCAGGGCCTCCTGGGAAACCTGGCTGAGAAAGAAGGTCTGGTCTTTAAGGCTGTCAGCTGCCTGGAGAAGCCGCACCACTGCCAAGAGTGAAGAACAAGAGACGTTGCAGGGACGGCGTGGCTGTGCTCCGCTCTCACGGCGCGGTGCGCCGCCCCTACAGACGCCCGGCCCGCAGAGACAAAGCCCGGCCCCACAGCGGGCCACACTGGGGCCCCTGTCTCACTCCGATCCACCTGCTGTTAGAAAATGAGGCAGGGAGGGTGATTTTCACCACAAGGAGGGTTATTCCAGCTCACACTTTGGATGGTAGTATTTCCAAAGATGGAACATCCCATTAAAAAAAAAGTTTAAGATGAATCTGGCCACCATGGGAAGAGAAGACCGCTCACAGACCCGGGCGGCCCGCTGCTCCCCAACAATCTCAGGGTGCAGGGACAGGCTGTGCGCCGGGACTCACTTCCGAGTGTGGCTCCCGGGAAAGACCACCCCCTTGGGTGCGTGCGCCGCCGCCCACCTTTTCTTTCAGGGTGAGCACTTATCAGACTCCGCGGTTTCGTGCCCTCTCTGTTCCCTGGAGCGGGGCTCAGAGAAGAGGTCCCCGCTCCTGCCCTGGGCCGGCCGGTCCTGCCACTGTCCGGCCCCTGCCCCGAAGGCCCACGACCCACGGAAAAGGCTGGGCACGGTCTCGGCGCCACAGGTCCTTCCAGCTCCCCGCGCACCCACGCCGAGAAGCCCCGTCACGCTGCACTTGGAGCACGCCACACGCGTGTGCCACACGCTCTGCGCGGCTCACGCTCTCCATCCCCGATCCCGCCGCTGGTTCTCACACGAGCTGTGTGAGTAGACTCACCCCAGTTTACAGACGAGGAAACTGGGGCCCAGGTAAGTGGGGCAGGCAGAGAGTGGCCGAGTGGAAAATGGAGCCCCCGAACGTCCCCACCACCGTGGTTCAGGCGCAAACCGCCAAGCCAGGTGCAGGGGAGAGACAGGGCCCAGCCAGCTCTCAGGCAGAGCTGAGCTCCACCAGGCGCCGTGTGTGTGAGGGCCTCAGGTACTGAGAGCGAGCTGCACTTTCCCGTAGTTCTGAGTTATGGTAAAACCAGCTCAGAGTTGACCATGTGGGACCAGGACAGCTGGCACCCCGAACCCACGGAAAGGAAGCAGCACCTGGTGAGGCTGCTCGTGCCGGGGTCTCTGTTCCTGCAACTTTGCTCCTGCGGCCCCGGGGCGCCACCTGCACAGGGGAGGGGGCTCTGTTCGGACCCAAGGCCAGGGCTTGGTGTCCCTAATGGAGGGGCCTGGTGCTCGGCCACTGTGCACTCTCCCCCAGGGCCCTGGTCAGGAGGCCCTAGTCCGAGTCTCCAGGGCAACCGAGCCGGAACACAACAAAAAGCTTCAGCGTGCTTGCGACAACCACCAGACAAAACCAGGCAAACGCAAGCTGCACAGGCCGGGAAGCCTCCGTGCCTGTCGTCGTGCCCGGGGGCTCTGTGAGGCAAAGCGCTTCCCGGGAGGGGAGCGGGCACGTCTGCTCAGTATGGAAATAAACCATCACCTCCTGCGGCCCCTGAACCCCGGGTTCCTGGGTAAGTGCTGCTCCGAGGGAGCTTCCGAGGGGCAGGGCTCCACTTCGAAGTCTCGACTTCCTCATTTGGAAGGTCCCCTCGGTGGGTGGTGCCCAAGGGAGGGACAGGCAGCGTTTGGAGAGGAGTTGGGGACTTGTCATCTCCCAGGTCGGGGCCACAGGGGCCCCCAGGCCAGCGCAGCAGCCGAAGGCCCGAGGCCCTGGGGAGCAGTGCGCACCTTCTGCCGTGGGTAAGGGGGGAGTGGGCAAAGGGAACAGGCAGCCAAGTAACTGCCACCACACTCGGGACTTCCATGACAAAGTGCTCACTGCACGACAGCTGCAGCTAGCATACCGGCTGGGGACAGAGAACGGGACCCAGCGGGCCTGGTCAGCAGAAGGAGTCTGGGTGGCGGAGCTGCAAGGCAGTGGGCTGGGAGCCAGGTCTGCCCGCGGGGGCACCGCACTGAGCAACACCGTCCAAGCCCCCTTTCCTCAGCTGTGAAGGGGGCGGGGGCATGCCTCCTGACACGGCTGGGAGGAGGGATGCAGCGGGTGTGAGTGATGCCGGGGGCGGGGCTGGGGGAGGCCAGGAAGAGAACCCTCCCTGGCCTGACAGCCACAGGAATGCCTTGCACAGACACGGCTCCAAGCCCATCTGCCCTTCACTTAAACATGATGTGACCCTAAACTCTTCTACACACAGATGAGTGTGAGGACAAGCCAGCAGCTTCCCAGCTCACTGCCGGGCGTGTGTTTCTCTAGGAAAGCGAAACCCCGCCCCTTTGTCACTGCTGAACTAATTTGCAAACACGGCTCCACCAGGCCAGTGCTCTGACAGTCAAGCCACACTCAAGGACCCATGGTCTCAAGCCCTGGATACCTTGGTAGGTCGTAACAGGGCCTGTGGCACCCCAATTGCCGCTGTCAAGTACCCTCTCGGGTGCTGGGGGGCCTGCAGATCGCCAGCTCACGGAGTCTGGAACGAGGCCCTGGGGAAGTGACCCCTGCACCTGGGCTTTGTCAGACAGGACACCAAAGCCCACAGGCCCGGCACACACGGAGGCCCGGCAGGCGTGCTCACACGACAACCCTCGGTCGCTCTTCCAAGCACTTCACTTGCTCACAACAGCGAGCTCTGACCTGGGGCTTCGACTCACCGTTTCTAACCTCGAATCGGTTTCTGAAAAGCCCTTCCGGCCTCTTGATGTACTTCTGCTGAAAGACTTCCTCATCCTCCAGTGAGGTTCTCGCATAGTGGCCCGTGGCAACCGCATCTGCTCCTGTCAAGTTTGAAGGCCAGGATGGGTTTCTGGCCTGTGTTCACTGGCTGGGCCCGAGCCGCCGCAGGCACCTCAGGAAGCCAGGACCCACCCAGCACCAACCCCCTTCAGCTTCTTGCTTAAAGTGACACAACATCATGTGCTCACAACTTCGAACCTGCCTTCGCCACCCCTGCAGGAAGCCAATCAAAATGCTCCTGCAGCTGTGCCGGCGTTGCTCACACGGGCATGCGCAGGCCACAGAGAGTGCGTGTGACTTCGGGGAGAAGCACACCCAGTACTGGGGCCCCACTTTTTAAGTGTGTGGAAAGAGATGAAGGAAAGGTCTCTTGAAGTCTGTTCCTCTGAGTCAGAGCCCTCCTTTTGCTGCTCTGTGGTTTAAAATTCTCTTTAATGAACGTGGGTGGGGCGGGCAAAGGCTGGCAAGCAATACTAAATAACAGGCCCTCCAACTGTCCGCACACGCACCGTGGCTGTGGCCACCTCTGCCCCCCGTACCCCCTCCGCCACAGGGAAGGGCCGCCCCGCACGCTCAGTGTCCTTTCCCACGTTGTGCAGGAAGGGCCAGCGCCCGCCCGGGCACCCACATGCCCCTCGCTGTGGGGGAGCGCCAGCTACCCAGCGCCGGAAGACCCGGCGCTCACCAGACCAGCGCAGCATGAAACAGACAGAGGACGACCTGCAGGCAGAGGAGCTGCCTGAGCAGGGCGTTCAGGAGCACGTCTCCACGTCCCGCTGACCCTCGAATAGCCGACCTCCCTACACAACAGCCGCGGGGGCTGCAGGTGGGCGGGGGCCCCCGCGCGCAGCCCCGAGATGCAGGGCGTCTAGCTTTCGTGTTCAGTCTGTGCCGCCACCGCTCGCCCAGGAAGTTCAGGTAGGGAGGTGCGCACCGCAGAGGCTCCTTCCAGAGGGCCCCCGACAGACGGCCACCTGGAGCTCTCTGCCAGGGCGAAAGGGAGCTCCGTGCTCCCCAAAGGCAAGCACGCCCCTCCGCACAGCTGTCCGTGTCTCCAAGGCGGGACTTCTCTTCTGCACGTGGCAGGCCCACCCTCTGGGGTCACACACCAGAATGGAGCCCTGAGCCACACACTTGCGCTTTGCCATGATGATCCCAAGCAGGCCCACAGTTCACCAGACGGCGCAGGTGCAGACACACTCAAATCAAACTCGACTCACACTCCCCGAGCCTGTCACTCTTTCCGAATAGCCGGAACTAAACGAAGCCCAGCAGACATGGCCTGCCAAGGGCAGACCACAGCGGAGCTGCCCGCCTCAGACGCTCTGTGACCACAGGGCAAACTCAGGCTGCAGGGGCTGGGATGACAGGGGCAGACTAGGCTCACGGCCGGCTCCGCCAGCTCGCGGCCCCAGGTCCTGCCCCAGTCTTGGGCTAGGAAACAGTGAGTGCCGACCCAAGGTCGCGTTTGTCTCTGCTCAGTGTCCTTTTTCTGAAGTTAGTCCAACACTCGGACTTGCTAGGACTTCTACTCTTTGTTTCTGTGGGCCTTTCCCCTCCCTAACTCCACAAACCGGCCTTCCGCCATCACCTGCTCGGCCGCAGGTCACTCGCACACCCGATCTGCAAGACTCACCTCGGCCACGCGGGCGCTAACCGCACAGAGGCATCGACAGCCCTGCGGCACCACTGGGTCCCTGGCACGCGGCCAGGCGTGGCAGGGCAGTGGTGGTGGGACAGGACCGACTGAGAGGCCAGTGTGGCAACTCTGGGAGCTCTTTCCGGTGACCCCGAGGGCACGAGATGGGACAAAGAGCCGGGAATGAACAGCAGTGTAGCAAGGGCACCAAAGGGCAGTCTGAGCGAGCAAGTCTGGGTGAGCACGGGGCCACGTGAAGGATGGGGCAGTCCCAAGAGGCAGATGGAGACGAGAAACTTAGGGACAAAATCACCACGCTGTCCATGGCGGCAGGGCCCAGCCCCATGGCTCTCAGAGCAGGCCCCTGAGATGCGGGCTCAGACCACAGCAACAGCATGGCGACCGGGCAGCGAGCCAGCACACCTTCCTTGGGACCCTGTGGGGTGGGCTCCCCCACTCGGGCTGTGCCTGTGCCCATCTAGCTGTGTGGGCCACGGGGAGCAGCCCCTCCTCCCAGGGGCCCTGCTATTCGCACACCACCAGAAAGTCTCCTCACTCGGGAAATCCAGAATGTTACTGTTCACAATGCTCCCTTTCCTCTGAAAAGTGAAACTGTTTACGAGGTTTGGATGCTGGGTCTGTAAATCTTATTACGTCTTTTTAACAAAACAGACGAAGATGACCCGAATTACTCACCGAGACTGCCCAGAGCGTAGTCAAAGAAGCACCGGAACTTGACGAGCTTGTTGCAGACGATGTCCGGGTTGGGCGTCCTCCCCTTCTCATACTCACTCAGGAAATCGCTGCAAGGAAAGCACACTCTTCACACCCCCGTGTGAGCGCATCCCCAGACGAGGCACGGGATAAAAAACCAGCTGTCTAGCATCTCTCCTCACCTTGTCAAAACTGCGATTCCCTACCAAGCAGGAGCACTTCGCACACGGCGATCTTGCGTGTTCCCATCAAACACCTGTTTAAGCTGGCCCACCTCCCGCCTGGACCCGTGACCACTAGTGCACCCGGATGAAAACAAGCCGTTCCGGCCAGCGTGACGCAGCAGGATCACAGGACTGTGGGGTGTGGCGCTTGCCCGCCTGCTTCCTGACGCCTCCCCCCGGGGCCGGCGAGTCGGCGCCAGCTGGTCCACGATCTCCGCCTGGGAACCCAGGTCACTTCCCTAACGTGACCCCCTAGACTTCCGAGGGCCAGCACCCGCCTGATGCTTCCAACGGGTGAGGCACCCTGACTGGGCGGGCTCCTGCCCCTGGGAAGGCCTAGACATGGGGAAAGGCGGGCTGACGAGACGTGCGGGGTTGTGGGGTGTGCACTTTGGGAGGCTCCAGCGCCGGAGCTGGAAGGTGCGTGGGTCCCTAACACGTGTGGCTACATTTTCATCGACACTAAAGCTCAGCTCCCCACTGATCACTGAGGGTGAAGACACCGAACGAATGACCTGGGTCAGGAGGGCTGCAGCTCGAAGACAGGCGAAGGCCGACAGGGTCCCAGGGCTCGTGCGTCTCTGGCTGTAGCAGGCTGTGTCCCCGGTGCCTCCCACTCCCCCCACCCTGCACGCCCAGGAGTGCGTGAGACTGGTGTTTCCTGTGTCCAACAGCACGTGGTGCTGTCACACTGTCCCCTCTCTTTGATCGTTGGACAGCCGTCATCACACGGCAAGCCGCTGGAGGGAGAGCCCCCACGCTGTCTGCACGACAAGCACGAGCGTATGTTGAAGGGGTTGGATGTTCGCACGGTTCCTGAAAAGCACACCCTGGGACCCATTTCTGAAACGGCACAAGGGCAGACGTGCCGGGCTCGGCGCAGAAGAGGAGCCTCGCCTGCACTGCGTGAGGGCAACGGCAGCTGGGTGGGACATCTGGCCGCTGACCCGTAGAGGCCAAGGGGTCTCCACAGACAGGACTCAGAGAGGTCCGCGCCAGAGAGCGCCATCAGAGCAGCGCGCGTTCAGCGAAGAGCGACAGGTCCAGGGGCATAAGGACAACCACGCCCACAGGCAGCGGGACCAGGGTGCCGGTCTGTGCCCGTGAGCTCCGAGGCAGCAGAGATGAGTTCAACGCTCCAGCGGGCTCTCTCCCTCCCTCCCGAGGCTCGGTGCAGGGACGGCGACAACAGTGCACTCGGACACTGGCTGGGCCAACCGGGCTTTAAGCCAACGCCTGCTCCTGACCTGCTGAGGACTTGTCATCCCACCTGCCCATCCTCGGTCAGAGGGGAGTCAGCCTTCAAAAACTCACATCTGCTCGCCCACCTTCAAAACACAGCGATGCAGGTGACGTTTAAGCCTGCCTTGGCGGCACTCCAGGGACCCCGGCCCGCTCTCCCTGCCCGCACAGACTTGGTCCTGATGCGATCACCGGCTGCTCCGCACTTCCCCGGGCCGCTACACTTAGGAACAAGCCCCGCTGCACCGCCTCCCAGGGAGGACCTCAGCACCTGTCAAAGGGCAGGTCCAGGTGGGAACAGCCCTCCGCTGACTCTCCAGCCTGATGAGTACTGCCCGGCAGGTCTGTCCTCTGGGACCTGTCCCTGCCTGTCTGCACCTTCGCCCCCACCCATACCCCCGTGTCACTCCGCAGCTTCCACAGCCGCGTGGACTCAGCTTCTCCACCGGCCTGCTTCTCCGTAACTTACCCCACACCCAGCTGCCCCGCACCCCACTGTTTTTAAACAGCGAAAACCACTAAAGCTACACACGTGTCACTTAGTAGCGTACCAGACACGGCGCTCACAACCCCATTCGAGTCTTACAATAACCGCACTGCCCCGTTGGAAGGATGAGAAAACTGAGGCTTAGGAGGGCCATGTAAATTGCCCAGGCTCACACAGTAGGGCAGAACCAGGACTGAACCCAGGGACTTTCTGACCTGGAAGCATAACGCACACATCACTGCCCCCCGGAGGCCTCTCTGGCCACCCAGGCACACGGCCGGCTCAGGCTCACTACACTGCGCCCTCAGCTTCCTTGCAGTGACAAGGACCAGCCAGGTTTTCCAGCACCCCTGAAATAAGGACTGGGACCCTCCACTACTGCTCGAGCCGCCATGTCGAGGGCAGGGCAAGCCTCCCCAACCGCTCTCCAGGACACAGCTCCCCCTGTGCAGAACCTGCGGCTTTGGGACAGGCTCTCTGGAGCCCCCACGTGCCACCCCCCAATTCCGCGTATGAAGACAGTCCCTCCTCCGCATTGGATCAGAAGTCCCTCACGTCTGGGACCAGGGCTCACACAGCTTGGGTCCCCAGGGCAGCGCCCTGAGCGTGCAGAGCCAGCCCTGAGTGCTGCCAGCACTGCATCGGTTCTCAGTGTGCGCACGCCCGTGTGCTCACTCGTCTTCAGAGGGCACAGGGGAGCGGGTCACTAACTCTTATGCTCAGAACCGCCTCGTCGCCGACCTGCACGCGCACGGAGACTCTCCTGGTGGCGCCTTCCAGGACAGAACCGGGTTCCGCTCTCCACTCTGACCCAACAGCAGACACGTCTCACAGCTCAGGAGGAAGGAGACTGCGGGCAGGTGGCAATAACGCAACTAGGAGCTGGGGTGCCGTGGGACCCAGGCCCAGCCTCCCACACAGAGCTCTGGGGGGTGGCTGAGGCCCCCCAGCACGGTCTTTGGCACCACTGCCCAAGAGCACGGCAGCACGTCAGTCGGGCCGACCCGAGACCCTCCGCTTGGAAAGGGCCCAGGGCACGTGCGGAGGCCTCTGCACCTGTGCCTTCACTCACCTGAACACATCGTTCCAGTACTCCTTCACGTAGGACACGTGGTGGAAAGGGATGTCCAAGATCTGGCAGACCCTGTAGGCGTCTTCGCAGTCTCTGTCAGCAGTGCAAATCCCCTGCTCCTCCAGCGAGTCCCAGTTCTTCATGAACACCCCCGTCACTTGGTAACCTGGGGGAGGGAGGAAGGGCAAGGGAAAGTGAGTACTAACACTCGTATCGGGGGCACGGGCAGCGGTTTCTGAGCCCCGTGCCCGAGCCCTGCTGTGCCTGGCAGTCCCTGCTTTGCCTTCACAGCAGATTCACACCCCCCTGAAAGCCACCCTGGGCGCTCACGGTTGGGCTCAATGCGCCCCCCCCCGGCAGCACTTTGTAGGCCTCCATCCCCGAAACACACCATCACACTGAAAGCGTTTGCCTGTTTGGTCCTCACGCCCCCACCTGTGTCGGCACAGTGCCTGGCACGCACCGTGAGTACACACATGCTAAACGAGTGAAGGGCAGAAGTTCAACACAATTTTTCAAAACAAATGAAAACCACCTTTCGGTTTTCAGAAGAGTGAACGCATTTGAAAAGTTATTTCCAATGACCATCAAAGACGTAGACACTACACCCTTAGACGTCAGACAAAACTTTGGTCATTTCATTACAAGGGCTGTCCTACCTATATATATTTCATAGCCTATATTTTCCCTTTCCCACTGTGACAAACCGCCCAACCAAATATTGGCAAGACCAACTTTAGCCTCACACCGTCTTAGTGAATTCCGCCCGTAGGAGATGTTTCTGTCCAGCGGGCTCGGTGTCGTGCAGGAGACCTAAAAGGTTAGTGCAGAACTCCAAGGAACACAGGTTCCATGACGAAGCTCTGCTGAACTAAATGGCCCTGTGCGCAAGAGCAGCCCATCCCAGCGGCTCATCAGCCCCCCCCCCCCACTCTGCTTCCCCAGCA
Source organism: Macrotus californicus (assembly GCA_007922815.1). Taxonomy (NCBI): domain Eukaryota; kingdom Metazoa; phylum Chordata; class Mammalia; order Chiroptera; family Phyllostomidae; genus Macrotus; species Macrotus californicus. The sequence goes on from VMDR010000019.1 coordinate 466,188, forward strand.
CCTGACGGCGTCCCCAGTGCCTAGCAGTGTCCAGCACAGAACAGGAGCTTAGAGCGCTTATAGAAGGAATAACAGCTCCACACGCAGAGCTTTAAAATCCACTCTTTGTCCAGGCCAGCGGGGCTCGGTTGGAGCATCACCCGGTAACCAAAAAGGTTGTAGGTTCCATCCTCTACCTCCCGGTCCGGGCGCTGGGATCCCCGGTGGGTATTCACGTGGGAGGCAACCAACCGATGGTTCTCTCGCATTGGTCTTTCTCTCTGAAAGCAATATAACATGCAATACCCTCTGCAATCAGGGCTCAGCTCGCTCCTCCACCCGCCTGGGCCAGCCAACACCCTCCTGCCTGCGCTCGTGTTAGCATCGGCCCGGGAAACGCTCGCTCTGCGAAACCCTGCTCTTCCTTCGAGTCTCAGCTCAAATACACCGCCTCTGCAGGCTGTCACTCCCCCGTCCTTGGGATTATAAACGCTGTTTGCCTATCATTCTATTTAGTGTTCCTAAATCATTACACCTCTCGTAAAAGCTACAGTTGTTAATGATATGTACTATCAGCCACTCATGTGCTCTGAGTGCCTAATCGGTGCTGGGCACTGGGGACACCATTTGTAGGAATGAGGTCACTTCAGCCCTCCAGTTTCCGGTAACCCTGTGTGGCGGGTGTCGGTATCGCACAGAGAACCGGCCCCAGGTCGGGAACTCTGCTTCACTCTGCATTCCGCGAGCTCAGCACCCAAGGAAGCTCGCGGGAGAAGCCGGGGGCGGGGGGGAAAGAGGGCCCCCTGGACGGAGCCCTTAGATGGAAGGGACCTGGGCTCCTGACCCTGGTCCCCTGCAGATGTCTGCACAAAACGCTGGCGCTTTCCAGGAAAAGTCTGCCAGCCGCTGAACGGCGAAGACAGATGACACTCAGCGAGCAGAAGACCCATCGGGACGCCGCCGCACACCGTAGGCAGGACAAGGACCTCTACGGGGCGGCCGCGCGCGGCCTCCCGAGTCACGTGCCACGCCGCCGCCATCCCCGCGCGCGGCGCCTGGGGTCCAGCAGCCACGCGCCGGCGCGGCCCCGAGATCGGCGCTTCCCCGCCCGCAGCGTCGGCGGCCGGGGTGGCCCCGTAACTGCTCCCGGGCAGCGCGGGCTGGGCCGCGCGCCCCGACCGCCAGGCGGAGGGTGAGCAGCGCGGAGCTCTCGAGACGGCGCCGCCTCACCTCTCCGCCTCAGCAGCAGCGCGGCCACGGCGCTGTCCACGCCGCCGGAGAGGGCGCACACGACGTGCCGCGCCGCCAGCATCCGCGCGGCCCCAACTTCACCCCCAGTCGTTACTGCTTCCGCGCCGCGCCGGAAGTCCCGCCCAAGCCGCAGCGCTCTGCGACCGGGGCCCGGCCGGAATCGTGTGATCTCGGTGTCGCGTTCCGCCAGGTTGCATTCCTGGGCTTCCATTCCCGAGTCCCCTCCTCCGCCCACACCCACGTCCGCTCCCGGGCGCGCAACCCTGCCTAACACTGTGCACTGGCCTTGCGGGAGCGGGGGCATGTCCTTCTGGGAGGGAAGGAAGAACAGGCGGGGGCTCACCTTGAACAAAGGCCCTGGGCCTCGGGTGGGGTAAGGCTTCAAGCACGGGAGCGAAGTGACCGCATTTTAAATGTTAGGAAGGTTTTTGTGTCTGCCCTGTGGACAGGAGGCCATGACAGCCAGCCCTCTGGGAAAGGGCCGGTGGCAACACAGGGATTTGGAGGTGAACTCTACAGCCCTCGCTGGTGGAAGGGTGCGCATGGGGGTGAGAAAGAGGGTGAGGGGCTTGCCGTTTCTGTCTGGAGACGGTCCCCAGGAGGAAGTGCCTGCTCGAGCATCCGAGGTGACTTGGGGCCATTGGCTGGAGATGTGGCTGTCCCTGAGTGAAAGGAGGTGACACGTGCATGTGAAGGGGACCTGGCAGGTGCCAGCTGGGAGAGTTCGGGTGATGGCAACAGTGAAACCTGGAAACACTTGCCGGGCCTGTGCGAAGAGTGTGGAGGAGGGCGTGCAAATGAAAGCAAAGGGAGCGAGTGGCTGGACAGGAGACCTGGGCAGAGCAGGCGCAGGTCCAGCGATGGACCAGTGAGAGGTGGCCCTCAGTGTGGCGTGCCAGAGGTGGGATGGGGGTGGTGACACAGCTCAGACCGTGAGTGCTGCTGGACTTGGGGGCTGTGAGATTGGGTTTGGCACTGGAAGCACCAGCCCAGCCCGTGTGTGCAAAATCCGGGCATTGTTTACTTCGGCAACCCTCCCGACTCTGCCCCACCATGGCACCGTGACAGAGGGCAGCCACTTACACACGTAAGTACAGAGAGGAAGGCACCTCACAGCAGTCCTCACCCTTGCAGCCTTCTTGTTCGGTCTCCTCCTCCTCTTTCCTTTTTAAAACCTGCCGGGGCAGCCCACTAAATGGGTTTCAGGTAGGATTTGAACTACGGTTTGGAAAACACAGCGAGGGAATGGCACAGGAGGCCGGCACCAAAGTGCGGCACAGAAATCACAGTCTGCAAGGTCCCCAGCGGACGTGTTTACACGTGGACAGCTACTAAGGCTTTCTTGAGAACAGGAGTAGTTTTAAAGGTCTGGAGTGAAGTGAGCCAGGCCCCAGGACCCCATTCCTACAAACTGACAACTGAACAGCCATGGCCACTGGTGCCAAGGGCAGGCATGGGTGAGCTCCAGGGTAGGAGGGACGGTGGCCAGGTCCCGTGGGGAACGGAGGAGTGTCTTTTTCAGAAGAATAAGGGAGGTATCAGGGAAATGTCCGGCAGGGGAGGCAATTTCATTTTGCGTTTCCCCGGGGTGATGAGTAAAACCAGCATCGGGACACCTGGCCTCTGGCAGATGTAGGGTGGACATTCAGGTGAGTCTGTGGCTGAGGTCGTCACTGGACTTTTTGGCCCAGCCTGGAGGACCACATCCTTCCTGGAGCAGCAGTTTGGTACAAGGTTAGGGCAAGTCCGGTTCCTACCGGCAAAGGGGTTTGGGTTTAGGTAGGCAGCAAGCCACTCACAGTGGAGGAGGTACATTGGCAACATGTTTTCTGCTACTTCTCAGTTAAATGATCTTTTAGCTACTTTGTAGCTCCGAGTCTTTAATGTGTATAATCCAGGTCCGTGGATAGACCAGTGACCGCAAGGACAATGACACCCAATGCCCTCTGCAGCGATGTAAGACGTGTGATTTTGGAGACATAAGCCTGAGGACATGTGCTCCAGGAAATTTGTGAAATGTAAAAATCATGTGAGGTTGGACCTCTGAACCCCAGAAGGGTGGCCCTCCAGTGGCAGCCAAGGGCACTCACACTGCCCCTCACAGAGCTGGGGAAGACTCCTCTCTGGTGGCCGTGTGGTTCCTCCCATGGGGGGCGGGGCTTAGGGCCCAGGAGCCAGGACAGGAGAGGAGCCTCGGAAGGAGCAGCCTCAGCAGGATGACGAGGCAGAGCCCAGGCTGGAAGGAGCAGGGACGCCTCGCTCTGGGTGTGAGCTGCTGCTTTACCCACCTGGGCTCTTGGGGGCCTTCTCCCACCTGTTCGAAGAGAACTGAATGCGATTACTTCTGTCCTGCTTGGGGACACTTGCAGGTCAGACGGAGGGAGCACCTCCCACCCCCCCACCCCCCCACCGGGAAGCTCAGCAGCCTGGAGTGGGGAGGAGCAGCAGCCCGGCCCAACCCCCCCCAGAAGGCGGGGACATGAGCTCTGCATCCCCGCGTCCCCAGCAGAAACGTAGCCCACCTGCCAGTGTCCATAAATATTTGAGTGACTTAGTTCCAGTTTTTCTCCTATGAACTGAGTGAGGACCAGGCATCGGAGACCCCCCGTGGCACTAACCGCATTCTAGAATCCTGCTGCCCACCGGGACAGAGGGGCGGGGTGGGGGGCTGGCGTGGTGCCCGCAGGCTCTCCGCCACAGTGGCTGCCAGGGCGGGCTCCCCCAGCCCGCGTGGCCTGTTGTGGGCCCCACTGCTAGTTTACGGGCGGCTGCAGCTAAGAATGTGTACCCCCAGGTCTCCGAGGTAAAGCTGTGTCTCTAGGCACAAGGCCACCCATGAAGTTTGGGTCACTTTCCTGCTTTTGAGACCACAGAGCCACCAGTGGTGACTCAGTCACATGAACCAGCGCCCTCTCCTCAGCCCTTGGGGACCCAGGGTCCCGGGTCTCCTGCAGGGAACACCAGGAGGGAGCCCAGAAGGGATCCAGTTGGCAGCTTCTCTGCATGTGAAAGTGCCTCAGAACAGGGAGGCCTGTGTACAGATTCTGGCCCAGGCCAGCGAGTGTGAACAAACATCCTGTGAGAAGGGCTTCGGGCAGGGAACACGCGGCCAGCGCCCTGGGCCCTGCAGCAAGGAGCTCCTGCCGGGATTGCGAATGGGGGTCACCTCGGGGTGGCAGAGGAGTCCCCTCTATCTCCATCTAGCACCCTCCCAGTCCAGCACCCCCTCCTTACCCTGCCCCCACCTGAGCAGCCTCTCTGCTGGCCTGTGGCTGATGCCACTGAGTCACCTGGGCGCCCAATGACAGTGCCCATTGCCTGGCCCACCCCGGACCTGGGGCTACACTTATGGCTGCTCTCACTCGGTTTTAATTATGTGCCCATGGCTTTGTCTTTTAAATAACTGAAGCTTGCACCTTTGACTTCTTCACCCGTCTCTCCTCCCCCATTGCCCACCTCCAGCAGCCTGTTCTCTGTGGGTTCTTTTAAGACCCCACATGTGTGAGGTCCCAGGGCGACTCTGTCAGCCTGAATTTCACTCAGCATCCTGTCCTCAGGGTCACCATCGACAGCCACCTGATTCTGGAGTCTGGTCAGTGTAAATCTCGCATGCCGATTGGAGTGATAGAAATCGCCATGTATGTGTGAAAACCAACATATGCTTTAATATATTTTCATTTATTTTACAACTTGACTTAAATCTAGAACACTTTTCATGTAAACCTAGTTTTTAAAATGGTGACTTACGATTTTACATAAAAACACATCAAAACAAAACTGTCCATTTGGGGGGCTCCTGACTCACATCCAGCGCACGGGTGGGGGGCGGTGAGGACAGAAACTGCCGCATGGCAGTGCCCACGGACCTGCCCGATCCCGCAGCCTCCCCCACCAAGCACAGCAGTTTCACGTGGGTGTTTCCAATACAGTCTCTCCTAAAACTCATTTCGAAGGGTCGAAACCACCCGAGGACGGACTGTTCTCGTGACAGAGACACGCAAGCAAGCTCTCACTGCACTCAGAACTTGAGAAGCGGCGAATCCACGTTTTCCTTGTTGGCCTCGGGGCTCAGCTGGATCAGGGGGGAGCCCAGGTCTATCAGCTGAAGGAGCGGCAGGGGGTGAGCAGAGCGCCCTGCCCGCTGGCCCTGCTCCCCTTCCCACCAGTGCTCACTGGGGACCGGGCTGCCGGGGGCCACCCTGCCGGGGGCCACCCCACCGGGCCTCAGGCGCACTGACACCTCAAGGGCCCTCTAAGAAGTCGGGAGAGAATGCCACCCACTGAAGCACTCAGGGTCCCTCACATAGCTGTGCTCTCATCACACATGAGGCACCAGGGACCCTGGGGTGGCAACATGACCCCCGCCCTTGGAGAGCTCCCGGGTCCCCGGGATTCCTCAGCGGGGCCGGAACTCTGAGCTCTCGCCATCAAAGGTGAGCTGTGCCGGGAGACCCGTGGCCCTTAGGAGCCTAAAGGCCACTGTCCAGGGTCATGGTGAAGTCTGGGAATCCAGAACACACCTAGAACCAAGACCAGCCCCGTGGCCCTCCAGCAGCGCCTCACCTGTCCCACGTCGTGGGGCGGCTTGGCTGCGGCGTTCCTGTCCCCGTTGGGAGTGTTGACCAGAAGGTCGATCAGAGGCCCACCAGCTCCTGGGGGGCTGCAGAAGTCGATGAGAGGGATGTCAACGAGCGGGGAGCTCTCCGCGGTGGGGGCGATGCGAAGCCGATCCAGCGGGACGTCCACCAGCAGGACCTAGACAGGGACCCGAGGGTTAGAGGCGAGTCTCCCTCCTTTCCATCTGTCGTCTTGGGAAACACAGGCCTTGCTACGTCCCAGGCGCGAACAGTTTGGAAAACTAAGGATGGGCCCTTGCTAGGGAGAGCCGGCCGCCCCTGCCTCCCGAGCACATGCCCGCTGCTGCGGACAGCACAGAGCGCCCACTGACCCCCACTGCCACCCTGCTTCCCTGTGGTTCTTTGAGCCCTGGCCCTCTTGGGTCACAGGGCAGAGGTGTGGCCTCTTTCTCCTGCGGGGGTGACTCTGCCAGCCACGGCCTGAGTTACCACTCAGCCTCCAGGCAGGTTCGCTGATCCGAGGACACAGGAGAGTCGCCTGTTTCCTTTACCTCCGCTGGGGACGTCTCTGCAGGGGGCTGTGCTTCATCCGGCGCCTGTGCTGTGGTGACGCTTGTAGGGGAGAAGTCGCCCTTTTCTGGAGAGAAGCTGAGTGCCTGCGGCAGGGCCACCAGAGGAGAAAAGCTCCCGTCAGAGGACTCGTCCAAGCACCCGCTCCCCAGCACAGGCCTGTGGAGGGGAAAAGCTCGTAAGGGAACTTCCGGGGGGCCAGTGTGGGCTGCGAGTTGGCCTTGGAGGAGGAACCACAGTGGAGAGCACCGTGGCTGCAGTCCCGGCTCCGTCAGGAGGACCAGACGATTTCTGAGGTCCAATCGGCTCTGAAATCCTGCCCGCCTGCTCTCAACACGTGCCCATTTCAGTCCCTCTTGCTCAGGTTATTACACAGGAAGCAAGGAGCGAGACCCCCTGGGGAGTGGGCTCCGTCCCCGTCCCGTGGCCCTGCAGCTTCTCCATCTGCCTGTTCCTAGCCGTGCCCGCTCTCCAGCACTGAGAGCCCACAGGCAGTCCACCAGCCGCAGCCTCGGGAGACGGACCTGGCGCCCAGGCAGGGGATGAGCTCCCTGGTCACATACTCCCTCATGACACCCCCTTCCCAGGCAGACCATCCTTTGGCGCCTGTTTCCTGCTGCACAGCGCAGCGTGCACCGCCTGCTTCCTGCTGGTCTCCAGGCCCAGGATGCAGGCTGCGCCCGGCGGGCCCTCACACCCTGCCGCCTGGACACTGAATCGCACGACGAAGCCAAGGAGAGCAGCTGTTTCCGTAATTAACACACTGTATTTCCTTTTTAATACCCCAAGGCTTTATCACAACCTGAAGAGTTTTTCCTCTATTTACACGTAAAAACAGTGTGCTTACGTCACTGTTCTCAGCCCGGGTCCCACTGGTGTGAGTGCAGCCCCGTCTGCCACCCCCCGCCCCGTGACACTCATGCCAGCACCTTCCTTCTACCCCCTCCGTTCTCATGGAGACACACAGACACACACAGGCAGATCAACATACATGGGGCGCGGCATGCCCACTGCAGGGGGCTGGGTCCTTCTTTACCGCTTTTTCTCAGCCGCTGTTTGTCTTACAGAGGCGGGACCCCGTTCCACAACCCTCTTCCGCATCCTCTCTCCCAAGGGTTCCCATGGAAATGCCCCAGAGTGAGCAGGGGCAGTGTTAACTGGGGCCTTTCCTGGCGGCCTACGGGAGGTGCCTTCGAGTCTTGGCCCAGAGCCCTCTGCGGCCGCCGGCACCTGTCTGGACGGCGTCTCAGGCCCGGGGCGGGATTGCTGGGGCACAGGCGCATGAGGCTGGATCTCGAAGTTGTTGATAAAGGGCGCTCCTCCCAGCAGGGCCCCGGAACACCTCCCCACACGCTCCCAGTCAGCAGGGGCACCTCGACCTTCGTGACGGGCTGTCTCCTAGTTTCTTTGGCCGCAAACAGACAAGGCAGGCTTCCCAGCACTGCGGCCGCTGGAGGCCTCGCAGGTCTGAGACAGACTACAGCAGCCTCTCTGTCACCTCACCTCACTGCAGATCTTCCCCGGGGCTCGGAAGAAAGTCGCTGAGCAGACCCACGCAGGGGAGAAGCCAGAGTCCTGGGCTGGGTCCTCGGGGTCAGCACCGGAAGGCCCGAGAGCCGGCGGCTGGCAGGTGTGAGCAGGGTGGCCATGTGCCGTGCACTCACAGGGGTCCAGGAGACCGGCCCCGAGGCACGCCGTGCCGGGGTGCCGTGGACAGCCCTGGAAAGACAACGTCTCATGCACAGGCGACCTCAGACGCGCCCAGTCCTTCAGCCAATGCGCACAGGTGGCAGGGGGGGCTACGGTTCCCAAGGAGAGGTCCCAGCCATCAGAGGCTGAGTGGGCTGCTCCCGGCCCCGGTGTGTGCCTCAAGTCCCTCCTCGCCACGGCCCCGCCTCTGTCCTCACAGGTTCCCCTCAGTGTGACCGCCTTGTAGGCGCTGCCCGGAGAACACACTGCACGGGAGGTTCGGGAGAAGCGTAAGTCACCAGGCTGGCACAGCTCTTCCCACAGGGACGCCCGGACCCACAGTGCGGTGCGGCCAGGCCACTGCCCATTCGCCCACTCCCAAGCTCAAGGCCCCCGGAGCCGGCTGTGAACCCATGCCTGCTCGCCATGCAGACCCTTCCAGCCCCAGCAGTGCTATGGCTTCCACAGCTGGGACCTGCTTTGCTGCCGGCGAAGGAGCAAGGTGGGGTCAAGTCAGTTACTGTTCTCAAGTAAAGCGAGTCCAGGACACCCAACAGCACAAGGCGGTCTGGGGATGCTCTGGCCCCCGGTCAAGAACAGTCTTTGTGCCCTTCATAGTCTGAAGCAGACCTGAGTAAGGACTGACATGGAGGGCCACTCTGGGAGGGGCTGGAAAGTGAGGCGGTGCTGCCTGCCAGATCCCTGCACCGCCCTGCGCTTCCAGCACGCTCACGGGCAGCTCCACCCCCTCCTCATCAGGGAGACCTGGGGGTCCCTGCGAGAAGTGTGTCAGCAGGTGCGCTCATTTGTCCCCAGAGCTGTGCAACTCATTACCTCCCTGCCGATGTGCAGGACTGTGGCCTCGGCGCCCGAGAGAGCCGGGGTGTCTTGCTGTCTGGGGGTCCACCTGAGGTGAGACAGAAAGCGAACGGTCAGTCCAACTCGGACCAGGATGTCCGTCCCTCGCCCGGGACTCCTCACTGTCTCCACTGCCTCCAGGCACAGCAAAGGGGCACGGAAACGAAGGGCACTCAGAAAAGCCCACAGGGTACACACCGGGCAGGGCCCTAAGGTGCCCCTGCTGGAGCGCGAGAGGGGGAGCCTGCGCCACCCCCAGCCTGGCCCAGCCCCTGTCCTTGGCCAGCAGAGAGCAGGACTTGAAGAGGCTTGAGGACAGGCCTGCTTGGTGGGCGCGGCGGGACCAAGGCCCTCATTTCCCCAACCCAGGACTTCCCCACAGTCATTGTAAGATGCCCCATTGCTGCCACGGTGCTGCCAGAGGTCTTGTGGTTGATGATGTCTCCATGTGGAGGGTCTCATCTGACCCCAGGGTGGTGACAATGGTGAAGGGCCGAGCGGCAGCCCAGGCAGCAGGCCCCCGAGTCAGCCCCGAGCAGTGCCGGCCCTCTCACCCCACTGAGAAACGGTTCACAAACCCACCCCTGGGCCCCAGGCCATACCTGGTTACCTCTCAGGAGTCAGGGGTGAGGAGACTGTCCCCAGAGCCCCTGCCCAGCCCAAGGGGAAGGGGCACCAATGCTGAGACCCCTCTGCAGCGGGTGCTCCAGGCCTCTGCCCCTGCATGGACCCCCTCCCTCCGTAAACAAACCTGCACCTGCCCCAGTGCCCCTCCAGCCCCCGCCCCTGCCCGACGTGTCTGCACCTCCTCAAAGCACAATCTTCCCCACGGAGCTGCCAGAGCTGCTCTGCACCTCCCACCTCCCCCTCTTTTCAGAGCTCAGCCCGCTGTGGTGATTCCTGAGACAAAACCATGGCCCCGCCGTGCCCATCCACCTCCAACGCCTTTGCTCCGTGTTTACCCTCTGGGTCTGCATCACGAGCACTGCTACCTCCTCACTGTCCAAACACCCGAGAGTCGCCACAAAAGCCGGCTCCCCACAGGCCCAGCACCAACCCTGCTCACCTGGCCCCAGGGTCACCCGGCCAAGCCCCACAGCCCCACCCCCAGGCCTCGTGCTGGTCCCAGAGCTCGTCCAGCATGCGTCCCACCTCTCGGGACATGTGCGCTATCTTCTCATGGTTCAGAGCTCTGCTCGGTGTCGCCTGCCATGAGGAGCCTTTGCTGACAATCTAAGGGAAGGATTCTTGGTCCATGACCTTCCCCCCACACACACCAGGCACCGTGACATCACTTCTTCACACCCACCTCATCACACCCACGACCTGAAAGCATGCTCATTTCATGTGTCCTACTATGGAAATGTAGATTCCACGAGAGCAGGGTCTGTCTTGTCCTTACATCCCTCACGGCTAACAGAGGGCCCAGTGCCAGGGACACTCAGCGGAAGGGCTCGTCCATACATGGCAGTCAAGGCCACCAAACTCGCCAGCAATGCCAATAACTTCAAAGCGGCCCGGGCGTCTGGAAAGCGCCCGTCCAAGGGGAGGCAGAGCCCTCCGCCCCCGTCGGCCCTGTGCGGCGCCTGTCACACCCACTCACCGAGGCCCAGCGAGCAGCCACGCGCCCTGCCGAGACCAGGAGTACCGCGAGGTCGGGCACAGTTCACATGGGAACACACACCCTCGCAACCGACGGGAACCTCGGGGACACACAGCGCAGTCAGCAGAGGCCCGGAGAGGCCACCCGTGCACCCCAAGAGCAAAGGCGATGCGGGACTTGCGCATCGAAGCTCGAAGAGAAGCCTCGAAAGGATGGAGGCGACTTGAAATTTAACTGCCGGACCAAGCGAAACCCAGCTCTGTAAAGACAGCAGAACCCAGACACTCAAAACTGTAAACTCACAATGTCCAGCAGACGATAAGAAACCACTACACACGCAGAGAAGCAGGAAAATGAGACCACAGCCAGAAAATACGAGTCAGTCAGAATGGACCCCAGAATGACAGGGCAGATGGGGTTGGAAGAACAGACTTGCAAACAGCCATTGGCAACATGGTCCCGCATCCACAAAGACATAGAGAGCGTGGGGACCAATCGGGACACTAGCATGGAGCGGGGGAACCAGCGTGCGGGCCGAGCAGTGGCTCAGACGCCCTGCAGGGCAGCAGACGCGTGGCCCGGGGACGGGTGGCGGCACCGACACCAGAGGCTGCAGGGAACAGAGCTGAGCTTCAGCGACCCCCCCTGAGGAGCCCGCAGCACGGGCGCTCAGAGTCACGGGAACATGGGGACGTCCGCGAGAAAAATATTTGAAGAAATAATGGCCATATTTGATTAAAAATATCAACCCACAGATCAAAGCAGCTCAAGAACCCTCTAGCATAACAACACAAAGAAAGCCACACCAAAACCGTAATCATCAAAACGCCGGACGAGAGAACACGTGGAGCGGCAAGGCCCGCGTTACACGGAGGGGGCGTGTGGGACCAGGAGCCCCCACCTCCACTATTCCCCCAGAGCGAGCCAGAGACGGAGCTGAAGCGCTTCAAGGAAGGGGATGCAGGAAGCCATCGTCACCGAGACTGGTAAGTCCTTAATTTTACATGAATCCTGTTCACCGTTCCGAGAACACATCGCAATGTCCTCTTACTCACCGGCAGGAAACTTAGGGACTTTGAACTGACTCGCAGGGGCAGGCACGACCTTCGCCCCCGAGTGCAGCAAGGAGTCCCGCCTGGCACCCCCAGCCGCGCTCCCTGCACTCCGCTGAGAAGACCAGGACACGCGGGGCTGACCGCGCAGCCCCGGGCCTCCCAGCTCTGGCGTCTGGGGCTGGGGCAGAGCCGACGTGGTGGGCACCGCGGGCCGCTGGGCCGTCAACTTGGCCCGCCCGGGGGCTCCCGCTGGGCCTGGCTGGCTGTGGTCTGAGGGAGGCCGGGAACCGTCTGCAGGGATGCAGGGGCGTTCACTCGATGTAGCTGGAAGAGGAGCCACACAAAACCAGGTTATCGCTTGAGCTCACGTGACTTTGAGCGTGTGGAGTTTAACGAACACACGTGAGATGTGCTATCTCTAGCACATATGTCTCCTTTGCACTGTTTTCCAGTGAGGACACCATTACTATCCACCGTGACGATTTCCACGTGAGAAAAACATGTGACATCATGAGCAACGTCCTCCATCGCAGGACCAGCCAGGCCGCCGCGGCTGGGCTGGGCAGGCTCGCCGAGAGGCACGTGAGGGCACACAGCCTGGCGCTCTCTGTGCGCTGGCCGAGTCCGTGGCAGACACCTCCGCTGCGGCCGCAGAGGGGCAGACAGTGAGTCCCACGCCTGCGAGGACAGACGGCCGCGTGGAGCTGCCGCCCAGCATTTCACGGCGGACGAGCCTGCTCACGCGGAGCCCAGACCCTTCGATGAGGACCCCAGCTTAGGGTCTGCACCCCACGCTCCTGCTCTGCTAGCCCCAGGGCACCTGTGAAAACCACCACTTAGTCCTGGGCCTGCAAAAGGCCAGTGAGCTCCGCCTGAACACCGTCCAAGTGACAGGGGCTTCCCTCCCACCCCGTTCTCGGTCTCCTGCTCGCAGGTGCCTGGGGTCAGAGGGCTGCCTTTCCGTGGGCTCACTGCCTGCCCCACATTTCTGGGACCCGTAAGCAATGAATCTGGGGACTGGACTTCCCCTGTGCCAGTGTTCTGAAACTTTGCCTTCAGGCTCTTTGGCCCCATGTCTTTTCACCTGGGGGACATGGGCGCCCGGCTGCTGAGGGAGCTCCCACTGACCCCATGTGGGTGGCTCGTGCCCCCTCATTCAGCAGATCATCCCCTGCGTATCCTTAGTTTCAGACTCCAGCGGCCACCCCCGACACATGCGCTCCGCCCTCCCTGTGCAGTCAGGGTGATGGCAGGGGCACGGGGAGAGAAGACACATCGCAACAATCACTAGGGTCTGCTCCTTTAAATCACAGGGGGCTGGGGCCCAATGTGCAGGGGCTCTGTTTCTGACAGAAGAGCAGACAGACCCCAGGGACAGTCCTCGGCTGCCACCGTACCCCCACATCAGTCAGTGTGGGGGAGGAGCCCACTTCACTGGCCGTGACCATTGGATGAAGGCAGCCCAGCGGGCACCCTGCACGCCACGCTCAGGAAGGCCCATGGCACATGAAGTGCCGCGCTAAGGATTGGCTGGGCGTGGGTGCTCTGGGCCAGCCTCGTCCCTCCGGGGCCTCAGACACTCCCCACTTTTCTGTGAAGGCAACTGGGTGTGCGAGAGGTGGGGGCCTCGGGTGCCTTCTGGTGGTCCATAAAGAACGTTTTCTTGCCCTGACTGGGTGGCTCAGTTGGTTGGAGCATGATCCCGATAAGCCAAGGTTACAGGTTTGATCCCCAGGTGGGGCACATACAGGAATCAGCCCGTGATGCATGAACGGGGGGGACAAGCTGGTATCTCTTTCTTCCTCTCTCTGTAAAAATCAATCAATCATTTTTTTTTTTTTAAAAGAACATGTTCTTTAGATTTTCTAAGTCCTCATTTGTTCCTTTCGTTTGGCAGGTCAGCCTCTGCTCAGGTGGTCTTGGCGTCGGCCCCGGAGAGGCCATTGAGCCACGATCCCATCATCAAGGGTGACACCATGGGCAGTGTCACTGGCCTGTGTGGATCTGGGAGGTAAACTCTGTCTGTCCTTGGGAGGGAGACTGATCTGCTCTGACAAGTGCTGATCCAAAGTCTCGGTCAGGCGTGCGGCCAGGACTCTGCTCACACCTCCCCCGGAACCATCCCACCCCACAGCTGGTTCAGCGATCCCACTGCCACTGGCCGAGTGTCCCTTGGCCGTGGAGCCGAGTCCCACTTCATCCCGAGGCACCCACCTCGTCAGGGAACACGGCAGCGCCTGTCCCTCAGCAATGGGAGCCCCGCCCACAACCCAGGTCCTCCTGAGGGCTTCAGAGCCAACCCTCTCCAGAAGGCGGTGAGGTCTGGTTTGCTGCAGCCCTGGCTGGTAGGGTTTACCTGTGCCCGGTGGACCCCCGAGCACGAGCCCTTGGTGGGCTTTCAGCCACCTCTCCCTGACACTCAGGATGAGTGAGGGGGGCTCCAGGGCCACCTCCATCCTGACAGTCTCCCCTGCCTCTGACCACAACTAGCCTTCCAGAACCTTCTGCCGGGCCTCAGTGGCTCCATGAAAATGGCACTTGAGGCCTCACCTGGCCAGCGGCGGGTCTGGGCAGAGGGTCTGGCTGCCTTACCTGTGCTCACCACAGGGGATGCAAACACGCTGGCGCTCCCGCCCAGAATGCCCCCCCGGGCACTGGGCTTTCTCGTCAGACCAGCAGCACAGCCAGGGGACTTCACCGCGGTTTTCCTCAGCCCCATCTGAAACACAGCATCAACAATCACCGGAGACCCAGTCATCTACCCAATTCTCATATCCACAAAAGCAGAGTTTTCTAGTACTTTTTAATAGTTTAGTGACTGTCATCTTGAACCAGAGAAGGTCAAGTGGTAATTTACTCCTCACGGTCCTGGGGGCACTGCCCTGGGGAGCTCGCTGAGCTGCAGGTGGTAGGACCCAGTGCCCGGCAGCTTGGCCGCCAATCCAGAAAAGTAGCCGGCAGAGGTGTGGGCGGCTGGTCCCCACGCCCGGGAGGAGCTGAGGTTTCAGAGAGTGGCCATCCTGTGTCATCGCCTCGCTGCAGGGGCACCCCAGTGTCACAGACAGGTCCGGTGTGCCCACCCACGCAGCTCCCCGAGGCAGGGCCAGCTCCCAACACGCGCCAGGCCCGTTCTTCACATTTCTCCAAGCTGCCTCCCAGGGGTCACGTCGTCAGCCTTCCAAACCTCAACTTCGATTCAAAGTCATGTCCCAGGTGCCCAGAGCTGCCACCTCACTCCCTTTGCTCACAAGTCACAGCCCAGCGACAGCCTGAGCCAACCCACCTTGGTGGGCACAGGGAGTGAACGCTTGCCCTGGCCCAGGCGGCTTCCGCGGGCTGGCATGCTGGTGACGTCCTGGGCAGCGCGGGGCGTGTCAGGGGGCCTGTCCCTGTGGGACTCCTTCTCAGTGAGGGTTTTCGCCCCGGAAGGACTCGCTGGTGTCTCTTTCACAGTCTCTTTCACAGACTGCAAACATGAGATCAGGCGTGAGAGTCATCTGGTCCACACCACACACGGACACACTAAGGCTTCCCCTTGGAGCACCGGCCGGCTCCCCAGTGCAGCACGGCCCCCTCATCTGCCACCGAGATCGAGGGGGGCAGCGGGTTACTTCCTCCACCAAATCACTGTAGACAAGAACGAGGGGGGACTCCGCGGCTTCGTTGAAAACCGGGTGCCCTCCGTGCAGGATAGACTGGCCCTGCGCCGCAGACGGACCCCCTACAGCGATTACCCCTCCTTCAGGACTGCTGTTCACGGACGCCACCGAGGCACCGGTCCGAGCCCCACAGTTCTCACACCGTGCGGATGCCGTGCGGAGGGGTCGCTCACGACCGGTCGCCCCCTCTCCCAGTGGAGCCGCTCAGCGGCAACAAATCCCCCAGCTGGTACCAAGAGCTGTTTTCCTTTTGCCAGCAGAGCCAAACAAGCCACAGATTCCTGGCCCCTGGCGACCAGGGCACAAAGAACCCCTGCTACCAGAGCTAGTGAGAAGCAACAGAAGCTCATGAAGCTGTGGAGGTGAGGCCACACCTCCGTCCTGCACGTCACTTTACACACTGAGACACTCCCGACCCAACACAGAATTCACCACCTCACAGTGCCCCTCTAGTGGGGTGCACTCCCCGTGGTGTGCGGCGGCCACCAGCCTAGTCGTAGAGCACATCTGTGGCCCCTAAAACAAGCACAGAGTGAGCAGCAGCCACCCTGCCCCCCGCCACTGCCGAGGCCACCACTAATCGGCTCCCTAATTTGCCTGTCATGGTCACTTCATGTAAAGGGGATCACACAGTTTGGGACCTTATGTGACCGGCCTCTTCCCGGAGCCATGCTGCCTAGGCCACCCACTTCAGCGTGTGCATCCCTGCGCCCCACTGTGTGGGCTGGCCTTGTTTTACTGGTCCACCCATCAGCTGCTGGATGTCCGGGCTGTCCCTGCTCATCGGTCATGGGGAGAATGCTGTCGTGGACATGGAGCACAGGCTCTTGTGGGGACGGAGACCTCGGTTCCCTTGGGCACAGCCCACATTTCTGAATAGTACGGCCAAGTGGTCAGGCGTTTCTGGAGACCATGCTCACAGAGGGAGGGGTGCCAGGGCGTCACTCGGGGAGTGAATGACACATCCCAGAAACATGTGTGCGGGGGTTGGGGATGGGACGGGACTGGATGGGTGGTGCAAGTGAGCTCCATGTGCGGCTCAGCTGCACAGCCAGCCCCTCACTGACCAAAACACCTGCTCTCTGGCCCCAGGTCACTACTAGGAGGGGACAAAGGCCCCAGGAGAACCCACATTATATGGCAACCTCTCTGCCCTGAGTCAACTCGTTACACAAGACCCACGTCAACCTTATTCTAGAAACATCAGCTCAGAGATGTGCATGCACATGGTCTCCACATGATGAAAGGCTGGCCTGCCTGCATGCCTCCCAGGTCCCTGCTGGGTCCACACTCTGCAGGCAGGGGCGCCTTCAGCGGGCTCCATTCCGGGTCCTGATGGTGGGGTCATGCGGTTCAGGGCTCTTTGTGGAGGGAAGAGGCCCCAGACAGGTGTCTGCACTGACCTAACCCGCTAACAGCCCCACCAGGCGTCACTGCTCCGTGACTGGCTCAGCGGACGGGTCGGGCGCAGAGTGGGGCAGCGTGCGGAGAGGCGCAGGGCAGGCCGCAGTCCGCTCCTTCCCAGGACAAGCTGCCTCCCTCCTGCTCCCTGCCCGTCCTGGGCGCACAGCCAGGCTGGACCTGGAAGCGCCTTCACTGGACCCCCAACTCCCGCTACCCTGTGCCCTCCCCTCCAGCCCCCAGCTTCCCGGAGTTGGCTGACTGTGCCCAGAGGGACACCTGTCCACTGCCACTTCCCAGGACAGCTTCTTGCTTGCCGCCTGCAGGGAAGGCACCTAAACTTAGTCACCATTTAGGAGGCTGACAAGCGGCCATTCCAGGAGGGGCAATCTTCGGAAGCTGGTCGGTAATGCAAATGTAACCCCACTGGGTGGAAGGTCCAGTCTTGTGACAAAATCAACGAAGCGAGTCCGACCCCACGTCACCCAGGCCCAGCTCCACCGCTGCGAGCCCTCGCGGGGGGGGCGGCCGCGCCTCCACGTCCCTCCCCAGGAAGGTCCCTGCCACAGGGCTAACCCATGAAGGCCACCAAGCCAGGGACCGCCTCTCTTCCCACGGCAACGGCTGCTGCGTGGCTGTATCTACCTTCTCCACGGCCGAGGGGACGCTTTTCCCTCTGACGGATGCTCGGGGTGGCGGCAGTCTGCTGACCGCCTTCTTCTGAGTCGCTGCCTGGTTCCGAGGGCGGACGGGACTGGGTTCCAGGGGCAGAGAGGGACGAGAAGGGTCGGCCTGGGCGGCAGTGCTCTGGGGGCCCCCGCCTGGGGCGGGCTGGACGCCCGACAGCTGCGGCCCACTCAAGGGGCTGTCCGACAGGTAGTACGTCTCCCTTTTAAGTGAGTTGGGGCTTTTCTTGTTTTTATTTTCTTTCTCGAACAGGCTCATTTTTAACTTTGAGTCCTGTATAAACCTCTCCCCAGCCTGGCGCCCCGCGTCTTCAGGCCTGGCTGCTGGGGCCACCTGGCCCCTGCTGCTGCTGCCTATCTGGAAGGCCAGGAGGCGAGCCTCTCTGTAGACCTCCACAAACTTCTCCCCGGTGAGAGGGCTCCAGCGGGGGCGGCTTGCTTCGGGACTTTGCTCACTCAGCTGCAGCCTGGCAGCGACACATCTTTCTTTGTGCCCAACAGGCCCGAAAAAAACCTCATCGTCTTCGTTTGCGCTGTTTTGAACGAAGAGGATCATTAGTGCCGCTGGCGTGTAAGTGGAAGATCTCGCTGAGTGTGGTCATGCCCGAGGCAAGGGAAGAAAGCTCGTGTGCTTACCTCAGAGAAGACAACGAGAGGTCGAAGTCGAATTTCTCATCGGCCAAGAGAAGAACATCTGCAGGAGAAAGCCCACTGTGATTTCAGGACCGCGGCCAGCGGCCGACGCGCAGAAGCGCACCGCCAGGCTCGTCCACACTGTGATGGATCTCACCCCCCGAGGGGTGACTGACCGTTACCTAGTGGCCACATTTTCACAGGGGGCTCCAGTTATTTTCCGTTTTCTTTTTACAATAGCACTAGCCGTTCCATGTTTGCTAAGCTCTCCTAAAAGCCTAAGTACTTTTTTTAAAGACATAATCGAACATGCATTCACCCTGTCATTCATTCAAGTAGCTAATTGAGACTAGCTAAGTCATCATTGGGTGTGAATGTTTTCCAAAGACCACCTGCCCCGGCTACCCCAGAGATAAACTCCCTGCTTGCAAACTACAAAACATCTGCTGCCCTTCCAAAAACAAATTCAATATTTGACATAATTTTTTTTTTTAAAAAGAAACCCTACCCTGGCTGGTGTGGCTCAGTGGATTGAGTGCCGGCCTGTGAACCAAAGGGTCGCTGGTTCAATTCCCAGTCAGGGCACATGCCTGGGTTGCAGGCCAGGTACCCTAGTTGGGGGCGTGCGAGGCAACCACACATCGATGTTTCTTTCCCTCTTTCTCTCTCCCTTCCCCTCTCTCTAAAAATAAATAAATAAAATATTTAAAATAAAATAAAATAAAACAAAACAAAAATAAAAAAAGAAACCCTAAAAAAACAATAAACCATGGGAAATTATGTATAACCTGGAAGGTGGAGGTCTAGGACACCCGACCAGAAGCCATAAAAGAAAAGGCTGACGGTCCAATATGTAAAACTGTTTTCAATCTCTGCCTGGCAACAACCACCCTGAGCAGAATTAAAAGAAACAATGAGCAGGGAAAAGCTCCCCTGCCACTCGCCCCGCCCCACGGAGCACTAATTTGTGAATGGTGCCTACAAGCCGCTGAGAAAACATTTAACAACGGGAGGATGGACAAGGAACATGGAGAGATGAAATTCACGGAAAAAGAAGTAGAATGTTCTTAGATCTACAGCAAGCTTAGCCTCACTCAAAAACGGGTCACGAGAAACAAACAGTGTGGGGTTCCACTTTTCACCCCGCGGGCTGTTAAAAATCAAAGTCCGACAAAGCGTGGGCAAGGCTGTGGGAAAGGAGAGGGTGCCAGTCAGCACAGGGGCACCGAGAGCAAGCGGCGGCAGCACCTCCCAAAACCAATGCCCGCACCACCTGCCCTCATAGTGTCATCTGCAGCAGCAGCACTGGCAGCAGCCGGGCACCGGACACAGAACAAACCGGACACAGAACAAAGGCCCAGCCACGCGGAGGAGACAAGTCACAGTCCAACCCCACAGTGGGGCACACGTAGGCGCCTAGAGGGACAGTAGCACGTCAGGCGGTGCTGTGCGAGATCGACAAGGTGAACGTGGCACGGACAGTTGGAGACACAGGGCAGGCTGCACGTGCCGCGAGGGCGGCCCTGTCGGAAGCAGGGAATCAATGGATGGGCCTCGGGCACACACACTGGCTCGCACCTGCACAGACCAGACCTGGAAGGAGGCCCAGAGACTGATGGCCTTGATGGGCACCTGGGCGGCCGAGGGACAAAACTGAGAGGGAGACAGGCACTGCACTTTTACACGTCTGAACACAGGAAGTCACACGTGTAGGTCACTGGTGGCAACTTCCAACCGTCTGGTACGGAAAAAGGGATCCTGGACGGGGTCAGGGAAAAAGCTCCTCCTACTACAGGCTGCAAGTGACCTCGACCTGTGAACGTGTGCCTCCTTCTGCAGCAGGCGCCCCACAGACGGGGGGAACACGGTGCTGTCCTCAGGAGTGCACTGTCCAGGGGGACCCGAGTGAAGGAACCAAGGCAGGGTCTTTGAGGAACGGGTCGGGGGCCAAAGGAGCTAGAGGAGGTGGACACACAGGGTGGGCCAGATCCTGGAGGGTTTGCGGGCCTGGCCAGGAGCTTTTCTTTTACCCAACGTGCACCGGGAAGCCGCTGAAGTGTTGGAAGCAGACAGGCGGTCTGGCGTGGCTTGTGTCTTTAGAAGGCTACCCGGCTGCTGTACAGAAGCGTTATCAGAAAGGAAGCAGATGAGGTCTGTGAAGATGGCAAAAGCGCCCACTGGCCGGAATGCAAAGTACACAAGAGGGCAGAGGTCAGCCGATGTGGCTGAGACCGAGGTGGTGACATCTGGGTGGAGCTGAACAGAGGTCAATGGATCCAAATCACGTTCTGATGGTGAGAGTGACAGGAACCGAGGGCTGAAGGAATGTGGCGGCTTCACAACTTGGGCTGGGTGACTGGAGGGGATATTCATTTACTCACATGAGAAAGACAAAGGACGGCAAGACCGGGTGGGAGCAGGGACATGCTGAGACTGAGGTGCCAAACAGGCAGGTGTGCACACCAGACCAGAGCTCAGAGGAGAGGCTGTGTGTGCTCAAGGCTGAACGTGGGCACCACCGGAGGGGAAATAAGGAGTTTAACACCCTCGGAGCCCAGAGACACCGGACCCGGTCCTGGGGAAGATCAGCTTCGGAAGATGGGAGAGGAAGAGGCCTCTGGAGAGAGACAGAGATACCCCAGACATGGAGGCAGGAACAAAACCAAGATGCCTTGGAAGCCAACAGAGATGCTGCCAACTTAGGGATGCAGCTGGAGTGGAGGCGTGAGGGCAGGAGGGGCTGGTGGGGTTTGAAAGATACTAGCAAAGCAAGCAGAGATAGCTCCTGAAGTCTGGCTCTGAACGAGGACGCGGGACAAGTGAGACAACAGGGAAGGTCAAGGACAAGCATGAAGTCGTGGACAGGCAAAAGCAAGGATGCCAAGGGAGGTGACACCGGGCTGACGTCCTCAAGAGAGGCAGTGGGGATTCAGCCCAGGCGTGGAAGGGACTAGTGTTTGGAAAAAATACAAGAAGGAGAGGGGTGTGCAGCCACAAATAACTTCCTGTGCACAGTGAAGAACCGATGCCAACTTTGTCCAAGTCTCTAGGACAGTTTCTGCAAGATGGAGGTGTTAAGGATGCTTGGACACCCAATCTACCCGCTTCGCACTGGTACTGAGGAACAAAGGATGGAAGGGTGTCAAAATGCTTTAACAGAAAGAGGGCACCGCCCCTAATTCTTCCTCTGAGGCTGTACTTGCAACTGGGCACTCACACCTGACCGGGATAGAACAAGACAGGCAAGTGACAGCCAGGCTCCCTCACTAAGGCGGTCGCAAAGATCCTACACCAGCGTTAGCAAACGAAAACCAGCAACAAACAGGAGGAAAACACCCTGCTCCATCCCACAGATGATCTGAGTGCTTGCGAAGCGCCAGGGAGCTGCGGTCTAGGCCCTGGGGTTAGGGCAGCGAATAAAAGCGGAAAGAATCCCTTCTAGGACAGAACGTGAAACTGGGCGTCAAGGCCGGTGGGGGAAACCTAACAAGAAAGAAGGCAGAGAAGGGCAAACTCCTTGCGGACAGAAGCGTACAAGGCATGAGTTCCATGGGTACAGAGCACAGGTTGAGCACGGAATAAATAGGTAACTGCTCACGGAAGGATGAAATGGTTTCTTCACTAGGCTCCCTGAACAACGGCGCTGCAGTGACGGGGACATACCATCCTTCTTGGGACCCTCCACCTCCGCTTCGCCCGCCCGGCGGGCTGGAGGCACGTCGATGCCGTCTCCGCCTTCCATGCCCCGCGCTCTCAGGGAGTCCCTGCGGGGAGGAAGGGCCGGCGGTGAGCTGGGGTCAGAGCCCAGGCCCCCCGGTTCCTCCGCCCCGTGGACGCCCAGGAGCGCGAGCAGCAGCAGCACCGACAGGGACGCGACGCACCCCCCGGGGCCACGCGTCTCCAGGCCGCGAGCTCCGGGGCGCCGGCGCCGGTCCGAGACAGGGCGGAACACCCCGGACGGCGGCAACGGAATTCCCAGCTCTGGGGCGGGCTGCTGTGGGCTCGGAACACGCGAGGGGACCCCGCCGCCCCCGGGCCAAGCCCACCAGAGGCCCCTGCTCCGTACCCGCTGCGGCGCCCCGGTCGACACGCCTCCGCCCTAGATTTAAACTCGGAGCGGCGAGCGCGGCGCGGGCTGCGATTGGCCGGTTTGAAAAGGTCTCTGCAAGGTCGCCTTGACCGGTGCATCCTGGGGGCTGTAGTCCAAGCGTCTGGGAGGAGGAGCGTGCGCGCGTGCGCACTGCCTCTGCGCGCTGGGAGCTGCGCATGCCCGAGGTCCGCGCTCCGCGGGTCGAGGGTTCCTTACAGCCTGGCTGTGTGTACTTACAGGTTTCGCCTCAGGACGGCGACGTGTGGCCAGGATCACTGTTCTGATCTCCCTTCTTCATCCGTAAAAGGAGAAAATTAAATTCCTAGGGTGTTGTTGTGGAGACCAGATGAAACAGGCGCGTCTACCAGCTTTTCAAAGCAGTACGTGGCAGGCGCCCCAATATGTTAATTAAGAGCCAGGTCCCTGCCCAGAGGAACGCAGGGGATGCACTCTAACCAGACGACGCCGGCTTGTGCCTCTGGACCAGGAGAAGCTGGCAGGCCGCGGGGACGGTGACGAGGGCCTCAAATCAGCAGGGCCACAGGGTGTGGCCGGAACCTGCCCTGGGCTTTATAGAGTCCTGGGGAGCTGGATCTGTTTGGGGTGGTGAGGGTGCAGATTGCAGGGGTGCATCTCAAGGCAGGATCCGGTGGCCAGGTTGGAGTGAACAGGAGACCCGTGATCTGAGAGGCGGGTGGATGAGTGGTGGCCAAGTCAATCAGGAAGACCCCATTAGAGCCTCGGACTGTGAGCCAGGTATTCGTAATGCCCACCTGATGGGCTTGAGGGTGGAATGAGGGGCTCCACCCAGGGCACCGTCCCATGAAGCTGTCGCTCCACTTGCTAGGGACTTGAAAGCGTCAGGCCAGTTTCCTGCCCGCCAGACTGCCCATGACCCAGTCAGGCCGATTTCCAACCCGTGGGACTGTGCAGGATTCAGCTCTCCCCACTCGCTGGGTAGCCTGCAGCTTAATCCGAACTCTCCCACCGCGCACAGTAGACATCTGGCGCCAGCTACAGGGGCCCATGGTCAGACTGACCCTCCTGTGCCTGGAAACAGCGTGGCCCTTTACCTGACCCATTGTCCCTGCTCACATCCTGTAACATTGAGGCACTTGCCTGGAAGAACAAGACTCCCCCTATCCTCTCACAAACCCTGGGCTTTTTGTTTTAAAAACCCCATTCCTGCCACCCTGCGGGTTGCCATCCGTCCAACTCAGCGGCCTGTCATCGCATCAGATAAAGGCACTTGGATCAGATCATCCGGTTCCTCCCACCGCTATCTCTCCCGCACTTCTAACAGGACTGAAGGATGGAGGAATGGGTAGGAGGGAGGACCTGGGACCTCCCTGGGGTCTGCTGCAGGAAAGATGGGATTCTGGAGGGAGAGCACCATGTTCAGGGATGATGCGGGGCCATCTATTTGGGCAGTTTGGGTGGAGACCTGGCGGGGGGGGGGGCATTCGTCCTGTGTCCAGGACTTCCACCAAGACACCTTCCAGGATGGCTGGGCCACCTCTGGCCTCCCATGTCCCTGGTGTCACACCAGCCACACTCATCACTCCTTGTTGCCCTGGTCCCGAGTCACTTCTGATTCCACGTCTGGCTCCTCAACAGACTCTGAGCTCCCTCAGGGCAGGTTGGGCCCCAGTCATCACTGTCCTCCAGCCTCACCAGCCCAGAGTGGGGCAGGCACCAGGCAGGAGCTGAGCAAGGACTGGGCAAGATGGCCCCGGGTTTTGGGGGAGGGGTGGTTAGCAGCTTGGAAGGAGTCAGGCCTGCCCTCTGCATTCCTTTTGGCTTGTCCTGGCAACCTGACACCTCTTTTCTACCTGGGGGTGCCCTCTGCAGCCTCCATTGTCACCCCCACTGCATCCCATGTGCTGGCCCCCAGACCCTGCAGTTCCCACCTGAGCCTCTGATCACAGGCTCCTTTCCGAGTCCCTTCATCTTTGGCTCAAGATCCTGCTTCACCTGAGAGAGACGGTGCCAGGCAGACCCAGGTGCAAGCCCAGCTACGAGTCCTGGTCAGCGGCCTCTGGGTGCCAGAACCAGAAGCCAGCTTCACGCTGGCTTTAGAAAGAGAATTCATGGGCTCAAGACACAGAGAAGGCCAGGAGTGGCCCTGCTTCAAGCCTGGGTAGAGGGGCTCAAAGGAGGGTGCTGGGTGGGGTCATCTCCCAGCCACCTCTCTGGGGTCCTGCTCACCCTCAGGCACGCCACGTTGTCAGGCCCGCCTGCCCGGGAGCTCCAGGCTTCCCTCCGCCTGCTGAAGGCAGCAGCTGGCTTGGAGCTGCTGGGTTTCATGTATGGTCCCGAGGCCAGCCTTGCCTGACGCGTGACCACAGGGCCGCTGTGTCTGGCAGCAGCGAAGAGGGTCTTCGACTTGGGGGGTCTTGGCCCAGGTGTCGGATCCCCACTTCCCTGCTGGGGGTGAGGGTCCCCAACACCCATTCCTGATGCCTTTTCCTGCATCGGGTCAACACATAGTAGGCGCTCAGTGAACAGCACCAGTTGCTAATGACTTGTTGCGGCAAACCCTGAACTCTTATCTTCCCTCCATCTGCCTCTTAAGCCTCTTCCTCTCTTTTGTGATCAGGCTCTCACTGCAGATTCTTTTCTTCCTTCCCCCAGTAGGGTTCTGCTTCATTCCTGATGCATTCACTAATGAGTTCGATCATCACTGGATGACACTGGTCTTGACCTGAGGAGGTCACAGCCAGGGAGGAAGGTGCAGTAACCAGCACAGTTGTCCCGGGCTGCAGAGGCGCCCTCACCAGCCTGCAGTGGGGAGTGGGGGGCTCCCCAGAGGACAGACCAGGGTTCCTGCTTCCCTGGAGCCAGGAGAGGGGAAGGCAGACGGGGTGTGAGCAGGCTGTCCAGGGAAACGGCAGGGGGGACAGCACAGGATGAAGGACAGGCTTCCCCCTAAGGATGAGTCCCTAGTACTTGCGGACAGACTGCACCTCTCTCGAAATCCTAATGTAATTACCCATTTTCTTGACTCCACGCCCCAATCCACCATACCCCAAGTTCAAGGAGAAGCCTGTCTCTCCAGGACCCAGCCCAGCCCTGGCCCGTGGGAGATGCTCAAAGGGGCCTGCCCAGAAATAGCTAGTCAAATAAACCAATTAACTCTTTTATTTTTTACTGATTGGAGAGAAAGAGAAACATGGATTTGTCGTTCCACTTATTTATGCATTCATTGGTTGATTCGTGTATGTTTCCTGGCCGGGGACCAAACCCTGGTGTATCGGGACAACACTCCAACCAACCGAGCTACCTCGCCAGGGGCTACCTTGCTTTAATCCCAGGAATTTGCTGATGCATTCGGAGGCCTCTGCTGCCTCCTGGGAGCCCTGCCTGACTTCAGTCTGCACCGACCCAGCCTGAGAGTCCCCCCTGGGCTGGGGTTTCCGGCTTCCCAGCACAGCTGAGTTGGCACGTCAAACCAAAACCTACGGCTCGCTCAGGAGGGACACGGGGCCAGGTTCGGGGCGGCAGCAGGAGCCCAGAACTGGCTCTGGTCTCGCTGAAGGCACGTGTCACAGCACCTTGGTTTCTGCCACGACAGGGCAAACCGCGCTCAACCCTCACACCCCGGAAAGCACACCAGCTCAGTGCCCTGCGTCCGTGTGACTGCGGTCACAGTGGACAAAGGAAACCAAGTACTGAGGCCCCTTCCCAGTGTGCAGTTGGAGAATAAGGAGAAGACGAGCCCTTGCTTCCAACCCCTGAACAACCAGGAGGTTGAGGGTCCCCGGGGAAGACGCAGTGAGCAGGGCCAGTGGGGAGAGCAGCACCCACATGGGGCCTGGCCATGTAAACCTGCCCCTTGGCCCTTAGCAAGAGTTAGAGGAAGATCCCGAATCACGTGTACATGGATTTGCACCCCCTTCCTGGATTGCTTTCTGTTTCAGGCTGCAGGTCACCCTTAGCAGGCTCGTCTCCTGAGCCTAGGGAGCCAGTGGGACAGCAGATCTGCCAGCGGGGCGACAGACCCCACTCACTGCAGCAGGTGGACAGCGGCCGCCTTGCGGATGAGCCGTGCAGTCAGGGGCGAACTGGGCTTGAGCGCCTCCCGCTCCATGAGAAGGCTCCTGCGGAGACAGACGTGGGGGGGACGGGCGGGGAGAGTTGCTGAACCTCCTGGAAGAGCGTGGGGCATGGGGGACCGAGGGTTTCCTCAGCCCTAAGGCAGGGTGCAGCAGGAGGGCCGGGGCTGAGGTGCACAGAGAATGAGACGCTCCCTTTCCCAGGTGGCTGGAGAGGGGATGGCCTTACTGCAGAGGGGACAGGCTGGGCAGAGGCCAGAGGCAGGAGGCCTTGCTTCCAGAGGGGACTGGAGAAAAAGGGGGGCAGGTGTGAGGATGAGAGCCCAGCGTCCTTACACCAGCGCTGGAGGGTAATGGTTCCCCCCATTGGTGTTTGGGGACCATTTTTACACTGTCCCCAGGATGCCAGGCTGAGCACATCACTGCAGCCTCAGCTGCTTGGGAGCTTGGGGAGGAGAGTGCTGGGGTGGGGGAGCCTCGCCTGAGACATTCTGGGAAGAGTGAGTGGCAGACGAAGGGGAGAGAAACCCCAGGTTTACAGAACGCACTGGTTGGCACCACCGAGGGCGAAGAGCCCAAACCACGGAGGACCGCGGTTCTGTGGTGACGGTGATAGGTGGGGGGAATGTTGAGGGGCTGGACCTGGCACTCAGGGAGGGGACATGAGGGCGAGGGGGGTGGTGCTAGGCTGAGCTGGTGGCTCTACAGGCGGGTGTCCTTGGAGGGGCGTCCTTGTCACTCTGGCGGCTGCAGGCTGCCCCTCCACACAGCAACAGCTCCCCCAGCAAGGGCCCAATGCTCTCCCCTTTGCCCCCACTGCAGCTCCCCAGCAGAAGCCCTTGGCCCTCCATGCTGTCCTACGGGCCCTGCCTTCCCTGCCCAGCTGCCGCCAGAGGCACCAACTCTCACCCTTGCCAGGGCCTAGAGAACTACGGGGGGCTTTTGCATATGGCCACAGAAGGGTGAGGCGCATGGGCAAGTGTCCGAGACACTTCAGAGTTCAAGCAGGCCCCGTGCGTCCACACCTGTGTCATCGGCACCAAGAGCACCCGCACCACTCGGCCCAGAACAGCTGCTGGGCCACTTCGAGCCTGTGCTGAGGCCCCCGGGGCTCGGCCGCGACTTCAAGCCCAGCCAAGGGCCTCCTGGGCCCCATGGGGCTCTCCCAGGCTGTCTCCCTACAGCCTGACCCACCGGGCACCCTTCAACTCCTCTCCTTCACCTTTCCTTTGGTGTTCCGACAGCGCACGAGGCCCCAGCAAGGGGAGGCTCACGTCTCCCCCCAGGAGCATGTGGGCTGGAGCAGGAGGCGGCAAGGAGCTTGGCCACCACGCCCAGGGCGCAGGGAGCCGGGGTGTGAGTACCAGCTGAGGCTGCTCTCCAGGTGCCTATCCTCCAGCCCCACCCTCCAGCCCCTGTCCTAACCAGACACCCCAGCCTGGTCAAACCCTTGGGTTTCAGGCACCCCTCGGCTGTCCCCCCGTGGGCCACCTTTCCTCCCTGACTCCGCCCACTGAGAGACCCCTGATCACCGCCTCTCGGAGCCATGTGCCTGCCCTCCTGCCAGTTGGAAGTATATCTGTGTGATTAACTGCTGGGGGCCAGTTCCCCCCTCAGAGGAAAGCTCCGGGCAGCCAGGGCCTGGGCCTGCCTGCCCACCACCCCGCCCAGCCCCCAGCACAGGCGGGGTGGGGAGAATGTGAACTGGGTCCCAAAGGGCTGGTAGGCGGCAGCCAGGTGAAAGGAGAGCAGGTATCCCAGGCGAAGGGCACAGCATGTGCAAAGGCCTGGGGGCCTGAACAAGCAGGGTGTGTGTGGGTCCCCGAAGCTCAGCATGGGCAGAATGGGGAGGGGGCTGGGGAAGGAGGGCATAGGGCCTGGGGTGGCTTGTCCCCTTCCGTCAGGTTGAGCATGGTAACGAGGGGGACCTAGTACCCCTGTAGCCAGTGTCTCCATAACTTCAGACCAAGGGAGGTGGGGGCCGCTCACTGCCCACGGGGAGGCCCTCAGGTGGCTCCGACTGGAAACCTTCCCAAGCCTGGTCCAGAGGTACGAGCGGGGACTCACCGGGCCACGTTCCTGTGGGCGCCAGAGGTGCACTTCAAGGCCGCGTGGATCAGCAGCTGGTTGAAGACGTCTCTCTGGAGGGTCACAGAGGCAGGTTAGGCTCCCGTGACGTGGGATGAGAGATGGGACTGCCCCACCCCACTGCAGGCTGCCTATTCTCAGGGACAAAGTGGCTGGGGGTATGCAGATAAGGACACTGCAGTCTGTGGGCACAACACCTCAGGGAGATGGGGCCCCAGCACCCCAGCAGCTTGAGGCTGGTGGCTCACCTGGGCGTTGCTGCCTCCGATCTGGACGATGCGGTAGCGGATGGGCAGGAGAAGCTCCACCACGCGATCGGGGTTCCCGTTCTCAGCCTCCACCAGGGCCTGGCACAGGGGCAGCCCCACATCTCGGGCCAGGAGGTGCTGACAGTTCTCCCCGGGGGACCTATCAGCCCGAGACGGTGCCTCAGCAGCCTGCACCATCGAAGCACACCCGTCTCCCACCTCCTTGGCTGGGGTCCCTGACACTGCGCCCGACACGCAGTAGGGGCCTTGATGGGGTGAGCTGATGGAGGAGAAGCAACCCGGAGGGAGAGAACAGGGCTGAGCTCCAGTGCACTGGTGGCCTGGCCTCAGGCCGGTCCCCTGGCATCCGGCCTCGGTTTGCCCGTCTGTAACTCAGCAGGAGCATGCTGCGCCCACAGCTGTCAGAGGGCTGCAGGCAGGGCCGGCAAAGGCTGGGCACCCACGCCGGGTGTGAGCAGCCGTAGCAGACCATGTCTCCCGCGGGCCCGTGTGTGCCTGCTGGCATGTCTCATGGCACCGGGGGCCCTGCTCCGAGCCCCTCTTACAAGCAAGAATCAAACCCTCGGTGAATCTTGGGTCCCTTGGGGGCCTCATGGTGAGGTCACAGCTCCCCAGCACTGGGCATCTTGCTGGGAGGAGGGGCGGGGGCAAGCTGCCGCAGTGGTGGCCCGCTCCAGCTGTGACAGCAGTCACCCTCCGCCAGGCCTCAGGACAAACCACGGGGCTGCAGCCTCCAGGGGAGATGAGGGGTGGCTGCATTTCTCAGCCTGTGCTGTGGAGGACCCACCTCCCCGGACCCCCTCCAGCCGCTGCTGTGATGGGTGAGGTGGGTTGCTGTCCTGCCAGCCTGTGTCAGCCGGCCTTGTCCCTGGCTTGCACGTGAGGAAGCCGGGGCTCGGAGCAGAGAAGTGCTTGTCTGAGCCCAAAGTCTCATCCAGCAGCAAGTCTCTGGTTCTGGGGCCCTGCCATGTCCCCTGAGGGAGGCTGCCCATGGGACGTGAAGGCTCTCATACCACCCAGGGATGGAGAGGCACCTCTGTGGCTGGGGGAACCATGGCCCCTTTGCAGGGCGCACCTACCCAGGGGAGTCTGCACACGTGTGGGTGCATGTCTGGGTGCGGCCCTCCACAGGGCCCCACCCCCCGCCTCCCTGGCAGCAGGGGCTTCCAGAACCCTAGGCCCCTCAGCATACTTGCTGACGTCCTGCAGGGTGGTCAGCAGCTCCTGCGTGGTCTGGGAGTCCCGAGCACCCAGCGATGCCATCAGGAAGTGCGCATCATTGAACAGCAGGACGTGGTCACGGCTGTGCTTCCGGGTCACAGGCAGGACAGCCTGCCACCGCTCGCCCACGGACACCCCTGAGGATGCGGGGAGGAAACCCAGGGGCATGGCGTGAGGCTCCTGAGTGCGTCCTGCGCCCACACAGGGAGAAGCCCCTTCTGATCCTGTTCCGGGGGCCGAGGGCAGGCCCAGGAGTGGGGCTGGCCAGCCATGGCTGGCCTCGTGCTGAGGACTTCGGGCCCAGTTTATGTTGTCTTCATTCAATTATTAAAGCAACAGATGCGTAAATTAGAAAGCTAACTTCAAAAACCATTGCAGGGCCCTGGCTGGTGTGGCTCAGTGGATTGAGCGCCAGACTGCGAACCAAAGGGTTGCTGGTTCAATTCCCAGTGAGGGCACGTGCCTGGGTTGCGGGCTGGGTCCCGCACTGGAGGCGTGAGAGGCGACCGAGTGATGTATCTCTCATGCGTTGATGTTTCTCTCCCTCTCCTTCTCCCCCACTTCATGTCTCTCTAACATAAATAAGTAAATAATCTTAAAAAAACTATTGGAGATTAAATAGTCTCTGGCCCTTTTAACAAATCCCAAAACCACCTTTTAAATTCTTCCCGCGTCAACTGCTAGCACAGCCCCCGGCACATAGTAGGTGCTCAATAAAGCCTGCCACACATTCGCCTCATCCCCCTTTGTGCCTGCGTGTCTCAGTGCTCAGCTGTCTCTGCTTCTGGCCCACTTGCCACTTCCCACCTCCTGTCCTCCTGGCTGCCGGGAGCCATCGGGTTCTCTGACTTCTCCCGTGGGCACCTCTGTGGCATGGAGTGTTGCCCTTGACCTCCCTTTCTCAGCTGGCCAACAGTGGACATGACTCCCCAGTCTCCATGCTGCACAGGGAGGGGGCGAGTGGCATGTCCCCTCCACTTGCAGCCTCCGAGTTACTGCTCCCAATGGCTCCAGACGGTTCTGGTGGGACCTGGGACACAGGCACCCCCACCCGTCCAGGCATCAGTGTCCCAGCCTTGCCCCGGATGTCCAGGAGCCAGCAGCCTCCTCACAGATCCGTGGGCTCCCGCCTTGGTCCCCAGGTCTCCGCAAGGATCTCTCGGCCTCCTCAACGTGCCCCTGGCCTCCGCCTGGCCTGCCTCAGCCCATGGCTCCAAGGATCTTTCTCAGAGGCAGACTGGAGCCTGTCCTTCCTGCTCTAGCAGGCTCCTCCAAGACTTGGAGTCAAGCTGGCCTCCTCACCCTGCCCTTCTGGTAGCCTCCTCTGTTCCGTCGGACCACACTGTCTCTACCCTCCGGTGACACATCCCCGTGACAGGCTGCTGGCTTCTGCGTCCTGGAGGCTTTGGACAGGCTGCTCTCTGGGTGTGACATCCCTTCCCATCTCCATCTGGCAAAACCCTGCACACCCTCCCACAGTTCACACTTCACCTCCACTGGGAAGCCTGCCAGGAGCCCTCGTGAACTGCCTGCCCTGCCCTAGTCTCACTCCCACATTGTCCTGCCAGCCCAGGGCTTACAGTGGGTCCAGGTTGGGTTCTGCTTGGCCTGGGAGGGAGAAGAGAACCACCCAGCACCCCAGCAGTTGGCTGGAAGCCCCCCTCCACTGCCCCCAGAGCTGGGGGCAGGTTTGTCCAGGCTACCTGCAGAGCACGGGGTGACTGTGTTGAGTAAACGCTCTGAAATCCCAGGGAGCTGAGAAACGTCCACCTCCCTTGTTCTAGAAAAGGAGGCAGCACCTAGAGACAGGCGGCCAGGTGCCACCCTGAGCCCAAGGCCTGCACATGGGGGCGGTGGGAACTGGAACAAAGGGCAGCGGTGGCCTGGTCCCACGGGCTGGGGTGGCTGGGAAAAGGCCGCAGCCCTGGAGCCCGCAGCCTTAGCGTGGCATGTGTCCCGAGGCCTGCTGTGGGACTGGAGGGCCTTGCTAGTTCACGAGCTCCTTATCATGTGGGAGGGACGGGGAGAGGGGCAAATGGGAGAGCAGAGATCTGGCCACCTTCCATCTGCAGCCGGTACAGCATGGAGCAGGTGTCTACCACGTCCAGCATGGTGCCGCTGGTCTGCAGGCTGGGGAGGATCTGGAACACAAGGTGGGCAGGGCCTCAGCAAACCCAGGTCACCACCCACCATCGTCCCTCCACCCCCAGCCGAGGCTCAGGGCACTCAAGGTGCAGACCTGAAGAGTGAGCGCCCCTGGGCAGCCTGTGTGGGCCCTGGCATCGGCTGCCGCCCAGCCCTAGCCCTGGACCACGCGCGCTGCGGACTTGGCCCTCCTGTCCACAGTTCTGGGTTGCTGGGCTCTACGCCTCACGGCGCATGGCTCTCGTCACCCCTCACTTCCCACCATGAAACCCTGGCAGCTCAAAGGATGACTTCGAGAGAACGTTACCGAGTGCTCCCCCAGGTGTGTTTGGGCATTTCTCCGAGCCCAGGCTTGTACCATTAAGCCCCTACTGGGGTACCTGGGTGCTGTGAGGGAGGCTTTTTTTCTCTTAAATACTTATCTAGGGGCTGGGTGGGGGGGAGCGAGCAAGTGTTTAGTAGGCACAGAGCTTAGTTGGGGAGAGAAACATTCTGGAGGTGGGTGGGTGGGGGGGGGTCAGATGCACATCAGTGCGAATGGACTCGATGCCACCAAACTGGACACCTAAAGATGGCTACAAGGGCAGGTTTTACATCCTGTACACTTTCTGCAGTAAAACATTCCCACGGGAAAATCGAGGGTCTCCAGAAAATGACTGGACAGGGTTCTGGGACCTCAAAGATGGCCAACTGAGATGTGCAACTCTACCAACGCCCACCAGGGGGCGCACAGCCGAGGGGCCCTCTTCATCCCACTCTGGCCACAGCCGGCGCTTGGCGGACATTGACCCCGGGCCTCACACAAGACACTCGTTCCTGCTCCAGCTACTGTTTCTGGCTGGGACAGCAGGCATGGGCTCAAAGGTCTAGAGACTAAAAGTCAGATCGCTGCAATAAACCGAAGTGTGTGCAAACGTGGACTCACGTGGTCATCGTAAATGGTCAGTGCAGCCTCGTATTCGCCCTGGAAAAGCAAAGTTCCCGTGAATAACGTGGGCAGCGGGTGCGCTGTGACACTGAGAAATGAACGAGCATGCTGCCGCCCCCGCAGGCTACAGAGGGGAGGGCACACTAGTGCCGACCTTGGGCCAGGGGCCCCCCTGGGAGCCGCCTCTGCTCCGGCTCCCTTCCCATCCCGGGAGGCAGAGGCAGTGCCCAGGGCTACGGGACGGCTGGTCACAGCATGATTTTTCCTGTGCAGCGCTGGTCCCAAAGGTGGCAAGCTCCTTTCTGTGTTTCTTCTAGTCTCTTCTCTACTTTCCTTACTGTCCGTTCAGCGGACGTCACTGCTTCTGGCTAGACTGTGGGTCACTGAATTCTCCATGTCACTACAAGGTCCCTATCTTCCAAGCATTTCTCTCTGGACATTTAGGGAGCCTCTAGGATTTCTCCATGATAAACAGCACTGTCCCTGAGAGTGGGACTCAGGGGCAGGCTCACTGGGGACCTGGGTGTCCCTGCACCTTGCTCCCCAGGGGCAAAGCACTCGGAGTGTCCCGTGGGTACAGCCTGTGGCTTGGGAGCACAGCAGATCACTCTGGCAGCAGGGGGATGCTCGGTCTGAGTGGCCCCACAGACTGCACATGACACGCGGGTCCCCAGGGCCAGACAGGGCAGCATGCCTGCCGTGGTCTAAGCCTGAAGAGCTATCTGAGCCCTGACCGGGGTGGCTCAGGGGGCTGGGTGTCCTCCTGCAAAGCAAGGGGTCACCAGTTCGATTCCTGGTCGGGACACAGGCCTGGGTTGCGGGTTCGGTCCCTGGTCGGGGCACGCACGAGAGGCAGCCACACATCGAGTTTCTCTCCCTCTCTTTCTCCCTCCCTCCCCTGCCCCTCTAAAAATAAGCACGTAAAATCTTTTTAAAAAGCTACCTGAAAACAGGGCTGCTCTCTTGCATCGGGACCCATTGAATGTGTAAACAAAATGCAACCACACGGGATGTGACAGACAGCGAAGGGGAGAAAAGCCTTTCTTTCCCTGGACATCTCGATGGGACGAGACAGACAGTCACCTTACCTTTTCAATCAGGTATAAAGCCCAGTGCCAATAATTATGACAAGCCAGCATGTCAGAGTCCTGGGGAAAGAAGGAGAGAGAGGAAAATCGGACAGCCTCCAGGGAGAAAGGAATGGATGTTGTTTTTCTCAGAACCCCACACCTTTCAGTGTGGGGAACACGTCCTGGGCCCCTGTGTCACCTCCTGCAGCGCTGAGGGATGGTGAGTATATGCCTGAACTCACCGAGGAAACAGGCTGGGAGGCCGGCAGCTTGTCAGCCCCAGAGCTAGGGAGCCGCAGACCCAGGGCCCACGCAGAGGCTGCTCGGCAGCTCAGGCCTCGCCCACCTTGTGCGCAGCGTGGAGAAAATGAGTAAGAAATCCATCCCCCCTTGGCTGAGGCCCACCATGGTTCCAGTCAGTGCAGGGTACCCCGATAAAGCCAGCAAAGAGAAGGGCAGGGCAGCGGATCAACCCTGCACCGGTGGCCATCAGATGCAAGCCCAGGGATGGCAGGTGCATGGACAGGAGGGAGGCCACCACATAGGGGACACCAGGAGGGGATCAGGGAGGGGACGCATCCCTGCCCTACAGCCGCCCCCATCCCGGCAGGCCTGCCCTGCAGTCGCATCCCTGTCGGCCCAGCTGCCCGAGCGCTCCCTGAGCCTCCTCGTGGGGCCACGCTGCGCCCACTGGGACCGGGCAGCTCAGGGCCCTCCTGGCTCCAGCTGCACCAGGCGCTCATTTCCCTGGGAATTCTCTCATCCACCTTCTCACACCAGCTGCCGCAGGCTGAGGCCAGTTCTAGAATCCCCTGCACAGCACTGGCCGGGGGTGGGAGACGGGTGGCTCACAGGGGACACTGCGGCTCCACAGAAAGGCCTCCCCAAACACGGGCGCCCCACCACTATGCTGCACCCTGCAACGCCTTGGCTTAGCGCGAGGGGAGGGACAGGATGTTCCCGGCGGGTGACTCAGCGGCCAGACTCGCACCTTCCAGTGGGCTTCTGAGCGCTGCATGAAGTCTAGCCCATCCTTGACCTCCGCTTTCATCTCGTGGATGTGAGCCATGGTGTGCACCGACCAGGCATCCGCCGGGTTCACAGACAACGCCTAGCGGGGGCGGGGGTGGGAAAGAGTCAGAGAACGTGGGTTAGTCAGGCTGCTGGTGACAGCGTGTCCCCGAGTTATGCACAAAGTCGGACGGCCTTAAGCTGGACGGCCAGGTATGGGGGGGAAGGCAAGTGTGGGGACTGGGCTCGGCCTCAGAGACCAGCCCCGCTGACCATCTGTAGGATCTGCCAGAGAGGTGCCACTGCCCATTCCACAGAGGCGGGCGGCTGCACGACCTGCCCAGGACCACGCAGCTGGGTCTGCGCACAGCCCCCTGAACACGGCTGAGTCGGCCGTCTGCCTCCTGAATGCTGTGTGTGCGCCGACCCCGCACAGACTCTGGAGGGCCCAGGGGCTCCCGGCAGCCCCTCCCACCACCGCACATGGGACGGCCACATACGTGACTTTCTGGGCTGTTCTGATGTGATCTCTATTAAGAATACTTGCTCACGTGACCGGCAAGCTCGACAGTGGCCAGCCAGGCTGGCAGGACACGAGGCTACGATTTTAACCACACAGAGGCCTTGTTCTTTACTCGCGTGTTTAGCTCACGCTAACTGAGTGCCTGCTGCCACCGGATGTGAAGCACTGAGCAGAAGCTCCCAGGGATTCCCCGCACCAGGTCTCGGCACCCCCAGCCCCGCTGCCTCAGACCCCATGCCTTTCCCAGGGCAGCATTGGGAGGCCCGGCACCTGCTGCAGGGGTCAATGCTGACTGGTCGTCCCCAGTGAGCTCTGCCACCCTGCCCCTTGCTTGCATGGGCCCCGCCCAGTCCACATGGGGATGTTGTCAGAATGAAAGAGTCTACAGGGACGATGGCACCCTGGGGGCACAGCCCTGAAGGACAAGGATGCTTCGCAGGAGATGGCAGAGGCGCAGCTGAGCAGGGCCCTGTGAAAGGAGCCGCTAAGCTGCTGCTCTCTCACAAAACGGAGATTCCAGGCCTTGGCTCCCACTCCCTGCTGAGATTGATGCCTCGCCCCCTGCTGAGGTCAATGCCCTCCTCCTGTCTCCACTCCCTCAGAGGCTCCCTGGGGCCCAGCCCAAAGTCCTTCTGCTGCCCTGGCCTTTGCTCCCAAGGCCCGCCCCACCCACCTCCACCCTAAGCCTCGGCCTGTCCAGTGGCTCCTCTCTGCCTTTCTGAGAGCCACCTTGTGCCCTTCCGGCCCCGGGGCCTGGCTCAGAGACACACGGCCCCGGGGCCACTACCCGAGGCCTCTCCAGACTCCCACCCGCTCTCCTGGACGGTGGTGGTCACTGCCACAGCCTGGCCTTGCCCCGTGTCCACTTGTGCTGCACTGGTGTTGGGGTCATACTGTGGGCGCCTGCAGGGGGGTGCAGCAGAAAGAGGGAACTTGGAGGGAGCAGACAGGGGCACCCCACTCCTCCACTGCCTGCACCTTTGGGATACCGTGTGGCTTCTCAGGCCACCCTGCCAGCCCTTGGGTGCCCAGATGGACACCACACCACAGGGAGGCCTGGCTGCCATAGTCCCTGGGGGATCTTTCTTGACTGACCCCCACTCCCAGGCCCTGGAACAGGAGCCCAGGTCCCGTCAGGGCCCACCAGAAGCAGCCTCCGTTTGCCACCACGGCTCAGTGACCTGAAGCCTGGTGATGTGAGTGACACTCAGAAACCTGGTGTTCACGGGGCGGGGTGGGGGTGGGGCACCACCGTGTGGAGCACACACTTGCTCCCCAGCTATGAAGTTCTGGCTCCAACAGCGCAGCGTGGGCCCAGAGACAGACAGGGCCGGGTGCCTGGGGCTGCCCGTCGTGCCGCCAGAGTGAGGGGGGGCGCATCTCTCCGGTGTTGTCCGCCCTCCTCGCCTTCGAAGACCACGGTAGGAGCCAGTGATGGGGCTGGCTGCTCTGTCACCTCGTGCCCTTCCTCCCCCATCTCCCAGGAAACGGGCCCAGAGCGGGCAACCTGGCTGGGGTCACCCGAGGGGCAGTTGTCCTGCCCCAGCCCCACCTGACGCCCCCCTGATGCCGAGACCTTGGGAAGGGCCCACCCACCTCCTTGGCGAGCTTCTCCGCCTGGTCGTAGAAGTTGGTTTCCATCAATCCAAAGGAGTATATGCCTTTCACGTAGCTAAGGACAGAACAAAAACCTTTCTTACAACATGGAATGGGACTGTTCAGCCCTCGACATGATCTGAATGGGAGGAACGTGCCCTAATGCGGAATCGGGGTGTTCGCAGATACAGTCAAGTTAAGATGGGGTCACACTGGAGTAGGGTGGGCCCTAGATCCGATGGCTGGTGTCCTCACAACAAGAGACAGGAGACAGAAATTTGGACCCGAGACAGACACACACACAGGACCAGGCAGCCAGCCATGAGCAGACAGGGGCAGGGCTGGAGTGATGTGGCTGGAGCCGAGGAAGGCACCGCTGGAGCTGGGGGGCAGGAAGGACCCTCCCTTAGGTCCTTCGTTGGGGGCATGCTCCCACCACACCCAGACCTCAGACTTGGGGCCTCGGGAACGGTCAGAGAATACATTTCTGCTGTGTGAAGGTGCACAGTCTGTGGCACTCTGGGTTATGGCGGCGCCAGGAGACGCACGCCCGCCGGGTGCCCGTCTTGTGCCAGGCACCACGCCAAGCACTGTGTTTCCCAGCCATTCAGTGCTTCTGGTTGGTGAGGCGCAGTGTGACCTTTATCGGCTGCATGACCGTTCCCAAACCCAAACCCCGCCTCCACAGCCGACCCTCTGCAATGCCCATCCCACTTCCTAAGACGTCAACGTCCCCACTGGGGCTGACCATGGATTTTTTCCCTCCTGTCTGCTTGGTGATGCCTTCCCCCCAGCCCCTTAAAGGAACAGCCCAGGGACACCGCCCGGGAAGCCGTGGGGACCGCGGGCTGTCGGTGGTTTCTCTGCGCAGAGCTTCCTCCCAGACCCCAGCTCCTGCAGGCCGGGACCCCGTCAGTCCGACTCACTCTTGGCCCCGGCCCAGCTGAGGATGGGCCCGAAGCCACGCTGCAGGCTAAGTGCACACTTCCACCCCCCCCCCCACCCACCGACCACTGTCACCGGAGCCCCCACAGCAGTCACGTGTGAGAGAGGAGCTCTTCCCTGGGCTTGTGGGATTGCATGAGAGCAAGTAGGGACACTGGCCTTGGTATCTGAGACTCGGACGAAGTCTTCAGTGCCGTGGACGGAGGGAACTGACCCCCAGGTTAGTGCTCGTGGAAGCGATGCCCCAGAGCGCTGGTCTCCAGACTGCGGTTTTGAAAACTTGCTCTCACCAGGGCCATTTCACTGCCCACAGACAAACGTGCTTGTATGGAGTGCTCGGGAGAGGCAGCTGCTGATGGGCGGCCTGCTGGGTCGCCCTGGCTGGTGCCCAGTGATCCGGTAAGACACTGGGCATTGCCGTGAAGGTAGTTTCCAGATGGGATTAACATTTAAACCAGCAGACTTTGAGTAAAGCGGATGGCCCTCCACAGTGTGGATGGGCCGTGTCCAATCAGTCGAAGGCTTCAGCGAAAAGACCGTCCCGCCGGAAGAGGAAGGAGCTCTGTCGCCAGATGGTAACAGAGACTCCACCCGACTTTTCAGACCATGCCAGTTCCCAGATGGCCTGAGCCACCTCCTTCAAATAAGCCTCTCTACACCTATGCAGCTGCAGAGGCTGACGTTTACCTGTTTATGTAAACAACGTAACTACAGGCGTACACGTCCTGCCGGTTCCGTTTCTCAGGAGAACGTCACCAACTCAGCCCTTCAGCCTAGTCATCTGCTCGACTTTCGCAACAACCCCACGACGAGGACGCAGGGGAGGTGACCGTGTGTGACGGTCACTCAGGCTGTTCACAGCCGCTCAGCCCCTCTCCCCCGAGCACGTGGTGCTGCTGCCCTTCCTGGCCTCCTGCGGGTGGGCGGCCGGCTCTGGGCGGTGACTTGGGAGACGCTCCCTTCCACTCTGAGCACTTGCACGGCGCCATGGGTGCCCCGGGAGAGCTCTCTCCCTCTCAGCGACTGGCACATCCAGACAGCAGCTGCTTCGCCGGCCAGCACGCCAGAGGGAGACAACGGCACGGGCACAGAGCACAGCTGTCGGGTGGTGGGCGTGTGGCACGCGTGAGCAGCGAACGTTGGCCATTATGAGCCCTGGAGAACCAGGTCTACCGTACGATCATTCTTGCAGCAAAGATGTGCCTGTGCTGACCGACACACAGTGGTCCTACCTCGTTGCCACGACAGCAAGATCACGCCCTGGCTGGTGTGGCTCAGTGGACTGAGCGCTGGCCTGCGAACCAAAGGGTCGCCGGTTCGATTCCCAGTCAGGGCACGTGCCTGGGTTGCGGGCCAGCTCCCCAGTGGGAGGTGCGTGAGAAGCAACCACACATTGATGTTTCTCTCCCTCCCTTCCTTGCTCTTTAAAAATTAAATAAATAAAATCTTAAAAAAAAGAAGAATCAAACGAAGGCTTTTCGCGTTAAAGAGCTACGGGGGACAGCCACCATCGGCTCCCCCGGCTCCCCCTACAGGGCCAGGCCGGGAGTGCAGCCGCGTTTTCAGGGCAGAGGAGAGAGACTGAGACGTGGAAAGGATGTGATTTCCGGGGGGGCACGCACCTGCTGAGGGGGATGTCAGGCGTCCAGAAAGGGTAAATCCGGGCCACAGAGTCTCGCATCTGCTCCTGGTAGCCCAGGTAGAAGTAGGCGTCATGGGAGAACTTGAGAGCCAGCATGTCCGTCGGGTGGTCCCGGAGGATCTGCTCCCACAGCTCGCAGGCTCGGGGGAAGTTCCTGGAAGCCAAGAGGGGTTCTCAGCAAGGTGAACGCAAGGTCACACGCACGGGGAGGCAAGAGGGCATCGTTTCTGGCTGGCTTCCCGGTCTGCCCTGAACCGGCTTTAAAAACACACATCTACACAGCAGGTCTTCGAAATGACATCGTTCTGTTCACGGCTTTTATTGTAACGATGAGTCGCTGTGGGGACTTAGCTCATTTCTCTCACGGGGCCCGTGGTAGGACTGGCTTCATCTTACGGTGTTTTGATTAAGGTTGTAGGAGGAATCCCTGGCATGCAGTGAGCACCTAACTGCATAAACGTGTCCATGCCAGGTTCTGCCTCATGGAATTGGTGAACCTATGAGAAATTTCACTCTTGAATCCAAACAAACAAACAAAAACTGGTTTAACCAGCTGCCAAAGACAATTTCCCTGGAGCCCACAGACTGGTGGCAGGAAGTGTCCGGCAGAGCCTGGCCCTGCACCGGCACCTGGCGGGCACCGACCTACTGGGGACTCCATAGTCGGCCTGGCCACCCAGCTCTGCGGGGCACCCCCCACCCCCGGCCCAAGCAGGCACAGGCAGACCTGGACCTGGGCTCCAGGGCAGGGTCAGAACGTCCACGCGGGGGGACAGTGGTGGGGACAGCCGAGGCCCGCCCGCCCAAAAGGCCACGAGTTCATGCTCAGTGGGTGTGTCAGAACAAGAAGCACATGGGTTAGGGTTTTCTCTTCTACCTTTTACACATTTCTGTAGTGTGGTCCTGTTATTTTTGTAAGAAAGGAGTGACCGATTTATGTAATGAAACAAAGCACCTCCGTTTTGCCGTGTATAAGGGGTACCTTTTCTCCTAAATTGTTGAGGGAAAAATAAGGATGTGCGTTATACATGGTAGTACTCATTCTGTACCTGTGTAAAAGTTTTAAATTCTTTTACTGATGCTTATGCGTTAAAACAAGGGTGTCAAACTCATTTTCCCAGGGGCCACATCAGCCTGGCAGTTGCCTTCAAAGGGCCGAGTGTCATTTAGGACTGTATGAATGTAACTGCTCCTTCACAGTTAAGCGAGAGCTCGGCGCTGCCGCCGGGCAGAAACAAGGTGCCGGGCGGGTAAAACAAGGTGGAGGGCCGGGTTCGGCCCGCGGGCCTTGTGTTGGCCACCTGTGCGTTAAAAGTATAACTCTGGAAAGCAACAGCGATATCTGTGTGCAAAACAATACCCTGTGCCGGAATACAATAATTGGTTTTGTTTCAAAATATAAATAAATAAATAGATAAATAGATTTAATTAATTAAATTAAAAAAATTAAAACTAAAGATGTTTTTCCTGAAAGTTTGGGCCCAAAACGTGGGTGTGCATCACACACGGGAGTGCATTACACACAGCCAAACGCGGTCAGTTGCTTTGAATGCTGAGTCGGGAATCCCAGCCAGCTACTGCCTCACTCAGCAGTCCCCTGGGGACAGGGCAGCAGGCCTGATGGCACTTTCAACTACACGGGCTTGGGAGGCCGGGTGACAATCACCCCAAGGGCTCTGCTACCAGGTGCTCTGGGCGGCCTGTGGCATCGCCCAGCCCGGCCTCGGAGCACCAGCCCCCCGCCCAGGGGTGCCCCTCACCCCCTGGCAAAGGTCTCCACCGCAGACACGTGCAGCCGCTCCCGCTGCGTCAGGGGCTGCCTGTTGGAAATCTCCACCATGTTCTTCACGGCCAGGTCCAGCTCCTTGTCCAGCCTCACGGAGCTTCCGGTGCCAATGAGCATGAGGCCAGTAGAGATGGCGTGGCCCATCGCTGGGGAAAGGGTGAGGGGGACAGCTGGTGACTTGGAGGGCCCACCCAGCCCCACATTTGAAACAAGCAGTGCATGTCCCAGGAGGGCCCAGCTGGGTGGCAGGCGTGCAGGCCCCCAGGTCCTACCTGGGCTTCCAGGCCCCACCTTGACGAGGCAGGGTGTGTCCAGAGGCAGTGGGAACTCAGCCCTGAGACCTGGGGCCCAACCGGCGTGCTGGGACCACCTGAGCTCCTAGGCCCTAGCTCCTTGCTGCGGTCAGCTTCCTTAGTCCCCGTTCTGTGCCCCCCCTGCCCCTGGGGGGATCTGGCCACAGCGAGTGGGAAGGGGGTCCCTGCCGCCCTGCCTTCCCCACCCCTCCCCAGCCCTTCTCCCAGGCCCAGAACCTCACCCTGCACAGGGCCACCTTCCTGGGGGTGTCCCCATGTCTGCTGTGCACACAGCCTGCCTCTGACGCCAGCCCCTATTACTAGGTCAGCCCACATGCGCTCTGTGCTTGGGGTGCCTCCCTCGTACCCCAAAAGAATGGAGGGGCCATCTTGCACGTTCCAGGGGTGGGTCCAGCCTGTCTGATCCCGGCTCCCAACTATCAGCTGGGTGCCTTTGGGTAGCTTTCTTACTCTCTCCAAGCCTCGTTCTCATCTGAGGAAGGGGATCACGGTCTCCTCTGCGGAACTGACGTGGAGTCAGCAGGGAAATCTGAAAGATGCCCTCCCCGGAGCCTGGCATCTCTGTGGGAGCAGCTGGCATTCCAACCGCAACGCTGGCTGGCGTCTTCCCTCCCCGCTCCGTGCAAATGCCAGCCTGCGCACTGCCACCTGTGACCGGGGCTCCTCAGCCCAGGGCGGCGTCACTCACCGAAGGTCGGATCTGCTGCCTTCAGCTTCGACAGGCAGCCCTCGATGCCACCAAGGGTGTTGTCATTGGTCCACTTCACATACTGAAATACAAAAGGCCGCACAGAGCTGTCCCCGGGGGGTCCTTCACTCGTGCTCATGCAGGCGCATTTTTGAAGCGCGATATTTTTTCTTTCCAGCACACTGAGCATTTTCTGGACTCTCAGGGAAACCGTAACTGGGTCGGTCCCAGATAAAGGGACTGACCACACATAACGTGAGGCACGTTTTCTCGGAGTGGCGAGGCCGCCTGACAGGCGACCTGCCCCCACGTCAGCTTCGGCCCTGCCAGGGGCCTGGACATCAGGCGCCTCAGGAAGAGCCCCCCTCCGTCTCGGTCGCTGCTCTCCAGGAGAGCCGCAGCAAACATCTATTATGGGAAGTCGGGCCCAGCCCTGAAAGCTGAGACATTAAAACGTACCTCGAAACTCATCCTACCCGCCATTCTGACCATTGGGTGTATTTGTTTCTAGTGCTTTCTCTTTTTAAATAAAGCCTATTTTTAAAAAAACCCTAAAATGACAATAATGCATTAGATTTAAGAGTGTGCCCTGTCGGGAATCCAGCCCCCAGCGACACAGAATTAGTGCGTGTATTTTAAGAAGACGGGGGCAGCTGGTGCAGACACTCCGAGGGCCCATGCTCCCATGCAGGATGGCACAGAAACGCCGAAACTTGGGACGGAGTGTGTGCAGGTGGAGGGGACTGTCACCGCACGGGCGAGCGTGCCACGGGACAAACCGATGCTCTCCAGCAGCAGTTTTC
This sequence comes from Macrotus californicus, assembly GCA_007922815.1. Taxonomy (NCBI): domain Eukaryota; kingdom Metazoa; phylum Chordata; class Mammalia; order Chiroptera; family Phyllostomidae; genus Macrotus; species Macrotus californicus. The sequence goes on from VMDR010000019.1 coordinate 509,323, forward strand.
AACCAGGGCGCTGCTGCAAAAACTTTTTAAAACAGACACTGCCTGACTATTTAGTCAGGGGCACTGACTTCCTTTCCCTTAGACTGTCAAACATAAAAATGACAACAGCTGTCCCGGCTGGGTGGCTCGGTTGGTTGGAGCATCGTCCCGTGCCCTGAAAGGTTGTGGGTTCGATCCCCGGTCAGGGAGGGCACAGACCTAAGTAGCAGGTTTGAACCCCGGCCGGGGCACGTACGGGAGGCAACCGATCAAGGTTTCTCTCTCCCTTCCTCTTTCCTCAAAGTCAATAAGCACATCCTCGAGGGAAGATAAAAAAGAAACCAAAACAAAACAACAACAGCCAACACAACAATAGCCGTTTGCTGTGAATGAATCAAGTGAGACTTATATTTTGGTCAGGTCAGCAAACACATATATTTTTTGGTGTGCCTCAGAGTTGTAGTGATTGTTTTGTGTGTGCCATGACATGGAAAACACTGAAATTCGCTGCTGTGCAGAGGCCAGAAGGTGTGGGGCGGACACGGACAGAGCTCAAATGCACACACGGGAGCTCCTCAGCAACCAAACTGCATTTCACCAGTCGCTGCTTTTTTTTTTTTTTTCTTTTTAATTTATTTTTAGAGAGAAGGGAAGGGAGAGGGAAAGAAACATCAATGTGTGGTTGCCTCTCACATGCCCCCTACTGGGGACCTAGCCTGCAACCCAGACATGTGCCCTGACTGGGAATTGAACCTGTAACCCTTTGGTTTGCAAGCAGGCACTCAATCCACTGAGCCACACCAGCCAGGGCTCCAGTTGTATGACCCCTATGTTTCTAGAAGCTTCCCTGGTCCTTATGCCCTGTGGGTGGAGTCAGGAGGCAGCCATCTCACCGCTCCTGATGAAGACCGGCTCTAGCTTCCCATCTTGCTCCTCTCCAGCTCACTGCATGAGTCAGCTCTCTGGGCCTCAGTTTCCCCGCCTGCCACGGAAAGCAGCTGGAACTAACCTCTGAGACCCTCCCAGTTCTAAAACTGCAGGCTCCTTCACGGGTGTTAGAAATGATGGGGAAGGTCTTGGCACAGCCCTAGGTGAGGGCAGCAGGCTCCCAGACTAGCCCCAGGACAGGGTCTCCTGCCCTCAGGAGCCCCACATCTAACCCTCCGCAGACCACGCCCCGCAGGGCGTGGCCCCTGTGCCGGGGCTCAGCACCTTTGCAGACCAGCCCCAGCAAGGAGCTGCTGCTGCTCGCCCGCCACAAGGGGGACCTCTCAGCCATGCCGGGCGCTGGCAAAGAGGTTTCTAAGGTGCCCTTTTCTTTCCTGTCCTGGGGTACAGAGCACAGCTGCCATGGCAGTCGGTGGCTACGATCGCTAAAGTCACTGTGCGATTTAGAAAGCATCCACCACTTTCCAAGGCACTGTTGTGGGGCTTTGCGCCACCTGAGCCATCAGTCCCATGCCAGGACCTGTCCCAGCACTGGGAGGAAGGTTTGGGTCCCCAGGGAGCCCTGCTCTACGCAAGCTTCCCAGGAGATTTGAGTAGGGGTGGGTGGATGGGCTTCTCTGTTTATAAAATCCGGAGCGCTGATAAAGCTGGGAAGCTCTGAACGCGTGAGTCCTGTGCCTGCTCGCCGCCATGGCCATCCGCAGCAGCTTCATACCTGAGAGCACAGCAGAGGAAACGCCAACCGACAGGTGCGTTTCAGCAAGCCGTCAGATGGGCGCACGGGGCACCCCTGCACACGATGTGAGCGCCGCTCATGTGGCACGAGAGAATGTCGCGGTGGGATGCGCCCCAAAATTTAACCACGAAAATTAATTAAAAGCATGCACCCATTTCAGAAACCTCACCGTGCACGGTTATGGAGGGGGCCGCTTCCCTTGGAGGGCATTACCTGGGTCAGGGTGGCATCAAACAGTTTGCAGGCCTCGTTGCTTGCGGTGGAGAGCGGGAGACCGGCATCCTTCCACGCCTGCGCACGGCAAGAGGGACTATCAGGGCCTTATCCCATGCAGCCCTCCAAACATACACACACGGACCCAGCCCCCAGACACGGAAGGTCTCCCACCCTAGCGTGTGCAGGCGTGGGTTTCTGTGGGACCCAGCCTGGGGGTGGGGCGGGCACAGGCTCCCGATTTCAGAGACACTGCAGAGACCTGCGCCCTGGGGGGTGGGGGGTGGGGCAGATCCCCAGGCATACCCTCGCGACGTCTTAATAGCTGTGTGACCTTGGGCAAGGTCCTCCCTCAGACCCTTGGCCCGCCCCTCTGTGAATGGGGCTCCAGAATGTATGGGGGACTGTGAAGTGTCCCGGGACGCGGTGGGGTGCGGAGCAGACCCTTAGAAAATCCCCTGAGCAGGGGGAGTGGAGGTCTGCGGAGGCCAGGCAGGGGTCGGACGCTGGTGTGCACAGCGGAGGGGGCAGTTCGCCACCTGGCCAGCCCGGTGCACACTGACCGCTAAGCCCAGAAACAGTGCCTCTCAACGCTCCATTGGATCGGACTAGTCCGACCTTCAGGTCTCTCAGTGGGAACTTCTCCAGATCGTCAGAACTGTGCACTGTAACTGCCACCCTCGGTGTCCTGCCAGGGACACAAACCGGTGACACGCCCCTGGGCAAGGGTCTGTCCTCTCCTCCCCGTCAGCACCAGGCCACCGCAGCTCCCTCGAACTCCACCTTCCTGGGCTGCAAAATGGGCCGGGCTCCCTGCCCTGGGGGTCCTGAAGGAGACCCGCACTGCCGCCCCACGCCCCTGCGGTGCCACGCCGGGGTTATGGGGTTAATACTTTGGGGGGGAGGTCCCCGGGTCTCGCAGGCTCCCTCGGTGGGGAGCCCGCAGGGACGGGCGCCCAGGGACGCTGCCCCGCCGTACCTGGCAGTCGCGCAGCGCTGCGGGGCCGGCCATGGTGCGCACTGGGTGCAGGTCCCGTCAGGCTGCGCGCCCTTCCTGGTGGGGCGGGGTGCGGTGCACAGGGGCGGGGCGGGGACCCGCTGGCTCACTAGTGGGCTTGGGACAGACGCACCGCCTGGCCTCACCCGGGCAGTCCCGGAGGCCGAAGGGGAACGGCGGACAGCGTGGTGCCGCCGCAGGTCCGCCCAGAGAGGGCGCTGGCGGGGGGAGGGGGCGGAGTTCCGGGGCGGCTGCGGGAACCAGCCGAGTCTTGCCCCCAAACTCCTCACTTCCACCAGGGGGCGCCTCCCAGCTGAGGACGCTCTTGCAGAGGCAACTGCAAAGTCCCCTGGGAGGCAGGGGAGCCTTGGGACAGCGATCACTCCAGCTCTTTCTAATTCCACCGGGAAGCCAAGCGCGCACGCGCCCACAATCAGAGAGGTCGTTTTGGGCCAACATCCCACAGGACTCTTATCCCACCAGTGCCCCGTCCTGTCTTGCTGCTTTCCTGGGTGTGTGCTCAGAGAAAGAGAGAGAGTTCTCCCTTCAACTTCTTACAAGGCCGTTCATCCCATTTTGGGGGGCTCCATCCTCATGACCTCATCTAACCCCAGTGACGTCCCACAGGCCCCTCTCCTAACCCCTCACATCACAGGGATTGGGGCTTTCGCACATGACTTTGTCAGGGGGACACAAACGCTCAGTTGATAAGCCCCCCAATGCCAGGCTTAGAGCAGGCATCCCACAGGACACCACTGAGGTTCAACTGTGTCTGCCCCTCAAAGCAGCAGCCTTCTGATGACTGGCCTAACACAGACCCCTTCCTGGGCAGCTCCCGCTGGGATCTGAACGGCACAGCCCATGGCACCAGGAGTGACCCCTGTTCGTTCCCCTTCCCTCGTACCTAGCTCCCCCGGCTGGCTCCCTGGGCAGTGACAAAGTCCTTCCGCTCAGGAGGGCCCTGGGTCTGCTGTAAGGCTCAGCTGCTGCTATCTTGAAATTCCTAACAAATTTTGAACAAGGTCCTCTGAGCCCATTTCCATGTTTCCCTGGGCTCTGAATACCATGTAGCCAGTCCTGCTACAATACATCCGACCCATGGGCAAATGCCGCCTTTCCTGAATTCCCCCTGGCCCCCCTCACATGCCCTAACTGAGCCAAGATAGGCTCACGTACCCAGGCTGTCCTTCCTGCAGCTGGGCCTGTCCCTCCAGTGTCCTGGGATACCTACCTCTGAACTGGTCTCTGTCCTGTTGTTCCCACCCAGTCACCACCTGTCCCCCACACAGCAGAACGATGTTTCCGAAATGGAAATCATATCGGCCTGCTTGAGAGGGAATTCAAATATGCAGCTGTGACCCCACACGCTCTAGCGTTTGGCGCCTCCCCACCAACACCTCTCCCCCTCCCTCCAGCCCTGCTACTGACCTTCCCTCTCTCCCTCTCCCTCTCTCTCTCTCTCTCTCTCTCTCTCTGGCTGGCCTCCGTGCCTCTGCACCTCCAGTTCCCTTTGCAAGGAATGCTACCCCTAGCTCTCCGTGAGGCTTGTTCCCTCATTTCACATAGAGAGGCTGGGTCACCCGGCACCTCCTCCGAGAGGCCTTCCCTGACCGCCCTATCTCATCCTGAATCCCCATCCCTTCGACTGCCTTATTTTTCTTCACGCCACTTGTCACACCTGAAATCGCACTTGCCCGGGTTATTTTTCTTGTCTCTCAGCATGCCCCCTTGTAAGGGAAGCCCCAGGAGAACTGGGACTAGGGCTAATGCCTAGAAAAATGCCTGGCACATAATAGATGCTCGAGAAACATATGTGGAATAATTGATGCTAGATGACTTAACAAGGGATGGATGAAAAACATCAGAGGGAGGAAGAAAACACATAATAACGTGGTAGATCTAAAACTCACCATTTCACTAATTATATTAAATGTGGATGGTTTAAATATTTCAATTAAAAATCAGAGATGGACCGAGTGGGTTGAAAAACAAACAAACCCCTCTTAAATACTGCATAAAAAAAACCCTCAGTTCAAATATGAAGACATAAATAAGTTGCAGGTGAAATAATGAAAAAAGATGTCATCCAGACAGTTGGCATAAGAGGGCTAGTGTGGCTATTTTATTTTATTTCATCCCCGTCCCCCCACCCCAGGTTTACTGAGACATAAGTGACATACAGCGTGACCACTTTAATATCAGGTAAAATTGTCTTTAAGACCAAGATTATTCCCAGAGATGGAGAGAGTTCCTGGTGATAAAAGGGGCAATTCACCTGGAAGGCCTGACCACAAATGCGTGTGCCCCCGATATATAGCACCCCAAAATGGACAGAATTAAAAAATGAAATAGATAGCTCCCCTGTCATAATAGGAAAGTTCGGCACCCTCTCTCAGCACTCGATAGGACGACTAGACAAAAACTAAAACAGACACCGATCTCAGCCACACCACACACACTTGACCAGGCTGGCAGATGCAGAAGAGCCGTCCACGGCGGCAGAGCACCACATTCAAGTGCACATGGAGTGCACACCGAGACAGACCGCACCGTGGGCTTGCAATCCAGTCTCCACAAATTTAAAGGGATGAAAATCACATAGAGAATATATTCTCTGACCACCACAGGATCTGGTTAGAAATCAATAACCGTAAAAGTTTCAGGGCAACTCCAAATGTCTGGAAATCAACACACTTCTAATTCACAGATCCAGACCTGACCCCGAGGGGAAGTTAAAAATGCTTTGCATTGAACCACAAAATACAGCAAACATGCGGATTGCAGTTCAGCCGTGTTGGCTGGACATTTAGCGCATCAAACGCCTCCATTAGAAAAGAGGAAAGATTTAAAAATCAGCCACTCACAGTTTCATTTGAAGAAAGTAGAAAAAGAAAAGCAAAACAAGAAACCCAAAGGCAGACCGCCTTTGGCGCTGCGGAGCTCACAGTCCCTCTTGATTCCGGGGCGGCGGGATTCCGGTTAAGGTGTCTTCTCAGTGGATCAGGAAACTGGGCCGCATCAATCCCGCAAGCACGCCCTGACCCCGAGGCCTAACGGGTGGTGGGGATGGGCTGGGGCGCACGAAGCCTGGGCTCCACTCGCTGCTCCAGGGACCCCAGCATCCCCCACCCACCCCGTGACCACGCTGCCCCGTGACCGCTGCGGCCCGCGCCTCTGGGCCGTTGACCCACCCCACGACTTCTGCGCGCCTCTCGGTGCCCCCAGAGCTGGCACTATGTGGCCCGGGCCCACGCTTCTCCTGCTCCTGGGCCTGGACCTGGGCTTCCGCAGCCTCCCTCTGCTCCCCGCTCCTCGCAGGGCCGGCGCCGTCATCTCCGCTCCTGCTTCTCCGGCGCCTGCCGAGGCCCACGGCTCTCCACCTGAGGCCGGACCCCGAGACCCGCCATGGGGCGAGGCGGCCGCGCTGTGCTCAGCGGGGGGCGCCCCAGGCCTCGGGTGGCTAAGCGGCCACACTCGCCTCAGCCTGCGACCACGCTTGGCTCTGGGCCGTGGCGTCATCCTGAGCGGTGGCCGCCGCCTCTACTCCCACGGCTCCTTGCGGCGGGCGCAGCGGCCCTGCCTCCACGTGCGCATCCTGCTCCGCGCGCCTCGTGCGCGCCGTGCCACGCCCACGCACGTGGACCTGCACCTGTCCGCGCCCCGCGGCCTGCTCTCTCTGCAGTGGCTCGCCCCCCTGCGGCGCTCACTTGGGCCTCTGGAATGGACCTTTCACCTCGGGCCGATCAGCCCCACCGACGCCTCCTCCGCCTCTGGCGTGCCCGCCCACTCCACTCCGCCAGGTGGCCATCTCCCCTATGCGGGCTTCCTGGCCCAAACCGAGTGTCCTACAAACGGGCTCAGGCCTGTTGTTTTAGAAGCTGTCAACTCGGACAATCCCCAAGCCATGGAGTCTTCCGTGTCCTGTCAGTTACCGAGGCGGACACCTTGCATTGTCAAGAGGGTCAAGATCAACACGGATGACGATGGTGTGCCCCTGGTGTTCACCAGGAAGATGAACATTTCCGTCAATGCCACCGTTCATTACGACTGCCCCTCAGTTAAGTTCACGCAAGTGAACTGGGAGGTCTTCTCTGTGCCCTCTCTCTCTGACGAGCCAGACTGGTCCAAACCTCTGCTGATTCCAAAGCTCCAGTCGAGGCACGTGTCCATCCTAGACATCCTGAACGGCACTTTGCCTCTGGGGGTGTACGTGTTTGCTTTCTTTCTGAAACTGATAACACCTCTGGACGTGATCAGGGCCTCAGATCGCATCTACGTCACTATTGCGAGAAGCCCCCTGCAGGCGGTTCTTCTTGGGGACTCCAACGTGACAGTTGGCTTCACAGATGAGCTGCTTCTGAACGGGTCAGCGTCCTCCGACCCAGATTCAGACAAGCCCCTGCAGGGACTCTGGTTTTCTTGGTACTGCACTACAAATCCAAGAGACTACGACGGAGAGAAAATCAAAGTGACGAGCAAGGGAGTCTGCCTGCCGGAGCTGGATGACCTGAGGTGGGCCCGGGCCTCCAGCCCGATCCTGTTGCTGTCACCACAGACACTCAAAGGTGGCCAAGTGTACCTTTTCAGAATGGTGATACAGAAGAGAGACAGGATGGCCTTTTCCGACAAAAGGGTCCATGTGCTCCCAGGGCCGAGGCCTGCAGCAGAGATTGTGTGCACTGAGAACTGCAATGCAGTTCTCGTTATATCGGACAGATTTTCTTTGTTTCTAAAATGCACAAATTGCATCGTGAGCCGTGATGTCTACACGTGGTCGATTCTGTCACCGTCAGGGGACGACGTGGCGTTTGATTGGATGGGGCAAACTTCCACAAACCGGAATAGCGACTATTTGTCTGTAAAAGCTTTCGCTTTTAGGGACTTTGTGGAAGCTCAGTTTTCGCTTTCTCTAGCTCTAGAAGCTTGGAGCGGCGTGAGCTCGGTCCTCAGGTATCCCTTTGTTATTAACCAAGTGCCTGAAGTCGGAGATTGCAAAGTTAACCCAGCTAGCGGAATCGCGTTCTATACTAAGTTTGTCGTCCAGTGCAGGGATTTTAAGGACCGGCACACCCCTCTCATGTATAAAATGATAGTGTCTGATTTGCATGGTTTTGGTAAAATCAGTTCTTTGAAAGAGAACACGTTGGGGCCTATCCTGTACACGGGCAGCGAGCCCTCGTCGCCCCCCACCTTCCTGCCCGTCGGCGTGCTGGTGAGTCATTATGTCATCAAGATCCTCGTCCAGGTGTATGACTCTCTGGGAGCGTTCTCTCAGGTGCCCTTGTATGCCACTGTACATGCTCCTACTGACAAGCACTCGCCGGAGACGGTGATGCACCTCCTGCACAACTTCACCACGGGGAACGACTCAGCGATGTCCGCTCTGCTCCAGAAGCAGGACTTCTTGCCTGCAGGCTACTTAATGTATGTGACGGCCTCCGTGTTGAACAGCATGAACGCCGAAGCCGCCCTGCACGCAGACAGAGCCAGGCTCTGGGAGCACCTCGTCAATACCTCCTTCGATCTCCCTGTGAGCACTCTGGTGGAGGTCGGCCAGCTGGTCACGGCCGTCGCGAAGGTAACCCAGAATACGTCTGGGTTCACGAGTGTCGCTCGGAAGCTCGCCACAGCGAGGATTTGGCAAGCAAACCAAGCCCTCCAACAGCATCAACGAGACAATAAAGACTTCCACTCTGAACAAATAGAAACTGTGAGCACTGGAATATTAACAGGTTTGTCCAATATCCTGAAAATGAGTACTCGCTATGAAGTGTTTGACGATCCTTTCTATGTGATGCAGTCTCTGGCAGACACGATATTGGCTGGGAAAGTGCCAGGAAATGACACCATTGCAATGAAGACCTCCAGCTTCAACATGTACGTCAGGAAGATGGAAAAATGGCTGGTCACCAACGTCTTAGGTGACGAGGAACACGGTCGGAATTGGTTCCGTGCCACGCTCAATGTGAGCAGCACCCCTGGTTTGTCTGCAAATGCGCCCATTTCTATGATGTTCTGTGAGTTTGCAGGTGACCCCTTTCCTTGGTTAAATGACCAGGAGAGCATCTCGGCCGACGTGGTCGGCTTCAGAATGACAGGGTCCACTGCGGGCGGAGATGTGCTCGAGGTCACACCCGATGTGGTGGAAGTGTACCTCAGCAGAAGAAACTTGAGCTCCGCGGCCTTCCAGCTTACAGTGGGACCAAACAACGAGCCAGGCAAGGTGGGCAAGGCCTTGAGGAAGACGACAGGGGCATTCAGCTTCTCAGTGGACAGCAGAGCCGTGAAGGAGCTGTTGGTTCACATCGTGACAGAAGTGACCGTGCTGTTCACCATGTCCGTGTACGCCGGTGGTCAGATCGCCCCTACCGCTCTGGTCGCCACTTTCCTGGTGCCCCACGACATCCCTCCGGTGGCCAACCACAGTGGCCTGTTTGACCCCACCTGTGTGGTTAAGACGGCCCGCGTGGTCTGCCTCCCGCCGTCCCTGCTGCAGGTCATCGCTCAGCGGGGCCACTCGTCCGAGTGCTCCGTAGCCGTGGTTCTGCAGGCGCCTCATTTTGTCATGAAGCCCACCGACAAGCTAGTGAGAATTTCCCTTTTCAGCGTTCACTGCTTGGACATGCATGGGGTCCAGAGTGACTGGAGAGATGACGCCTGTGTCCTCAGAGAGAAGACCACCTGGGACAGAGTGCACTGTGTCTGCAGGAACTCGAGGAGGGCCCGGAGGCAGCTGGACACGATAAAGCTGTCCAACATTCACCTGCACTTCCGCTACTTCACGGCCAAGGTGATCGTGGTCCCCAACCCTGTAGATCTGCGGTTGGAGGTCATCAGGGAGGTTGGCCAGAACCCCGTGACCCTCCTCACGGCCCTTTCCATCATGCTCACATACACAGTCCTAGCCTTCTGGGCCCTACACAGGGACCAAACCGACCAGTTTCTTCGGGACCACGTGATAGTTCTGCCTGACAATGACCCTTATGATAACGTGTGTTACCTAGTCACTGTTTTTACAGGAAGCCGCTGTGGGTCGGGGACCAGGGCCAATGTCTTCGTCCAGCTCACCGGGACAGAAGGCGCCAGCGATGTGCATTGCTTAACTCACCCACATTTTAAAGCTCTCTACCGAGGGAGCACCAACACGTTCCTCCTGACGACAAGAGGCGACCTGGGGGACATCCAGACCATCCGCGTGTGGCACAACAATGAGGGCAAAGCCCCCAGCTGGTACTTAAGTCGGATCAAGGTGGAGAATCTGTTCAGCAGACACATCTGGCTGTTCATGTGTCGGGAGTGGCTTTCCATCGACACCTCTGTGGACAGGACGTTTTACGTCACCAAACCCAACACGCCTCTGAAGAGAGTGGACTTCTTCCTGATAGACATGACCGCGAAGCTGGGGAAGAGCCACTTGTGGTTCTCCGTCTTTGCTGGCGTCACCGGCAAAGGCTTCAGCCGGCTCCAGAGGCTGTCCTGCTGTCTGGCGATGCTGCTGGCCTCGCTGGTCTGCAACATCATGTTCTTCAACCTCAACAGAGAGGAGGAAGCAGGGCCCGAGGGGGACCGGTACATACGGTCGATGATCATCGGGCTGGAGAGTGCCGTGATCACTCTGCCCGTGCAGGTGACCATCACTGGTTTGTTCAACTGTTCCCAGAGGCCACCCCAGGTGACCCTAGAGGAGGTGTCTCCTCAGAAGTATCCCATGATGGCGGCAGAGGGTGGGCACTGGGTGGACCGTTTGGAAAAGTGGCATGCTCAGGTCACCACCGAGCAGCCTCACCCAGAGCGTCCTCCGCCCCTCACTAAGAAGCCTAGGATCGTGCTGCCTCGATGGTGTGTCTACGTGGCGTGGTTCCTGGTCTTTGCCACTTCGGGCGTGTCCTCATTCTTCATTGTGTTCTACGGGCTGACTTACGGCTACGAGAGGTCCACCGAGTGGCTCTTTGCGTCGTTCTGCTCGTTCTGTGAGTCTGTCTTTGTGGTGCAGCCATCTAAAGTCATGTTCTTGACGAGCGTCCAGTTGAACAGGCCCAAGTACTGCAAGAACCTCTTGTGGGTCAGCAACTACCACTACACCGAGATCCAGCTGCAAGACATCAGGCTGAACCCTGACAGAATGCAGGAGCGACACCGGGACATCACCCGCATCCGAGGCTCGAGGATGTACCAGCCCCTCACGCAGGATGAAATCAGGATATTCAAGAGGAAGAGGAGCACCAAGAGGCGAGCGCTGCTGTTCCTGACTTGCGCCCTAACTCACTTTACCCTCCTGGCCCTTCTGCTGAGCCTCGCCGCCCTTCTCCGCCGCACCGACAGCTTCTACTACAACCAGTTCATTCGCCGTCAGTTCTCGGAGGGTCTTGCTACAGTGACCAAGCTGGACGACATCTATCGGTGGCTCAGCAGCGTGCTGCTGCCTTTGTTCCACAATGACCTGAATCCGACGTTTCTTCCCGACAGCTCCTCTCAAGTCCTCGGCCTCCCACTGATGAGGCAAGTGAGGGCCAAAGCTGCTGAAAAAGCCTGTCTGCCTGCCCAAAGCTCGGTGTCAAACAGCATCAAAGGGGAAATTCGCTGTCGTCCCACATACGGCACTGATCCAGAAGACACAAAAAACTACGCCCAGTTTTGGAAGAAGGTAGATAAGCGGACGACAGACAAGAACACCCTAGGGTTTACCTATAAGCCTCCAGAAAGGAGGTGGGTGTACTATTCCCACGGACTTCTTCACGCCTACGAGTCCGGGGGGTATGCTTTCTACTTTTTCCCAGACCAGCAGCAGTTTAATTCCACACTGAGGCTCAAGGACCTCCAAAGCAGCCACTGGCTTGATGAGAAGACGTGGGCTGTGATTCTGGACTTGACCACCTTTAACCCAGACGTCAGTCTCTTCTGCAGCGTCTCGGTCATGTTCGAGGTCTCTCCGTTAGGCATCGTGAATGCCAGTGTGTCCGTGCACTCCTTCTCCCCGAGCAACTTCAGCGGGAAACCGTCGGCAGAACTCGCCTTGTACGTGGCCATCCTCGTGTGCTTTTTGGCCTACGTGGTGTATGAGGGCTACACCATCTGGCAGGAGAGGGCCTCCTACGTGACGCACGTGTGCAACTGGCTCAGCCTCGCTCTGATGTGCACCTTCGCTGTGCTGATTGTGCTGTTTCTCAGGAAACACTTCTTGGCCGCCGGCGTCATTCAGTTCTACGCATTGAACCCTGGGGATTTCGTGCCTTTCCACGCCGTTTCTCGAGTGGACCACGCCATGGGGATCGCTTTGGGCTTCCTGCTCTTTCTGACCATTTTGAAGACCCTCAGGTATTGCAGATTCTTTTATGGTGTGCGCCTGGCTCAGAGGGCCATCCACATCGCCCTGCCCGCCACCTGCCACGTGGTGCTCATGCTGTCCCTGTGTTTCTCTGCATACGTGGTTTCCGGATGTCTGGTGTTCGGTCAGCATGAGTGGGGCTACAGTCGCTTGCTCCACGCCACTCAGACAGTATTCTCCTATTGCATTTCAGCTTTTCGGAACATAGACTTTTCCCACAACATGGGCCTCGGGGCCCTGTTCCTCTCCTCGTTTATACTGCTGGTGACCTGCACACTGGTCAGCTTGTTTCGGGCCGCGATCTTGTCTGCCCACGAGGAAATGACGCAGCCTGTGTATGAGCAACCGTCAGACGCAGCAGAAGCAATGGCCTGCTTGTGCGGCAAACTCAGGGTGCTGTTTGGCTTCCTGTCCTTCCAATCCAAGGCCCAAGACGAACGCACGTTCTTCACGGACATGCTCTATGGGCGGCCAGAGAAGCACAACCGCCGCTACCTGGGGCTGAAGACCAGAAACATTAACGAGAGGAAGATGGTGTATCTTGTGGTGTGACTGTGAGAGCTGCAGGTGACGGTCTCCCAGCAAAGGTTCAGTTTAGTGGCTCCAGACCAGTGTCCTGCACATGCACACCCCTACATTTGCAAGTATTCCCACTCTTGGCCTCCGCTCTAGGGAACAGGAAAAGAGGGAGTGATCGGCAGTGCCCTGGGGGGAGGAGCTCAGAGGCCCTGTGTCCTGGGATGAGCTCTCTTTTTGGGGAGTTAGGTGTCTTTGGAGCCTGCGGCAGTTTAGAGGGTTAGGGACGCAGTGGGAGTTCTTTTCAGAGATCAGAGCTTCCCTGATCTGTGTCCCCTCCACCAGCCTCCCCCGGCCCCGCCCTGCCCCACATTCCAACTGGTCCAGGGCCTGAGGGGCCGGTGGGGAGTTGCAGGACTTGCCCTGGATTTGGAATTAATTCAGGGGTGAGAACGGTGGTCAGATGTCTGAAGCTTCCCATCTCTTCCCTAAGGCTCCTTCAACTTGAAGATGTAAACTGTGATACTAGCTTTCTGGCCGTGAGACTGAGTTTTTGTCAGACAACAACGTGCTGCGTGCGGGTTCACTCTGGAGGACAGTGACTGTTCTGTAGGTCAGATCTAGCAACATATACACCCAGGGTTTGGACTTCTGGTTCTTTGTGGCCTGGTGGGTTGTTATTGAATAATAAAGAAAACGTGGTTTGTTGTTTAAGAGAAACATGAGCTGGCAGCTGTTTTATTTTCCCTCAGAAGCCTGCTCATGTATGTGGATGCTGTCAGAATTAAATGTGAGACTTCTGAGGGACACACCGTGACTTCTGCACCAGAGGCGTCTACACGGGGCTCCTGCCCTGGGAGTAGGGCTGGAAACAGAGGACAGCAAAGTCAGCCTGGTGACTGGCCGCTTGGTCCCAGGAGTTGGCCACTCACTGAGGTGGCCCTGTAACCCTAGCAGGCACATGCTTTTGGTGTTGTATATTCTATGAGTTCATACAAATATATAATTACATGCCTCCACCTTTGTACTATCATATTTTCCCTGCCCTGAAAATCCTCTGTGCTTTGAATCGATCCAGAGAATATCACCGCTGTAAGCACAGTAGGGGCCATATTTTTCTAGTAACAAAATCAAAGTGCTTGCTTCCAGGCCCAGGACAGGGGCTGAGCTTGCCCAGGCCCAAGAGCAGTTTATTCCCAGCATTACTAACATGCTTGGTATAATCCTTATTTCTCACTTCCTCAGAGGAAAAAGCACGGGAGGGCGCCGCACTGTGGAGGCCACCGCAGGTGTAGGGGAGAGCCTGCCCAGGGCTGCGGTAGGGGAGCCTGGGAGCCAGGAGAACCTTTGGAAGCTGGTGGGGCCCTGGGGCAAGCAAGGACACGGAGGCTGAAGGTTGGTGGGGCCCAGGTCGAGACGGGCGTGTCGCAGGGGACAGGGTGACAGGTCGCCAAGTGCACACAGCTTTACAACGGTCCCAGGAAGGGACAGGGCTCGTGCAGAATCAAACTTCTCTGCTGAGTTAAGGGGCACCGCGGGCCCTGCCTGCGACCCAGGGGGCTCCCGTCCTAATGGGGGGACAGGTAGCGCGCGCACTCACTAAGAACAGGAGCTTCCAACCCAAGGCGCACGACGAGCGGCGCGCGAAAAGCGAGACCAAGTGGGGCCACGGCAGAGGTCGACCTCCGCGCAGTCACGTTACTCTGCAGAGCCCGGAGGAAAACACTGAAAGAAGCCGAAAATCTAAGGGGAGCCCGAACAGCGGGCCAAGTAGGAGCGCCCTCGGGCCGAAGCAGGGTCAGGTACCGCCCTGGGGCAGCACCCTGCAAAGGAAGTGCACCAGGGAGACGCAGAGCTGTCGGAAATCAACCCCGAGCCGCGTCCCGCGTCGCGCATGCGCCCCGGGGTGATGGGAGCGCGCACGCGCCGTCCGCCGGCAGAGGGCGGGACCGCGCACGCGCCGTGGGCCAGGGCAGCGCGGGACGCCGGTGCCGACGGGCGGAGGTGAGAGGGACGGCCTGGCGGCGCGGCGGCAGTGCGCGCGCTCGGCCGGCCGCGGTCCCTCCTAGCGCCGGCTGCGCGCCCCCGGCCGCGGTGCCTCGGTACCTCGGTAGAGGTCTGTTAGATTCCGAGGACCAGGGGTCGGAGTCGCTGCCCGCGGCGCTGGGCCCGGGACGGAGGACTCCCGGGAAAGGCCCCCGGGTGACGGCGGGCTTGTGAGCCCCCGGGGCCGGGCTTGGACGTGCGGGGCCTCCCGCAGCTCGAGAGGGGCATTTCAGGAGCCTTCGAGGAGGAGTCAGGTGTAAAGGTTAGGGATAAAAAGCAGCGAGGCGAAGAATGCCTTCCTAGAGCAGGTTGACAGACGGTGCGCCCGGATCGCGACGGGCCAAAGGGAAAAGCACAGCCGAGCCACTTGAGGATCGGTGCATAGAAATGACCCACGCAGGACAGAGTGAAAGACCCCGGGACCGAGGGTGCGGGACCCGGGGGACGTGGCAGACAGCCTGACATGCCTGCGCTCGGAAACCCCGCAGAAGAGCGAGAAAGGCTGGGGCGACGGGGGTTAAGAATTTCCCCCAAATAGTAAAAGTCATACCAAAACACGGGTCAAAGACTGCTTAAAGAGGTGCAAGCAAGGTGAAAACCTGTAAAAGAAAAAGTTCAGGGTCCGGCACAAATAACGTCCCTTTTTAAATTACAAAGTCATAAGCATGTAATTCTGTAACAACGATATCGCCCTCAAGCACACCACATGACATTTTAGGTGAAATGTTCAAATTAAAACTAATTATTGCACCCATAGTATTACCCAAGCAGCCACACTCAAGCAGGCCTTACTTCTGCTAGACCCTGTACATGTATATATATACACACAACATGTATAAAACTATAAATATGTATATATATACACATATGTATATTAGTGTCCAGAACACACATGTGCATCATGTACATATATAGTATATATAATACATTACACGTGTGTGTGTGTATATATTCTTTCAGACTGCTGAAAGGCAAAGATAAGGAGATCTTCCAGGCAGCCAGGGGAAGCTCCACAGGCAGAGGTGGGGGAAGCCTTCTGGGCAGAGGAAGAGCAAGAGCAGAGGCAAGGAGGGGAGAAAACAAGGGTACCTGAGCCTGGTGTGTGTGTGTGGGGGGGCGGGAATGGGAAAGAGAACCCCGCTTTTAGGAGGCCTCAGATATCACGGGAGCTTACTCTGCTGTCATTTCGGGAGCCCCTTGGGTTCAAAGCCCCGCTCAGAGCCTTGATTTTGGAAACTCATTCTGTCCAATTCTGTCCTGCTTCCTGTGCATCCGTCGAAGTGATGATGTGGTGGGTCTTTCTTTCTGTTACTCTCATAAGCTGCACTCCTTGGCTTCCGAATGTTAACGGACCGTGCATTCCTGGAGTTGAATCCGCTCAGGCCTGATGCCTTAGGCTTCTTATGCATTGTTCGAATTCAGTTTGCTAATATTTTGCTAAGGGCTTTTGCGTCTAGGTTCAGGAAGGGTATCGGTCCGCAGTTTTCCTGTGATAGCTTTGGGTGACGGTGTCAGGGCCATCCTGGCAGTTTGTGTCCATGTGACGCTGTCCCCATAAAGCCACCACCCAGCGTTGCTTTCTCCACAGTCTGAGACAGTTGCTCTGCGTTGGCTCTATTGGGTTGGCCAAAAAGTTCATTTGTTTTTTTCTGTGTGCTGGCTCTAGTAGTGCTGAGTGGTCTTTAACTTCCTTCGAAACAATTTTGTTAGATTATAGTGTGAAAAATAACTTAATTCATCACCAAAATTGGTGAATTTTTGTGTAGCCATTTTAATATTGAAGAAGGAAAAAATATGCAACGTTTTCAGCATGTTAGGCTTTATTCTTTCAAGAAAGGTAAAAACACAACTGAAACACAAGAAAAGATCTGTGCCGTGTGTGGAGAAGGTGCCGTGCCGGATCGAACGTGTCAAAAGTGGTTTGTGAAGTTTTGTGCTGGAGATTTCTCGCTGGATGATGCTCACAGTCGGGTAGACCAGCTGAGGTTGATAGCGATCGAATTGAGACATTAATTGAAAATAGTCAATGTTATACCACATGGGAGAGAGCCGACACACTCAAAACATCCAAGTCAACAAAGTTATTGGTGAAAATGGAAAATATGTATTTTATGGGAAAAACTAAATGGACTTTTTTTTGGCCAACCCAGTATTTCTTCCTTAAATGCTTAACAATTTGTGGTTAAGTCACCTAGGCCTGATTTTTTTCTGTTATTTTATGCCATTTTTCGGGAAAACTTTAAATTATGAAACCAGTTTTCTGAATAGCTATAGGGCTGTTCAGGTTTTCTGTTCCTTTTTCAGTCACTTTTGATAATTGGTGGGGTTTTTCCCCCAAGAAATCTGTCCATTTCAGCTAAATTGTCAGATTTCTTTGGCACAAAGTTGTTCATCACGTGCCCTCACTTTCCTTTTGTCGTCTGTGGCCTAAGCGATGTCCCCTCTTTCATTCCCAATGGTGGCCTTTTCTCGTTTTGCTCCCTCAGTCCAGTTAGAAGTTACCAACTTTACTGATGTTTTGAAATAACCAGCTTTGGTTTTATTGATTTTTTTCATTGTCATTTTCTATTTCCTTGATTTCTGTCCTTTATTATTTTCTTCTCTCCATTTACGTTAGGGTTTAATTTGCTCTTTTTTAGTTTCTTAAGGTAGAAACTTCGATGATTGACATTACGTGTTCTTTTCCGATTTAAACATTTAAAGCGGTGAGTTTTCCTGCAGCCACCGCCTAAGCTGCGTTCTACATGTCTCGATGTGCGGTGGTTTAGGTTTCGTTTGGTTAAAATATTTTGTAGCTTCCCTTGTGACTTCTTCTATGAACTGGGGTTGATTTAGAAGTGCACTGTTTAACTTCCAAGTCTTTGGAGATTTGTCGGTGTCTCTGTGACCTGGTTTTAATTCAGTGACTTTGGGATTGGAGATGCACTCTGTGGTTTCGGTGTTTTATTGCCGCTGTTGTTTTATTTATGGCACAGCACGTAATCTCTCGTGGTGAGCGTCTCTTATGCACTTGAAAATGACTGGGACCTGGGGGAGGTCTTGCACTTACTCTGAACTTGAGGTTCCTCGTTGGAAAGGGGCACCCTGTACCCTCTCGGTCAGAGGCGCGTCTTGGGGGCTTGGAGCTCTGGGCAGTTCTGGGTTCTGACGGTGACCTGCCCTGCGTCTTGACCTTGCAGATGGCGTGCGAGGCGGAGCGCCCGCCCCTGGGTGTGTTTGAGTGCCAGCTCTGCTCCCTGACAGCTCCGTACAGCTACGTGGGGCAGAAGCCCCCCAACACCCAGTCTGTCATGTGAGTGTCAGTGTCCAGTGGTTCGTGCATCCCCACACACCGAGCTGGTGGCCTGAGTCTGACACATGGCTTGGGTGTTGGCTTTAGGCCCACCCTGTCCAGTTCTGGATGTTCGGTGTGACCTGAGGAGGCACAAGGCAGGACTCTGGGACCACCAGCTCACCCAGCCCCTGCCAGCCCCTTCCTGGCCTGTCAGTCCCTAGTCCGGCCCTGCCCAAGCCCTGGAAGGTGCACTGTGGCTCAGGCTGGGGCAGCTCGGCAGCTGGGTGCGGGCGGCTGAGGAGGCCTCCTCATGGGGGTGGGGGGATGGGGCTGTGCCCCCCTCTGCTGGTGCTCAGCCTTGTAGCTCATGCACTGGTGGGAGTGTGTCCTCAGGACCAACTTCCTAGGATGTGCCCAGAGATAGTCCTGGAGCAGAGCCACTAGGTCCCAGGGCTTGATTATTGACCTTCAATTTGTCCTTCATCAAATGCCACGTCAGGGGGAAGTTGACACGTTACTCACATAGGACAAGTGGCAGGGGCCAAGGCTTCTTCCTTCTGACTGGGTGGGTTCCTCTACTGCCCAGGAACTGGGGCTGTCGTCTTGGAACCCTGGGGGTCTGCTCCTTCCTGGTGTGCAGTGTGAGGCCAGCACCTCACACAGGTGTGTAATGCCCCTGGTTCTCCCTGCCTGGACGCAGGCCTTTTGGGAAGGCACCAGCATGGCAGGGGTGAGGGGCCACCTCATGGCCCTGCCCCATCTGAAGAATCAGGCCGAGGTCTAGGGGCTTGGGCTGCACTAGCCTCTCTGCTGGCCTCCCCCGAGGCTGCTTCCAAGCCCAGAGCCGGCAGCCCCACTCCGAGGAGTCAGCTGGGTGTGCAGGCCCGGGAGGACCTCTCTCCCTCTACAGAGGGTGGACACTGGCATCACTTACTGCCCTGCAGCCTCTTGGAGGAGAGCTTCATCACCAAGGACCCCTTCACCCCCGACAAGGACAGATTCCTGATCCTCGGCTCCAAGTGCAGTGCCTGTGGCCGGCTGGTGTGTGTGGGCCCGGTGGGTAAGCCGCAGGCTACTAGGGCTGCCTTCCCTGGGGTGGGGGGGAACCCCACAGGCATGACTGTGGGGGAGGTCATACCTCAGCCTTTCCTAGGGACGGTGTGAGCGCCAGCCTTGCCTCGCCTCTGTGACCCTAGGGTCCCTAGGTGGGGGTGGGGGCTCCCAGAGACCAGCCCATCGGGGACAGGCCCTCAGACAACGGAAGGGACAGGCAGGGAGGCAGACTGGGGTCAGTGCGAGGGCCTCTGTGGGGCTGAGGAGAAGCAATAGGTTCTTGGAGGCTCCGCACCACCCCAGTGAGCCCTGGTGGACCCTCACCTGCACAGGATGGTGACCTGCTTTCTAATTGTTCCTGGGTGGCCTTCCAGAGGAAGCAGCCCTGCTTTCCAGAGCATGTTGGGTGCCGGGCCCTGCGTTTAGTGCCTGCTTTACCTGGGAGTCTGCCGGCAATCTGCCCCAAACCTGGGCCGGCAGAGCTTTATCCGGGAGGAGAGAGGTTCCGACAGTGCGGGGCGGGGCACCAGCACAGCAAGCCTAGTGTCTGGAAACCCAAGGGCAGGCAGGCCTGGCCTGTCCTGAGTCATCCTGCCCCAGAGGTCCCTGAGCACCCTGCCTGGGGATGAAGTAGGGTCCAGGAGCAGTGTCCCAGGCCAGTCAGCCCCTCCCTTGGAGGAGAAAAGGCTGCAAGGAGCCGGGTGTGGGAGGAAGCCTCAGTCCCGTCTGCTGGCGGATTCCCACCAAGGCCCGCAGGTCCGCCCCGCCCACCGCGCGCCCCGCCCCGCCCCGCCCCGCCATCACTCTTTATCTCGCAGGTCAAGGCCACACACGTTCCTTGAGGTGGCCAGGCCCTTGGGCCGCAGTCTCCCTCTTGCTGTTTGGGCTCCCTCTGCCCCAGGGGCCCCGCCCCCAGAGGACCCCGGTACTCAGCCCTCCCCTCCTCTTCCAGGAATGCAGCCTGTTCTACTCCAAGAGGTTCTGCCTCCCTTGCGTCCAGGAGAACATCCACGTCTTCCCTCAGGAAATTCGGCACGACTTGGAGAAAAGGAAAGTTTCGTCAAAGGTGCCGGCCATCCAGCCCAGGGCTCACACCTGAGCGCAGCCTGGGCGGCCTGGGTGGGCGCAGGCAGAGCTGGGAGCCCGCGGGGTGCTGGCCCTGACTCCGGGCGGGCTGGAGCCGCAGGGCGACGACGGGATCCCGCCTGCAGCAGCAGCAGCAGGGCCTGGCGCCGCGCAGGGGCGGCACCGCTCGGAGCTGGGCGCGGGGCAGGGGCCTAGGGAAGCCGAGGCCGGGCCTCTAGGGGCCCCTCGCTCCAGCCAGGGCGCCACCCTCCCTGCAGGGTCGTCCCTGGGCTGTTTCCGTGTGCCCCCCATGTGATGGGCCAGATCCAGGAGTGGTCTCCACGTGCCACGCCACTCTGCCGGGCCCTGCGGACCCAGTAGCGCAGGCGCAGAGGCCTGCTGTCTGGGAGCCGTCCCAGTGCGAGGAGACCCCGGAGTCACCCCAGCGCTCAGGAGGTTGCCTGTCGGTGCTTCCCGCCCCTTCTGTTCCCTGCGGCTCGGTTCCGTTCCAGGCCCAGCTCCACGCCCAGACGGGACGCCGGCCACCTTCCCTCCTGCCCCGCCCCACAGCCTGCGGGCGTCCCGTGCGTCCCTCCGCAGGACTCCCCGTCTTCGCGGCCCCCCGCCTTAGCGGTGCGGGTTTGCTGGACTGTGAGCTGCCCTCCCCTGCTGCGGCCGCTGCCATCTCCCTTTGCATCTGCTGCGGGGCCACCTCCCCCGCGGAGTATGAATAAAGGCCGCTGCTGACCACGTCGTGTGCGGGCTCTGTTCTCCCAGGCCCGCACTCAGAGCTGCCTGGCCTCATGTTGTCTTAGACAAATGGTCGTGCTGCTCCGGGCCACACGCTCCCAGGCGCACTCTGATCTCGGACAAAAAGGGGCTGTGTCCCAGTGACCCCTCAGGTAGGACAATGCTGCTGGGAGGGGGGGGTGCTTCACAGCCAGCAGCCACCTGACAGCATCACTCCAACTCACCCGACCAGTTTTAAAAATAGTTTATTTTTTAAAACCATTAAGGCAAAACGGTACCCTGAAATTAACTCTTTACATTCATCAGTCTTACAGTAGGACGTTCCAAATACACAAGTTCCCGTAAATTCAGGATATAAATCAATGTATGTGATCAGTTCAATTTCCTAATGGGAAAATGAGTAAAACCCAAGATTTTAAAAATTAGTTATTTGAGAGCCATCTTTAATGCTGGAACCAGGATTGGTTAACGTGACTGGGAAGACGCCGCATGCCCCTGGCTGTCCTCCGCACGCCCTGTTCCTGGGGCCCCGGACCCCACCCAGACGCAGAGCCTGCTGAGAAAGAGAGGCTTTGGAGCATCTCCTGCTGAGTATACAAACGAGGAGTCTATCAGCCCCTGCACTCGCAGAGAGTATAAGGCACCAGGAAGGGGGCGGTGAGCACATGCCAGGAGAGCAAGCCCTGGTCCCGCTTTGGAAGCCCAGTCAGTCCTGACATGGGTCCCAGGGGTGGCACAGACCCCCAAGCAGCTGGGAGCTTCGCCCAGATCTGGAAAACTGTGGGTAGGACACTCACAGGGTCTGTGGTTTCCCATTCTGCTTCGGGGTGGGCCACCTGGAGGCTGCCAGAAGATCAGCCGGCACAGATGCTCCACCAGAACTTTCCAGATCGCAGAGTTCTTTGGTACTAACCCGCAGGCACTAACCCCCTGCAGGGCAGAGGGCTGCTCGCAGCCTCCCGCGAGGTCCTCGGGTCCCAGGCGGCCTCACTAGCGGAGGTGATGCAGACTCGTGCTGCTCGCATGTGCAGGGCTGCGGGAACAGGTTCACACAGAAACAAATTCCAGGAGACATGAAAACTGATGTGTGCGCATGTGTTCCTGTCTCTGCCGTGACAGGCTTCCTGCTTCCAGTCGGTCCGAGGGCCAGGCTGTAAGAGTTATGTCCATTAACACTGATTTCAAAAAACCCAAATGGTCGGTGTTAGATACATGATTTTAAGTTAGTAAATTATTTATATTAGGATTTTTAAAAACTCAAATCACAGTATTTAAGATGCAGCTGTGAAGGTGGTTCTTTGCACCGGGCGGGGTGGAGGAAACCGACACTGGACCACCAGCGCTGCAGCCTCGCCAGGACGGGGCGCTGGGTGCTCGTCATCTTGTGAGGTACGCTTTTTTCCTGGGCCTGATAAAAGGAACAGGCCCACTGTGCTTTTGGAAAGAGAAGACATTTCCCCAAAGTGAATGGTTTTATCTTGAACGGATCGTCGGTCACTTTGTCTGTGGGGCTTGAAGGTGGCCCTCCCTGCCACCAGGAGGCTGCATCAGGCCCCTCCCCAGGTCACGGCTGTCCCCGGCCTGCATGAGGCTGCAGTGCATGGTGTGACAGACTTCAGATGCTGCTGGGCACAAAGGGCAAGAGAGGAGGCTGGTGTGTTCCCTGCTCTGAAGGAAAACGGAGCTTTTCACATTTGACCCAAAGTAGCATTGGAGGGGGGGACCTACAATAGATCCAGGTCTTAATTTGCTGTCTGGTGTAAGAAATGGGCTTCTTGTTTTTTGTTTTTGGGGTTTTTTGGTGTTGCTTTGCAGATAACGTGTTTCACAACCACAGGGCCACTGATGTCCTTGACCTGGCTTCCGTCACAATGTGGCACTGACCACGGGTGCAGTGGGGAAAGGGCTCCAGCAGGACGTGGCCGTGCTGCAGCTGGACCACGTTACCTGCCCCCTTTCTCGGGGCAGGGGGCTAGTAGGCGGCGATTCTCCTTGTGTCTTGGGCTGGAATCACGAGGAGCATGTGGTCTGGGGAGAGCCCCACTGCAGAGACCGGAGAAGGCACTTTGAGGTGGGGGGGCAGGTGGTGGGAGCGCAGCGCGGGCGGCCACCGCACCTCTGTTCCAATACACAGGCCACACGCAGCCTAATTTTCTTTTTTGAGTAAGCCCAGAGCCCGTGCTGCCAACATAAAGTTCAGGGGCCTGCTGCGTTCCACCACAGAAGCATAACGGAGGGCGTTACGGAATTATTTAAATGAGAGCAAGAAGACTCGTCTTTTTTTCTTACAGAACCTCCAGCGTCACACTGTTGCTTTCCTATTGTGGTTCCCGGGGAAATACGATGTTCTGAGTCAGGCCAGACATGCTGCCTTTGTTCTTATTCTCATGTTGCGTAGGCCAGGTGGTCGATGACCGATTTCTTGAATCCTATTAAAACGGCACCTGAACAATACGTAAATCTCAGCAAAAACTTACACCTCGCCCTTCGGAGCTGGTCTTCGCGCTCTCTGGGCAGGTCCCTCGAGCAGCAGGTGCCCCGGGAGCCGCCCCTGCGCTTGGAGAGAGGAAAGCGGCTGGCCGACCTCACAGCAGCACAGAGCTGCCAGCAAAGCGCTGGCGGGCGGGTCCACGGTTACCTGTCGCAGCCCCCATCGGCTCCGGCCACCCCGCGCCGGCCCGCCCGGACAGCCTTTCTGCTGCAGGCGTCCACAGGCACTTCACTGCCCACAACGCCGGCTGAAGGTCGCTGTCGTCAGGAATGGCAAGAGTCCCGTGAACTGACCACTTGATGCAAAGACTCGGTTGGTAGGAGTCCTTAACCCCAGGGGAGCCTGGGGAGCTGGGCCATGCTGAAAGGAGAGCCAGCAAAGACAGAGCGGCTGCGGGAGTGCCGGTGCCTGAGGGGGCCAGTGCCGTCAGAACTGGGTGCGGGAAAGTCTTCCACGGACATTTGTTTTTAACAATCAGGAAGCCCTCAGCTGGTGGCACCGATCTTAGTCTGCAGCTTGAAGGGCTGTACAATTTCCTCACCTCTCCGGCGTGAGCGCCATCATGGGGAGCTTAGAGGGAACTTGAAGCCTGGGAACACGTGCGCCAGGCCACCAGGCTCAGCCCCAGGAGCGCTGAGGCGGACGAAGTGCGCTATGCCCAGCCAAGGAGATGGCGGTGGCCCTCCGCCCCTGGGTGGGATTGCTCTGCGACGGAGGTGAGTCCATCCTGGGCCCCCCAAGCTGAGACTTGGAGACAGACAACTGGACCCTGCTTCCAAAGCCATGAAGACCCATGATACGGGTGGGCCGCTGTGAGCACTCAGCGTGTTCTCCTAGTGGGCCCGCATTTGGAAAGGCTGCATGGTGTGAAGAAATACTTTGAAGGTGGCTGGCTTCCCTGGATCCCTGGAAGCCCCCGGCCAAAGGCCAGGCCTGCAGGCGAGTCCATTTTAGCTGGTGGTGCCTAGACATCAGTCCCTAAGGTGGTCCAGTGACAGGTGTGGCCACTGGGTGAAGGCCAAAAACCACTATGCGCCTGGCGGCTGGGTCCCAATGTGCCCAGTGTCACTGTGGTGTGTGAAGGCAGCTGGGGGCAGGGAATGCCCGGAGTCCTGCACAGAGGCACAGCTGTGACCACGGGGCAAGACCTTGGGAAGCCACTGTCCGACCAAGACCATGCGCAGGCCTCTCTCCCCACCCTCCTCTCGCAGGGCTGCCCCACAGACAGGCTTCTGTGTGGGCTGGAGGGGAGGCCCTGGCAATGGGGGTCCCTGCAGGCCTGGCCCCGTCACGCTCAGGCCCAGGCTCGCTACTCTGGGCAGCAACTTCCACACACGCGTGTCTGTGATGTTCCCTTTAAACAATGAAAGGTCCTTAAGGAGTCACTGACCCTCCACATCGGGGGGAGGGGGGCATGCGACCGCCAGCCCTAACCGCAGGCAGTGAAGGCCGCAGCGGCCCTAGCACCTTCTTTGACCAGTGTCTTTGACGGATCTGCTGAGGTAGCTGGTGAGCTGCAGATGGGGGGACACTAGTGGCTGAGGGGGTGGCTTGGTTACCACACCTCGAACAAAGGGTGACCTTGCCTGGAGCTTCTGCTCAGGTCTGAGGATATAGCCTCGTCTGTGGACCCTCCACTCAATCCTTGCCTGAGCGTTTTAGAAGGATGGCCCCAGGCAAGCAGCGCATCAGGACAAGCAGAGAGCTGTGTTCTGAGCTCTGGGAATGAAAAGCAAGAAGCCCCTTGGGATGGGGTCCGCCCTTGGGGGCACATGGATGCACTGAGCACCGTGATCCTCTCCTGGACTCCGCCGTCACTGTTCTCCTTGGGAAGAGGCTCGGGACTCATCTTGTCAGAGTTCTAGAAAGGTCTCAGGGAAACCAGAGAGCAAGGCGGGAAGAAGGAACGGCCCTCTGGTGCTCGATGATTCTCACTATCCAACCTCCTGAATTCCGCTGTGGCCGGTGCACCGGGAGCATCTTGTTTTAGGTGACATAGAACGTCACGACATGACTTCCCGCGGTGCAGCCCTCACTGGGTGGCGGGTGCAGAATCTGTGAGGGACACCCAGCTGGCAATGCCCAGGAGGTGCGGCAGGGGGGGTGGACAGGCCCAGCTGGGGTTGGGCCCGAGCCAGCTGCATGGTTAGGAGGCACATCTCTGAGGAGCCCTGGTTGTCCCTGCATTCTCGTCAGCATATGAGACCAAGGCTGTCGGTGACTTTGTAGCCTGTGAGGAGTTTGGCATTCTTTGTCATCCCAAGTCAAGAACCTGAAGGAGGTTTAAACAGATTTGCCAAGGCGCGGGTCACAGGGTGCATTCACCCCCAGAGGCGGCAGCTTCCCCCTCGTGGTTGGAAGCTTCTGGAACCGTCAGGATGCTGCTGTTGTACTCGGTGCCGATGTTCACGGAAACCCAGCGAGCACGCGCGCTCTTCCCCGAGCCCCTGCTCGAAATGCTCCAGCACACCAAGCTGGGGCACGGCCGCCCGTATTTGACCACGGACGCCCTGAGAAACCTGATTAGCTGACCCACAACGTTCTGAGTGGCCATTAGTGACTCTGTTGTTTAACAAGAATGGGAACATGGGATTTTTCTTCCAGTTAATGAAAGTGAACCACATCAAGTGACTTTCAAGCTGAGGTCCCTTGGGGCCTCCTCTGTGGCTTTGCCAGGGACATGGCTGGTCGGGTAGCCAGGTCCGAGAGAACCGACGTTCGGTAAGGCCACTAACGCACAAGACACTGCGGAAAGTGGAGACACGGGGCCGCTTTGGAGGGCTTGATCGAAGTCTAGACAGAATGGACGTCTTGTCTGAAAGCCCAGGCCTCGAGGCTCGCTTCCCGAGGCCAGCGGTCAGCGGAGGCCAAACAGGTGTGGCACTCGCACGCAGCCCCCAAGCCCCAACCTCGGACAGCCACAGCCCCCCAGGCTCGTCAGCGCAGGGCCCTCACTCCAGGGAAGAGCATCAAAGGGCCGCTTCCCGGGCCTCGAAGCTTAGCTCCTGCCTGACCTGGATGATCGTTCGCTTAGTGCCGTTCACACACGGAAGCGCTTTTACTGGCTTCCAGTAGGTCCTCTGATTGGAACTTAGAAAGCAAACAGGCTGAGTGTGGGATTTTCAAAGGATGCCCTCGCGGTGACTTTCACTCTGCTAGGTGAAGTCTCACAGGCAGACTGTTCCTTCTGCTATTGCATTTCCCTCATATTGACCTTGGGGACTTTGCCAGTCCTGACCCGGACCCTCCTTTAACAGTGAGTGATGGTGTCTGTGAAGGGCCGGATTTTGCCATGGCAGCAGGGGAGGGGTGTCAAGGACGCCACCGGGCTGTGGCAGTGTGGGCGCAGTATTCGGGGGCCCCTGTGCACCTGCTGGCCCTGGCAGGTAGACTGCTGGAAATGTTTGAGGGGACAATGGATCTGCTATGGTGACAGAAGGGGAGAGCGCGCCCGGGTCCATGCGCTCTAGACACAATCCATGTGGCGTTCACGGGCGGCCCAAGGCCGAGAAGCTGGTCTTTAAGGCTGAAACAAGCATTTTTCCGCGTTGGAAAAACCATCTCATGCACGTGGTTGGAAAGGCACTTAACTCTCCATCTCCGCACAAACCAACAGGTGCCGTGACTCCTGAGACCAAGTGGAACCACCTGCCGGACCTCATGCCCCACGCCCACCCCCGTCGCTCCCCAGGTGACCCCCCCCCGACTATAAAGTCACATCTGCCTCATCTCCTCCACTTCAGCGCAGCTACTGCCACCGAGAGTTACAAAGATAAAGCTGCAAATTTTACAAAGCAACACAGGGAAAGACCCAGGAGCTGCCTCGACACACAGGACGCAGAGGGACATTTGCAGGTGACCCGTCAGGTTGCCCTGGGAACCATGCCCCACCCGGCCCCCCACCCTTGGCCACGGCCCAGCTTTGAGAGGAAGCAGGTGGGAGGGCTGGGACAATGAGGTACCTTCGAGTTGTCACCATCCTGCCCACCGACACCAGCTTTACCGGGCCGTGAGCCAGAGAGGAGGGTGGTGGAGGCGCGGTTTCCCGGGCCCTCCTACAGGAGCCAGGGGACGGACCTCCCCACGGCCTAGCTCCAGCCGTGCACCCGGGAGCCAACACAACGGCCGCGCTTCCAGAGCTTAGCAAATGATTCTTTCGCATTCTAACTTCTACAATGAAAAAACTGCATGTTGCTGCTCTTCGAATTCAGGCAGCAGAATCGAAGTCTTCTGAATAAATACTTTGCCGCTTTTAAAATGCCTAACCTTTGGTTACATCTAGATATATAGGGTTACAAAAGTTAAAAAGTGCTGATTAATGTCCAACATTATAAAGGAGCCCAGGAGCCAACAGTGGCAGCTGGGGAGACAGAGCGCTACTCCGGGGTCACCAGGTGTCAGTGGTGAATCACTACCCTGATCTGAACAAGTCCGCACCGGTTAACACCGGACAGCTTCGGACCAGACAGCCAAGCATCGCTCTGGGGTCTTCCGAGCCCTGACTCTGCACACTCTTAGTGAAAAGGCAGCCGGTGTGGAATGGGGTTGCGGTTACCTAGAGCGCACACGTTCGGTTCTCAGGGTCTGGCGGGGACATCCGTGCAAAGTGGCCTTGATCCAGTTCCTCCTCAGCAGTGCTGCCACCTCCAGAAGTCCTAGGGAGCACCCCCCCCCCCCCCGGTTCGTTTACAAGAGCTCAGTACATGTCCCTGTAGATCTCCTGCAGCAGCGGGTGCAGCGCGGCGTCTGACTCGGTCCTCTTGATGACCTGTACCAGCTGGGCGTGCTCAGTGACCAGCTGCCGGAGGTCCGCCATCTTCTGCAGGAGCTTGGGGAACAGGAAGGCGTCGTCCGGGTGGCTGCTCTGCAGGTGGAGCTTCAGCACGTGCACTATCCCCTCCTGCATTTTCTCGATCTGTCCGACGTTTAGCAGGCCAGGGCGATCTACCCCCAAAGGAAACAAGAGATGATGGTTGAGTGGATGGTCATCCTGGCAGGGACCAGCCTGAGAGAGCAGCGTGCTCCTTGCCCCTGGCCTTCCTCCCTGAAGCTCCGGGGCTGTAGGTACTGCAGCCCTGACTAGGAGACCACTAGATGTTCCCAAAGCCGCTTGCCTCATGGGGGCAGACAGGGCAATACTCATCGCTACATGTTCATACGGCCGGAAGCAGGCTAGACCTTCCAGCGTGGTCCTTTCTGCCTTTGCCCGATTTCCACCTGTCAGGTGAGCCCCCCAACATGAGGGGCGCGTGCACTGGGATGATGGTCACAACAGCCGGTTCTGCACAGTACGGGAGGTGAAACTCCTCCTCCTGAGTCAGAACTAGATGTTCGGGTTCGAGTTTTCCGCCGATCCTTCAGGACAGTGACTGTGTGAGACCTGGGTTTTGCGGGAGAAACCGCTGTTGTTACAGGCACCTCCCGATGCGAACCAGGGGGAAGGAAGCAGAGTGAGATATGAACGGAGGGCAGATCCCGGCGGGGGAGGGTGCTAAGACCCGGAGCTGGAGAGCTGGTGCTGGACTGGCCAGTGTCCCCACCAGGGGAGCCCCTAGAGAGCTGGGCCGTGGGCGCCGGGGTTCTGCCCTTGGTCTGGAAAATACCCTCCCCTCCGCCCTGCAACCCATAGTCAACAGGCAGGTTAAAGCCCCACTCACTACTCTGAATTTCAAAAGTGTTGCTTATGACGTAGCTTGCTTCCTTCCTTCCTTCCTCTTTTTTGGTTGTAAAATATACAGTTGACCCTTGAACCATGCAGGGGGTCTAACCTTTGACTCCCCTCAAACTGAACTGCAGCCCCTGGGTATCTGCAGGGGGTTGGTTCTGGGCTCCGGCCCACTCCCCCCCCCAAAAGCCACAGGCGCTGACGTCCCTCTGTGACATGGCGCAGACCAACACACCCGGTCGGCTCTTCTCTTCTGCGGGTTCCCAGCCATGGACCTATGGCATTTTATTAGCCTATGTCACCCCAATAAATTCAATAAAAATTTAAAAAACACCGCTTTGATCCGTGGTTGGTGGAACCCACGAAGATAAAACCTGGGGTCAGGGAAGGTCAACTGCATATTTATTGAAAAAAAAAAAATCCGAGGGTAAGTGGGCCGCACAGTTCAAATCCATGTGGTTTGGGGGTTGACTGTAATTACTAACTTTTTACACAGAAACCTGAAAAGACCAAGTCAAGCCCCTTCACAATGTTCACGCTATCACACAGGTGTAATGTATACCTCGCCAGACACTTTTCCTATCGCGGTGACATGATTGTCATTTCTTTCAGGAAACCCAGGCCGCACTACACGTAAACAGCTCTCCGGGCGCTCCGTACCCACGGCACCGACCCTGAGCGCCCATAGCACGGGGGCAGACCACGCACACGACTTTTTGTCAGAGTGTAAGGGCTTCCTCCACCTGTCTGTCAGCTGGGTGGTGACAGGGACAGAGCTCGTGGGACTGGGCTGCTCTCACTCCGCGCCCCTACGGTGTCGCGGGGAGGGGGGGGCGGCGGCATCCATTCTGTGAGTGCGTCCACCATGGGGACAGTACAGCTGCCAGTGGTTTGTGGGGAGAGGCGCCCCATTGGCCTCCCCCAAGGCTGGGTAAGATCCACCAGGAACGACCTTCTTAGACCTGGGACAGTGCTATTTAAAGCAATGTGACACTGAGCCAGAAATAGGGACTGCAGAGCCAGGTTCCCGCTGAGCGGCCCAGGTCTCCCTCCCCAGGATCCGCTTCCTTAGCAAAGCCAACTTTGCGACCGTCACTGGTGAGCGACTGATACTCCTCATCCTGAAGCAGCGTGAGCACAGCTGTCCTGGCAGACGCATGGCACTCCGCAGAGTACGACATGATAATAACGTGGCAGTGACAGAATTATGCTGTACAGTCCTGGGCCGCTTAACCACAGGGACACATTTGGAGAAACACGCTGCGCGGCGAGCCCATCCCAGTACGGCACCGGCATGCGCCCGCGCCGAGGCAGTCCAGCCTCCTGCGTGCCGTGGCTGCGCCCTGGGCCCGCGGCCTACACGCACGGCACCGCCCGGAGCACACGGGACTGGGTCGAGCTCAGCCGCAGCGATGCCACCGAGAGCGGCGCCAACACGGGATGAGGCTGCCGCGGGCACGGCGCGGCCTCCGGGTGACGGCAGGCGTCCTGGGTAGGAAGAGCGTGTGCGAAGCCACCATCAGAAGTGCGGTGCGGCGAACACTCACGCCAGGGACGTCATCGTCGCCCCTCACCATCGAGTGCCCAGGGCCGTACACGCCTGGACGCGCCGTTCCGGCACACGGCTGTTCGCGCAGCAGGCTGTCCACACCAGCGTCCCCACGGCCGCGTGCGGAGCGCGCTGCGCCTCCACGTTGCGACACGGAGCCCTCACTAGGCGGTTGGAGGTTTTCGGCTCCGTGCACGGCCGTGCATGTGGTCCCTTGCCGACCGCTCTGTTCATGGTACCGCGCGTAACCGTATGGTAATATTACACACCATACATTCTGTGATGTTATCATCACCACCCCACCTGACACACTGCTTGGTGTAACTGTTATGTTCTAATTCTAAGTAGAGCATTTGTATGTTATAACGTAAATAAAACACACACAACGTACAACACGTATTCATACATAATAACATATGTTACCCTGGTGCAACTCTCACTTGGCTTCTAGGTGGTGGCGATGCAGGGGCTCAGGCACCCTCCCCCCCACCAGGGCCTGCTCCCCTGCGACGCCCCAGTCCTGCCCCACCGGATTTACGGCTCCCAGTTCATGACAGGAGCCTGGAAGCGGCGCAACACCGCGGATTAAATTGATCACTCACCTCCACAGCAAATGATAGCAGCCACAAAAAGGGAAATGTCGCTGTCGTCCAGCTCTAGCGCATTGAACTTCATGGCGAAATCAAACTTGGGCTCCATGATGTCACAGAAAGGCTTTCTGAGGCTCTTCAGGAACTCGCGTGTTATGAAGCCGTTTCCGTAGGCGACTAGCATCCCGTCCTTGTTCATCACAGAAGACAGCATGGCGAATATGGCCTCGTACACCCCGTATTTCAGCAGGGTGACCTGGTCGTTCAAGTCCAAGTTCGCGAAGCCGGGGATGGACTTGGCGAATTCCGTGAGCTCCGTGACGGTCTCCACGGATGTGCACTGGCAGCAGTGGAAGATGCGGACTTCTGCCTCCTTGTTCTGGATGCCGTTGGCCACCAACTTGGCCACCAGTGTCTTCTCGGCCATACACAACGTCTCCATGTCGTGGATGACGAAAGGCTGCAAAGAAAGGCACTGCAGTGAGTCTGGTCATCGGTCACAAGTGTCCTCCTGAGGATCGGTGGACTGGTGAGGAGCCACTGCATCCACGTCACCTGGGGAGCATCAACGTGTGCACCAAACACAGTCCCCGTCCTAAAGAACTCCCCACTAGTGGGGACTGGGAGACGCAACAGAGAGCCCACAACCGAAACGCGCCCGACACCAACCACCACCCCGACCCTGGGGGGGATGTCACTGCTCAGAGAGCGAGGTGCTGATTTTTGGCAACGAAGCTAACAAGAGAATACCAGCAAAGCGCTTTCACTGTTTTATAATATTCTCTGCCCTCCTAACTAGAGTAGCCTTCACTATACTCAGTCTTCATGTTGCCATTTCACGAACGGTACTCTGATACCTCCTCCCCCAGCACCAAGTGCCGATGAGCAGATCTGGCACGCGAACACGCACACCTCAGAAAGTCGGCTTTTGCGTACAAAGAAGCAAGGAGGCGTTGCTAAAGCCTTGCTCTCCGGGGACAAACGGCAAGAGCCTCGGAGGGTGCTTGCTTCCCGGCGCACAAGACTGAAATCTTCACGTCAAAGCTCCATGTTCTGGAGCAAAGAACAAGTCCCCTGGCAGCAGGCTCCACGTGCCCATGCCATTTGCTCCTAAACTTTATAAAGCCCTGTGCTTTATAAAGACCGCTTGGAGGAAAGAAGGGATGGACGGCTGTGTGACCAGAAGCCAGCCCACCCAGGAGAGCACACCTGGTGGGGCTCGGGAGAGAGGCATGGACAGACTGCCGGCCAGAACTGCCGCCGGGGGTGTGTACAGGCGGCGACAAGGGGCGGAGGTGTCTGCTGCCCTACGTGAACAGGGGCTGCAGGGCAGCCCGTGACTTTAACCCTTTCGGTACGGGTGCCAGATATATCCGGCGCCCATCTGATGACCTGTGTGGACAAGCGCCAGATATATACGGCATCCATCTGTATATAATTTTTATAAATTTTACTTATATAATTGATAGAATTTTATATAACTATCTCTTAATATTAAAGTTACAAACAACACTTGGAAAAAAGCATTGTTTTATTAAGCATAGATCTTATATAAGGTGAGGAAAGTCTTCACACAAAGGAGGACTGACCATGTGCTATGTGCACGTTTTCGGCACAGCACCTCGTACAGCGGGAGTGTTGCGGCGGAAAGAGCGCTCATACCAAAAGGGTTAAGGATCACTGCCAATGGGCAAGACACTTCGATCGCCACAGTGCGTCCGCACCATCGCAGGAGGTGGCCTTACTTCCCCGGCACACAGGAGCATCAGCACACAACCACCTGCAGGCACCTGTGCGCCATCACGGGCCAGCACGGCGGTGGTGGGTGTGCTAGCACAATCCCATCGGCCGCCACTGAAATGTGTAAACTGAACTAGAATGGGCAATACAGTATTGGGGACAAAATAACCCAATTCCACAGCTGAGGCAAGGGGATGTTTTAAAAATTACCCTGAATGGGTGAAAACATTCTGAACCAAAATTTGAAGCCGAATGCCTGCGCATCTCAAGTGTGACAGAGGGAGACTGAAACCACCTCTCCCCAGAGACCACAAAAGCAGCCAGACCACCACTGTTTTAAGAAAGTTTGGGGGCAGGTCTGCCTCACAGGAAGTTGGAGCCCAAGTTTAAGGCCTTAACCCGCATGGGACAGACAGACGAGGGAAACTTTTGTCAAGGTCAGATGGCAGCAGCCCTCAGTTTCAACAATAGACTTTTTAAAGGCCCTGACTGTATTCAAATCACTGGCTTTTTCGAGTGCATTCAGCTGGGGAGGGGGAAGGGGAGTTTGTTTGTTTTCCTAGAAAGGAGCTCCGTGGTCAAAAACACCCGAGAGGCAGTGACTTAGAGGAAGCAGGGCCTCCTGGAGTCTGTAGCACGAGTGTGGGGTGTGAACCTTCAACACCAGGCGCGTCCCCGAAGAGCTAGACGACGGAGTGCTGCTTTTTCTCTGTGGCGGGTCACAGGCCCGGCCCAGGGCTCAGTGCCAAGTGAAAACGGGGGCCCTTTGCTCAAAAATGATTGAGAATCTCAAGACAGCGACAGCTTAGCATCCCAGCCCGGGCCTCCGAAACAGGACACACACCCATGGGGCCGGCCCCCGGCAAGTTTAAGGGCAAACAGATTCTCATATGGTTG
This sequence comes from Macrotus californicus, assembly GCA_007922815.1. NCBI lineage: Eukaryota > Metazoa > Chordata > Mammalia > Chiroptera > Phyllostomidae > Macrotus > Macrotus californicus. The sequence goes on from VMDR010000019.1 coordinate 543,157, forward strand.
GGGGGGGCTTCCATGGTAACAAATATACCATTTTTATAAAATTGGCACTTGGATTTTAGAAGGCAGGCCTCATTAACTGGCAAATTTGGAAACCACTGGAATTCCAAACAAGTGGTAACACTAAGAAGCCAGTGCGCATCAAAGCTAGAGAAACTGTAGCTGAAACAGTTGAAAACCTGCCAAACTGGACTGATAAACATTCCTGATAAGGCCATTTAAGAAAGCTGTGCAGCTAATACGGGGCCCGGCAAAGATAACGCCCCTGTTTTATTACAAAATCACAAGCATGTCATTCTGTAACACAGTGTCACACTCGAGCACACCTAATGACATTTCAGGTGAAATGTTCAAACTGCTGACCGTCTCGTGCGAGACATTCACGCAGGCCTTGCTTCTGCTGGGCCCTGTGTTTGACTTTGGAACGTGCCTTTTACACTCACGTCTGAATACGAGTCCATCTGACGCGGCAGGTGGTCATTTCCAGGGAATAAGCACACCGGGCTATGAAGATTTTAAACAGCCCGGTTTCGCCTGAAACCGCCCCACGCCAAGGCCAGTGGGCTCCCAGCCGACACGTTACTAGTGCCGGTCACACCTGGTGCTGTCCTGTGTGTTATGAGGTCACTCATAATCACCTGTCTCCGAAACCCACTTAAACAGCATCTTCTATGAGCGGCAGGCAGCACCATCTCTGAGGAAAATTGTGTGGACTACCGGTGGAACTGCCCTGGACGAGACGGTTTAACGGGCGTTGGGTGAGGTCTGACAACACATTTCTAGAGACGGTATAAAACGTGAAGTCTGCTTTTCAATCTGAAGACAAGCTAAGTGGCACGCATAGTGTTTCAGCCGAAGGCCAGCAGAAACCCCGCGTGCTGCCAGGCGGTGCGTCCCCGGGGTCCCAAAGCGCCGAGTCGGGACCCCTCTCCCACAGCTGGTTTAAGAACCCGCTCTCCACCACACGTCTCCTTGCTTCATTTTCTTTCACACGAGACACCTGACTCTGGAGCTCCGTCTGCACACCAGGCTGGCTGCAGAGACCCCTAGTTTTGTCTGAAACGACAACCTTCTCAGAAGAGAAACATTTTCCGTAACTGAAAATACTCAAAGACTCAAAAGACAGTTCCCCATGATGGTGAGCAGTTCGGGAACCCCTGAAACAGACGCCCGCTGTCCCCTCGCCTGAACCGAATGAACTCCCGATACGTTCTCGAGATGCAGGAAGCAGCGGGACTGCTTCGCTGTCACCTCTCGTTCTGAATGGCTGACGTCTCAGCCGCCAGTGCCTGAGAGTTGCTTTCTTACTAGTGCCCTCAGTATTTCAGAGAGCAGCTGGCTCCTTACACCAGAGGCATCTAAGACTGAGAGTGAGTGTGCACGTGCAAGCGTGCTTGTGTGTATGAGTGCGTGTGGGAGTTTATGAGTGTTTGAGTGTGCATATGAGCGTGCACGTGTGCATGGGGGTTCATGCATGTGCATGAGTACGAGTGTGCATGAGTGTGCGGGAGTTCATGTGTGTTTGAGTGTGCGTGAGTGTGCGTGTGTGCATGGGAGTTCGTGCATGAGTATGAGTGTGCATGAGTGTGTGTGGGGGGAGTTCATGGGTGTGTTTGAGTGTGCATGTGAGTTCATGCATGTGCACGAGTGTGTGTGCATGTGTGAGTGTGTGTGGGAGTTCATGAGTGTGTATGTGCACGCACGCACGTCCATGAGTGTGAGTGCACGTGTGCCCATCACGAGAAAGGCACTGACTTCAAAGCTCCTCGGTCTCATTTGCACACTGCTTCCTCCAAAAGGTGACACCCCTAAACCCTCCCCACCGGTCAGCTCACAACCTTCTCTAAGGTGTTGGGTGTGGGAAGCACCTCTTTTGGAAGCCATGTCCAGAGAGGAGCCACGTTCCCCCAGTTCCTCAGGGACACTTCTGTCCCTGTCACCCTCAGATCAAGGGGTAGTGAGCGCCCTGACAAGCTCTGACCAACGAGGGGCCCTGCTCATTGTGAAATCCAGGGGCTCACCCCAGCCTGTGCCCAGGGGGACACAGATGACGGCTGCCCAGCCCACCACCCTCCCTCCGCTAAAGCCCTTCCCCCAGAGCAATGGAATCTGCCTGGCTCCTAAGCCACTCCCTTCCTCCCCTGGGACCCCGTCTCTGTCCCTTGCCCCCAAACCCTCCTGGTCCACCTGGTGTCCTAGCGGGCTCTGGGTCAACCTCGGGTCTCTGCTTCAGCTGACCCACAGGCCGCGGAAGTGGTTTTCACAGAACAAAGCAGTGGTTTGGAGCAGGGCTCAGGCCAGCTGCCACTTCTAGCAGGCCAGGGCCTGCTTTCAAATTAAAAGTCTGCCCCGCACCAAGGGCCAAGTCTGGGTGATGGTTCAGGAGCTCCCCGCCCTTGCCTAGCTGGCCCTGCAGGAAGCCTCTCCTGGGCTGGCGGGGAAGACGCCAGCCCTGAGTGACGGCAAAGCAGCCCCATCTCGCTCTGGGGTCAAGCCTGTCCTCCCGAGTTCAAGCTGTGTGACTACATCTGTTTACAGCCTGGACAGATTCACGATTCCACCTGAAAACACAGGCCTGGTGGGCTGGCACCGCTGCGGCTCCGGGAACATCAGACACGTGCTCTCCAAACCGCCGAGCTGCAGGTTTGGGTACCTGAGAAGCTGATGCCACCTCCCTGACCCGTTCCCCGTCACAGAGCTTCAACGAGGGCCGCCACGTCATCCCTGGTGGGGACTTCCGTGAGAAGTGCTGAGCGCCGAGTCACTGAGCACAGCTCAGGGTGACTGGGTCAGGGTTAGCTTGGTCTCCCCAATAGATTTCCTACCAACAGACTGAACTGCTTTCTGAACCATGCAGAAGATGTGGGCTGTGGTCTCCAACGTCCACTGCAGTGACAAACCAGGGCTCTGGGCAGAGATCCCAGCAGTGGCAGTGGGCGCCTCCCCCCGACCCTCGTCGGCTCCTCCAGACTGAGCAGAGAAAACCAGGGGTCAAGTCTGCGTCGGGAGCGCTGAGCTCCGAGTGGGGGAGATGAGGAGGGCCACGCCTCCAACGTGGAGAGGACATGGGGTGGGAAATGAAGCCGGCTCAGTCAAGCTGTGTGGTCACAGCAGTGAGAGCCACACCTGGACGTCGTGGTTCGCAGGTGTGGGTGGGGAGCAGGCCCCGACCCTAACAGGAGACCGAATTCCCTGTTTCTCATGCAGTGAAGCCCAATCCTAGACTACCGTCTATTATTTGTCTCCTCAGGACCAAAAGCCAGATTCTCCTCTGAGAGGACCCAGCTGCCCAGATGTCACTGGCTCTGGCCAAGCATGACAGGGCTCCTCCTGAGACCTGGGGATCTCAGCAGGCCGTCCACAAGGACACCCCCTGGGAATCAGGTTACACTCAACAAGAGGACTTGGTTAGGAGTAAAGATGACTTTTAATTTCCTTTAAATTCCGAAAATCCAAGGGAGAAAGAGAAGACCTCAGAAAGACCTAAAAGGATCTGAAACAGATTAGACTTCTTGGTGAGTCTGGTTCTGGGCTACACTCACTAGGTACCTCCAGGAGCAAAGTTCAAAGCGAGAAGGTCGCTTGGCTTTCACCCTGCTGATTCAGAGCTTGCCTGAGCCTCTGGGGCCACCTGGCGAGGGTGCGTTTCCTCCCGTTTTTAATGAACCTCCCGAGAACCCTCCGAAAGGGTCTCAGCCGATTTAATTGGAGAATTCACTGAAGAATTCTAAGACTCAGTAAAAAAGAGGTTTGGTCTGTTCGCGAAAGTAAGGAGCTTGTGAAATACTTTATTTCTCTGTGACTAAAACTTCCAGCTTGTAATTCCCGACAAGGGTTGCTTCAAGCCGTTCATTAGTGCAAATGAAACCTGTTTCGCTAGGCTCAGAGGAAAATGCCACATGTCTTTATTTGCCAAACTCGGCCGCCCCCGTCTTTGGAGGCAGCTCTGATGGAGACAGACTTGGTCATCCAGGGGGTGAGGGTGGGGTGACCCTTGGCTGGGCAGGTGATGAAGTATGTGTGTGGGGGGGTCCCCAAGAGGCATTCACAGATGCTCCTGAAAAGGTCCAGAACTTTCCAAAAAGATAGCAAAGTTTCTGTAAGCACGTCACCCTTTCTAAGCCCTAAGCCCTGGCTGCCTTCCCATTGAAGCAAAGGAAGGCGTGTGAGGGGAGCAGGTCAAAGAGGAGGACGCAGCCTGGGGACACAGGACGCAGAAACATATTCTGAGTGGGAGGTGGATGGTTTCATTTTCTGGTGTTAAAATGGGGATTTTTTTTTTTTTAAATGCACTCAGACACACCCTAGAATCTGGTAGCTATTAACTAGAGGTTTTTTCCCCCATGTATTAATCACATAGTCACAATAACTCAGTCACTAGGAGCTTTGAGGCAGATGAACCCCAGCGGATGGGGGTGGTTAAGCTACATTTTAGCATCTCTGAGTGAATGTTTCCATTCCACTGTCTCTTGGTCCCCTTGGGGACAGACGCTGTTCTCCCAGCATTTCACACCTGTTTCTTCAGCCCTTCTCTGTGCTCTAGCTGACCTGGTGCCCACGGAACACGGCAGCGCGCGAACGCACTCGGCGGAGACACCTACCGGGTTGTTGCTGGCCTTCCCCGCGAGGATGACGCGGGCCTTGACCTTGTTCATGTTGAAGTTCTTCAGGTAGGCCTCGTAGATCCTCTTGGCGAGGGATTTGAGGTCTGCTGTTTCAGAATCTTCTACGTCATGCTCACACGTAAGGATTTCTGCTTTCAGTTTTGCTTTTTCAGATCTTGGCATGCGTCCAAACCGAATGGCTGGGGGCAGGGAGAGAAATGGGACAATGGGGAACGAACAGAAGGGAGCGAGGCAGCGTGAAGGGTGGCCCAGGGTGGGCGCAACTTTAGGTGGAGGTCAAACCCACCTCTCAAAACCGTTCAACATTCTACTTTGGAGAGATGGAAATAAAACTCAAACTCCATTAATCCCGGACAGTTTGAAAGGATTAAAATGAAAGGCTACGCCACCAATCACTTTGTCGGGGGGCGGGGCTTAGGGCCGCCACTGTGGCACGGGCCTTTCGGGTAGCACGTTGGAAAGGGGCCCGGGGTGAGTTCGCACGGCACCTTCTCCCTTTTCCAGAAGGTGGGCATGCCACTTTTGTCGTCACGTGATAAGTGGCATGTTCTCACATGAGCGTGTGATTGAAGGAAGTTAAATTCACAACCAGGTAAGACGCCCTGGGGGCATCTGCTCCCCGTGTGTGACGGGAGCGTCACGTCGTCCCGGGGACGTACAGCTGGTGTCCGAACCCTGTACCAAGTCCTACCACCGAAGTTTCTAACTGTGACTGCTGGCGCTGTGCCGAGCCTCAGCGGTCTGGGACATCACTTTCTCAGGTTGCTGTGGTTACAGAATGACCTGGCACTCAGTGTCGCAGCTCGTTCAGGCCAAGCACCGTCTGCCCCGCCCCCGCGTCGGGGGATAAACTGAGGCATGGGCTGGGGAAACGCGATAGACGACCTTACCTACCGTTATGGGACATCCCAACCGAAAGGCACTTGTGAAAACGGCAGTATTGGCACTTATTTCGGTTCTTCTTCTGGATCTTGCAGCTCCGCTCACACTTGTCGTAGACCAGCTTCAGCCGGATGGTGCGCCGGAAGAAGCCCTGTGGGATGCGCGGAGCTCGTGAGAACGCGACCCTCGCTCCCGCCGGCTCCTGGTGCCCTCCTGCGCTCTTTTAGACCGAACTCAATTTAGGGAAACAGTTCTGAAGACTGTGACACGTAACTGAACACACTGAATATTTTCAATTTCATGACATGTAAAATTAAAAACAAGAAAATGAGGCAAAATTCGAAGTCATGTCAAAATGTCCTCGTCTGGCTTGGAAAGACACAATTATAATCTCCCAAAGCTTTGCTCAGTCCTGTTAAAATCTACACAAATTTAACTTTTTCCTCTCATAGGGTGTGTCCGTGTTTGTGATGAAAAACTTTAAAAAAATTTTTTAAGAGAATGTTAACTTCCTAAAAGGCAAAAATTATTTTAAAATATGATAAAAAGGAAACCCTTCCTATGAAAGAGGAAACCAGCTTTATGTAAACAATTTTCTTGTTTTGTAGGAGTACCTTCCACTTTCTCCAATAAGAGAAAAAGTTATTGTTTATACTTAAAAATAAGATATTATTTAAAAACTCTAAATGCAAGTAACTCCATCATGCAGAGAAGACCACTTTACAGACAGCTTTTGAGAAGTACATGGTCGGAAGAGTTGTGAGGCAGCGCACATTTGCATCTGGTTATTTTTTTGTCTTTGCCTTCCATCATTCTTCCACATTTTGTTTTTAAAGATTTCATTCATTTATTTTTAGAGGGAGGGAGAAGAGAGGGAGAGAAACATCAGTGTGTGGTTGCCTCTTGTGCGCCCCCTACTGGGGACCTGGCCTGCAACCCAGGCAATGTGCCCAGAGTGGGAATCGAACCGGTGACCCATTGGTTTGCAGGCCAGCGCTCAATCCACTCAGCCACACCAGCCAGGGCCATTCTTCTACATTTCTGTATGGGAAGCCTGACTGGGTCCCAGGAGAGGAGGCTGCAATTTCCTGGGGGATGTCAAAGCAAGGTCCCTACTTCATGTGACTGGTTATCTAGGTTTGCAGAGTGGGATGGCCAAAGGATGTATGAAATTATGGGGAAGGGTGAGAAGAGAGGATTTTCAAGGTCAGGATGCAGACACATTCTGGCTCGTGGGGCCTGTCCCACTTTTCCACCAGGCCAGGCTCACGTGGCCTGTCCTACCTGTGGACCGGGCCCGGCTTGAGACAGGATGTCGGTGTTCCCGGAATGCAGAGCGTACAGTGTACATTAGAGGCTGTGGCACTTCCCAAAAGTTGGTAAACATGTCCAGTGTGCACGAGGAAAGGGACTTCTGGTGGCCAGCATCCAGGTGACTAGTCTTCTAAGTGTCATGTGCCCGAGATACCAAGCCTGACACATGCATGTAATTCCAGAAGGAACTGGTCCTTCCCACAGTCATGCTGGAAAGTCACGGAAGGGCCTGTGGCCCGGTGGGCAGAATGCCAGAGACAGAGCCTGGCCCCGCCCTGCTGGCCCTGGGTCACGTGTGCCACGGTCGGGCTGAGCTGGCATGAGAATGACAGGCACCAGGGTGCTCGTGGTTGGGGTGAAGAGACCCCCAACGCTCAGGCAAGGATGCCGGGGCTCGGGAGCAGCTGGGGAGGGGACAGCACGGGGTCTGGCTGTCACTTGGCATGTGCTGGGGGACACTGGGCAAGACACTGCACGTCTCTGATGGCCAGGAGAGCCGCCGCCCTCCCCGGCGTTCTGGTGAGGATGAGAGACAGGGCTGCTGCTCCCTGGCCTCACGCCCAGCTGGTCTGCCGTTAAAGGACGCACTTCTCCAAGTTATTGCGAAGTACAGCCCAGCAACCTGCCGAAGCCTCTCTCAGGAGAGGTTAACCGGTGACTTCGGTCAGTCCCTACTAGGGCTTTCTGCTTTGTAATGACACGCATTTGTGTACGAGACAGGAGGAACCACACGTAGTCCCTGAAGCAGGCCACCTATCCCCCCCTCCACCCCCCACGCCAGGGTCCAGCCTACCTTGCAGCCTTCACACGCGTGAACCCCGTAATGGTAGCCTGAGGCCTTGTCCCCACAGATCCTGCATTCAATGTTCAGTGCTGCGCTGGCGGAGTCATCGGCGCCACCAGGGACCACAGGATATGTGACCGATGAGGGGCTTGAAGCTGGTGAAAGGGTGTCTGAGGACAGACGGGAAAGACGGATGAATTTTCAAAGCATCCCCAGTCTATGCCTAGGTCAGGATCAGGAGGATAAATGTGAGGTGTTTAGAGAGGGGCAGCCATGGGTAGGCGGGGCTACCGGCCGAGTCTGGCGTCTCCCCAAGGGCTGCGCATGCGTGCTCTGGGCCCGCAGCCCTGCCGGTCTCACGGCTCCCTCCCACCACCCTCCCGCCACGGGCAGCGCACGCCCCTTGCACTGGAAGCGTTCTGCAGAGCTTGTGACCGTGTCTGCGTCCTCCTGGCGCATCTCTGATTGTTAGCTCAGCGCATAGCACCAGAATGCGGCATAACAATGCCCGTTATGCGCCAAAAGCGTGACCCGCGAAAAGAAAAAATAAGTTGGCCTTTCTTACAATGAAAATTTTTGCTCTGCAAAGGACGCTGTTAAGAAAATAAAAAGGCAAGCCACAGACGGGGAGAAAATCTTTGCAAAACACACATATCTGATAAAAGACTTGCAACCCAGATATGCAGAGAAGACTTAAAACTTAACAATAATAAGACAAACAACTCAAATAAAAAATTGGCGAAAAGTCTGAATAGACACTTCACTAAAGAAGATGCACAGATTGCAAGTCAGCATAGAAAAAGATGCACCACATCGCTGGTCCTTAGGAGACTGAATTAAAACAGTCATCAGACTCCGATATACACCTACCGGAGCGGCTGACATCCAAAACACTGACCACACCAATTGCTGGCAAGGACGCGGAGCCACAGCCCCCACTCACTGCTGATGGGAATGCAAAAGGGTGCAGGCACTTCAGAAGACAGTTTGGCAGCTTCTTATGAGCAAAAGTCTTACAGGAATTACATTCCTAGATATTTACCCAAGTGATTTGAAAACTTATGTTCATACAAAAACCAAACATGAGCCCTGGCTGGTGTGGCTCAGTGGATTGAGCACTGGCCTGCGAACCAAAGGGTCGCCAGTTCGATTCCCAGTCAGGGCACATGCCTGGGTTGCGGGCCAGGTCCCCAGTAGGGGCACCCGTGACAGGTAACCACACATTGATGTTTCTCTCCCTCCTTTCCTCTCTCTCTAAAAATAAATACAATCTTTAAAAAAGAAAACCAGACAATGTTTATAGCAATTTTATCCCTAATTGCCAAAATCAGAAGCAACCAAGACGCCCTTCAGTAGGTGAATGGAGAGACACAGAGCCAGTCTGAAAGGCTACATACCACATGCTCTGAATGCCTGACGTTCTGGGGGAGGTAGAATTAGAGAGAGGGCAAGAAGATCGCTTGCTGGGCTGGGGTGGGGGCAGGTGGGGCTGCAGACCGGAAGCGCTGGGCGTTTTTTGGAGGTCGTGAACCTTCAGATGAAAATGCAATAGTAGCCACATGATACTAAGCACCTGTCAGAATCCACGGAACTTTACGGCACAGAATGAAACTTCATGTGGCAAATACAGCAGAAATAATCCAGGAGGTCTGCAGAGCCCAGAATGGAGGGCGGGAGGCGACAGAAGACTCTGACCGCCTTACAGAAGCATGGCAAGCTCGCCTCCGAGCTATGGGACCTTGGAAACGTGTGGTGTCTGGGTGTAAAGGCAAAGGAACCTACTCGGACGCTGTGCGTCGGCTGGTTGAGGGGCTGCTGGGGGATGGGTGAGCAGTCCCGAGAGCACTCCACACAGCTGGACACGAACGATCAGTTAAAGAAGGGAGGGTGGTGGGAGCCGGGTCTCTCGCTGTTGTCGAGGGAAGAGGCCAGAACAGTCATGTGGCGATGGGTCTGGATTAGTCGCAGACACATGTGTGATCACATGTTTACCTTGACCCGGAGAGAGATGGCCACGTGGAGAGGTATGTGTGGACACGCGTGTGCGCGTAGTTACTACGTCTTTGCTCTGTCAGCTGGGAGAGCCAAAAGAAAACACGTCCAAGTGGCACCCTGAAATGAGCAGAGGGGACAATACGAGGACACACATGGAGCCGGACACAGTCCTGGTCCCGCCACTGATGGTGGGAAGCCTTGGAATTTGGGGGCATTTGGTGAAGCACTCCAAAGGGCTTAGCCTCAGCATCAGGCAAAACTTCCCCTAGAATCAACACAAAGCTTAAAAACGAGACCTGAAGGCCACATTTTTCAAGGAGCAGCACCCAAGAACAAAGCTCGAGAATATCTACAGGAAAACAAAAACATCCGTCACCCACGCAGTTCACAGTGGGTGGTCTCCAGTCAAACAATTACAAAACACACCAAGAAGCAGAAAATGTGACCCACAATAAGGAGAAAAATCAATGAGCTAAACTGGGCCAGAAATGATACAAATGGTAGATTTTTGCAGACAGTTTTTAAAGTTATTACAACTGTATTAAATGTTCAAGAGGCTAGGTGAGAGACTGAACGTGTGAGGCAGAGACAGGGCATGGAAGAACCAAATCGAACTTCCACTGATGGGGCGATGACATCTGACAGGAAAACTGTACTGAGTGGTATCAGGAACGGATTAGATATGGCAGAAGGAAGATCAGTGAACTCAAAGACACAGCAAAATAAACCACCCAAAATGAAACACAGAAATAAGACTGGGGAAGGAAAAAAAGAACAGCCCTGGCTGGTTGTGGCTCAGTGGATTGAGCGCCCAGCGTGCAAACTGAAGGGTCGCCAGTTCGATTCCCAGTCAGGGCCCATGCTTGGGTTGCAGGCCAGCAGGGGGCGCCCAGTAGGCAACCACACATTGATGATATTCTCTCTCTCTTTCTCCCTCCCTTCCCCTCTCCCTAAAAATAAATAAATAAAACCTTAAAAAAAAAAAAGAACACAGTTTCATCTGTGAAATTTACCAAGCATTTGAGGAAGAAATAAAATCAATTCTACAGAAAGACTAACACAAAACCGAAGAGGAAGAAACACTTCCTAACCCAACCATGAGGCCAACATTCATGTAACAAAACCAGACAAAGACCACACGTGAACTAGAATCCACACACCTCATGGACACGCACACAGAAGTTCTGGATACAATGTTGGCCAGCGAAATTCAACAATGTGTAAAGAGGGTAACACACGATGACCAAATGGGATTTACGTGAAAATCCAAGGCTGTCTTAACCCTTGAAAACTGAACAGTGTAATTCACTGTAACAAACTAAAAAAAATCCCAAAAACAAAAAACATTTGATTATCTGACTAGATGCAGGAAAAGTAATGAACAAAACCCATCACCAGTTCCTGATCATTCACAGAAAGCTAGAATCGGAGGGAACTTCCTCAACTTGGTAAAGAACATCTATAAAAAACTATAGCTCACGTCATACTTTGGGGTGGAAGGCTGAATGCTTTCCTGCTAAGATCAGGAACAAGGTGAGACTGTTCCATGTCTATTCAACATTGTACTGGAGGTCCTAACCAGTGTGATAAGACAAGAGAAATAAAAGGCATCCAGTGTGAAAAGGAAAAAGGAAACTGTCTTGCCCTGGCTGGTGTGGCTCAGTGGACAGAGTGCTGACCTGCGAACCAAAGGGTTGCTGGTTCAATTCCCAGTCAGGGCACAAGCCTGGGTTGTGGGCCAGGTCCCCACTAGGGGGCACTTGTGAGGCAACCACACATTGATGTTTCTCTCCTCTTTCTCCCTCCCTTCCCTTTTCTCTAAAAATAAATAAATAAAATCTTTAAAAAAAAACTGCTATGACTAATTAATCAGTTTAACAAGGGTGCAGCATACAAGATCAATAGCCACAAATCAGTTGTATTTTCATAAATAGCAACAAATGATCAGAAACTGAAATTGGAAAAATATCATTTCCAATAGCATCAGAAAATGAGAAACAGCGATAAATCGGACAAAGAACGTGAAAGACCTGCCCACCGAGAAGCACAAAACACCGCTGAGAGAAATTAAAGACCCGAAGGAAAGGAGAAATTAGTCACGGTGCAGAAGACTCCATGTGGCCAGGACGTCAGATCTCCCCACATCGATCCGTAGATTCAGCACAGCCCCAATCAAAACCCTGGCAGGCGTCTTTGGTACGAACTGACACACGGGCTCCAGAATCCACCTGGAAGGGAGAAGGGCCCAGGATGTGCGCGGCCTCCGGGAAGGAGGCGTGCCGCTGGAGGGCTGGCGCCCCCTGTCTGCAGGTCTTGTCACAGCATAACCGGGAATCCATGGCTCTGGTGTCAGGCGAGAAAAGATGTTTCTAGGACATTTTCCGGGAGGGAGCACGCTCACCTGTGATGACGGACCCATCTGACCCGGGACCGCTCCCTAAGTGCTGGTATTCTGTAAAACTGAAGCTTCCGGAACTGTCCTCGCCAATGGACGGCGAAATCTCTTGGATGTTTTCCATTTCCTGCAGGAATTCTTCAGATAACGGGCTCCCCAGATCATCGGCCTCCAGCGGGAAGAGGGGGCAGATCGGGCTTTCTGTGTCCACCATCCTGGTTCCGTGGCGCCAGGTCACGGCGCTGCGCCGACCCCCTGTGAGGAGAGAGAAGGCGCCAGTGAGACTGACATAGAACACTGGGTTTTCCTGAGTGAAAACACCATTTACCCACGGGGACATTCATGAAGTCATAATCTAAAGACTAATGTTGTAGACCATCTTGCCACAGCTGGAGTCTTAATAAGTACACTAAGAAAAGGAACTTTTTTTTTTCTTTTTTCTTTCTTTAATTTTTAGAGAGAAGGGAAGGGAGGGAGAAAGAGGGGGAGAAACATCAATGTGTGGTTGCCTCTCACACACCCCCTACTGGGGACCTGGCCCACAATCCAGGCATGTGCCCTGACTGGGAATCGAACTGGCGACCCTATGGTTCTCAGGTCTGCGCTCAATCCACTGAGCCATACAGGCCCGGGCAGAAAATGAACATTTTTAAACATAAATGTTTAAGGTGCCATCGCTGGCCAGGAATCAGTCATTCATCACAGGGTCACACTGCATGCTGAGCTCAACCCACTGAGTCTGAGTCGAACAAGACAGTGGGGGACACAAAGCCCCTGCTCTCCTGGAACACCCTCCTCGCAGGGACATGGACAGGGAGTAGATCAACAGAGACATAGGTGGCCGGTCGGCTGGGGACACGATGACACAAGAGAGTGGGTGGGAAGTGGACTCTGCCCGACACAGCGGGCCAGGGACTGCCTGGCAGACTGGGGAACAGCAAGAGCAGAAGGGACAGGGAGAGAATGGTGCAGAGGTCTGGGGAGAACGTTCCAGCAAACAGCACAGCAAGGGCAAAGGCCCCTGGACAGAGGCACCTGGTCGGTACCTTCTTGGAACAAGCAGGCCCGTGTGGCTCCAGCTGGGGGGGCGAGGACAGCAGGAGAGACTAGCGGTCAGCACACGTGCTGGAGACAGTATTACATGCCCTCCTGGTACCCTTGGGGAAACCCCTGCAGGAATCCCTGAGACATGGCTGGGCCCCGACAGACACATTGCAGTTTTACAGAACCTGAATAGGTGAGTCCCCGGCAAAGCTAGCTGACATCAACTCCCAGGGGAAAGCGCTTTCTCCCTGTGGGCAGTGTGACGGGAAGAACTGGGTCCCAAGTCTCGTGGGCCGCAGCCCCAGCTCCAGCCCCCACCCCAGCCCCCCGAAATGTGGCCGTATTTGAAGACAATGAGGAGGGACTGCATTGAACGAGTGGGCTCATGTCCTCGAATGAAGGGAAAGCTGGGACCGGGCGTGCACGAGCACACAGCGAAGACGCGGCCACCTGCCCACCCGGGGCAGGGCCTCCAGGGATGCCGGACCTGCCGACAGGTGCACCTAGACTTTGGGCCTCTGGGATGGGGAGGGAGTGAATGTCAACCGCATAGGCCACCTGTTTCATGCCCCTTTGTTCAGGTGGCGAGCCAACAAACCCCGGCACAGCGTCCAGCAGCAGTTGTTCCCATGCTGGCCAGTCAGCGTTCTCACTCAAACATCAAAACCACTTCCTGTGACCTCCAGATTGACGCCCCGTCCCCTCAGCACATGTGGCTGCGTGACCTGTCTCCCACCTGATTTCCCCCATCACCAGTTTCCCCCCCCCGGTCCCCATGGCAACCAGTGGCACTGGCCATGGCTTGGTCCAGACCATCCTCCACGCCTGTGTCTACGCCTGCCCATCCCTGGGGAGCCCAGTGACTCACTCATCACCCAAGGGGGCTGATGCTTTCACATTTAGATTCTAGAACTGTTCCCCACCTGCCGTGGTCACAGAGAAGCTGTGACTCACGTGGCAGAGAGGACCAGCCCGTGTCACCAGAGCAGGACTCTATGCAAGGTGGCCGTCACCACATCCCAGCTACAGAACACCAAGCTCCTCTGACACACCACCCAAGGCCACCCCAGCAAACGAGTGGAGTAACAATTCACAGTTTGGCCTCGCTGAAAGCAGACGGTGGCGTGAGGCGCAGAGAGAAGGGGCGGAGCCCTGGGGGCCTAGAGAAACGAAAAATGGGCGTGTTGCAAGGTCTGCGAAACTCCCATCTCATGCCACGAGTGTACAGTGAATTGTCACAGTCACGCTGACACGCACGCGAGGGGAAATAAAGGGAGGCACTCCCCTTTCCAAGGACTTAGAAGACCTTGCTCCTGTCCTGACCTGAGAGTGTAAAGCAGGCTGTGGGTCTGCGTTTTTCTACCTGTTTCATTCAGCGTTACATCAGAAGCAGGACTTCTCAAGTGGCCAGCCCGATGACGTGCAGGCGGCACTTAAAGGGCACTTTTCTCCGTGAACACCAAGTTCAGGACGGCAGGCCCTAACCTTCAAACCATGCAGTTCGGCCTAGGAGCTGCCAGCTAGCAGAAGACTGCGCGACTGGGGGAGGGGATGCTGCGGCCACCTCCCTGGACACTTGAGCCTGTCCTCGGTGCTGCGAGGGACCACGCACAAGGACAGCCTCCTTTGCTTCCTGCAAATGTCCCCTTGTCCAGCTCCGGCACGCCCTGGCTCCCAGGCTCTGCTCCGACTGCCGTTGCTTCTGCCCAGGGTGCAAACACCCCAGGGTGCCACTAGCTCTCCATCTAGTACCCACACAGCATGGAGAGCGCACCAGGCGCCAGGCCTGTGCCCTGTGCCCACGTGCTTTGGAGGGATAAAGCGGCGTGACAAAGGAGGGCTGTTCTCAGCAGCTCCAGGTCTGGCCAAGGAGGCAGGACAAAGTGGCTTGAGAAGGATCTGGAATGCAAATGGAGCTTAAATAGGTCTCCAGTCTCCAGCACAGGGAGCTTTCCCAGAGCTGGGGGGTGGGGAGAGCAAAGCGGGGGTTGAGAAAAGGCTCAGCTTCTGTCCCTGGTTCTGGCAAAGGTGTGATGCTCCATGTAACCCTGTCACTCCTTCCTTAACCCGAGACCCACAGGCCTTTTCAGTGCATTCAGCCTGAGCCTGTCCAGTTTAAATGTGAGAGCCACTTCCTGTGTGTCAGAAACTCACGTGTGAACCCCAGAACTGCTGGTTTTAGGTCTGCATGACCAAATACGTGTCCGTCAAAATGTTCCTCTGAGCCCTGGCTGGTGTGGCTCAGTGGATTGAGTGTGGGCCTGCAAACCAAAGGGCCACCAATTGGATTCCCCCTCAGGACACGTGCCTGGGTTGCAGGCCAGGTCCCCAGCAGGGGGTGCATAAGAGGCAGCCACACATTGATGTTTCTCTCCCTTTCTTTCTCCTTCTCTTCCCCTCTCTCTAAAAAGAAATAAATAGCTCTGGCTGGTGTAGCTCAGTGGGTTGAGTGCAGGCTGCAAACCAAAGGGTCACTGGTTCGATTCCTGGTCAGGGCGGGCCAGGTCCCCAGTTGGAGACGTGTGAGAGGTAACCACACATTGATGTTTCTCTCCCTCTTTCTCCTTCGCTTCTCCTCTCTCTAAAAATAAATAAATAAAATCTTTAATAAATAAATGAAAATATTTTTAAAATATTCCTTTGAAAACTATGAAGCAGGGTATACAAAATTATGGAACTTTGTTTTTTAAAGGAATAGAAAAGAGAGGGGGAAAGAGGGAAGGGAGGGAGGAAGGGAGGACACAGATTTAATTACTGTCCCTGTCACCTCAACACAGGCCAGGCGAAACCTCTGGAAGCGTGTGACAGCAGTGGGTGACCTTTGACACAGGCCTTCTCTGTTCTGAAGGCTCAGGCTAAAATGAGAGGCCACGGGTGTGAAGCCAAGGCGGGCTGGGTGCCCTCTCCTCCGGTTCCCACGCACCCCGGCCCCCTCCTGGGCAAGCCCTGGCGGCACGTGCTCGGCACAGAGGTAGGCACGCGCAGTGCCGATGCCCCGGGAACTAGGTGAAGGTGTGCGAGACTAGCCTTGGCTCGGCGTTCGAGGCTGGCTGGCACCACGGCATGCGGATGGCCTGCCAACGACAACAAGGCCGGTGGGGCTCCGGAGCCCAAGTCAGAGCAGGGCCACCTTGGGAGGGCACTCAGAACTGTGCGGAAGGAACCGTCCTCACCGCAGGGACTCGGAAATGAAGCATTCAAGGTGGGTGGGGGGGGATCTAAGCATCACAAAGGAAGCCCCGCGCGGCGGGAATGGGGACTGGAGGCGCCCGGAGAGGCCTGGGCCCGGGACCTGCAGGCAGCAGGCACTCAGTACAGACTGCCACGCACAGGCCCAAACAGACCCCCGTCTGACCCTCTACCTTGGCAGCAGCAGAGAGAGAACCTGGGAATGTTCTACCATGAAATAAATCAGGTGCTCTGAAGAGAGCAAAGAACACTCATCAGCTGACCGGGAACAAGAGGAGACCGAGGGGAACCCACTCATGGCCGGCTCCCGAGGGCGTCGCCGGCGCCAGCAGCTTTGTCTCCCTGCATGATTAATGGGGTTCCTGGGGCCCAGCAGGCTCTTCATAAATACTTTCTGAAATTAAATATTAAAGAACAGCTTGATACTGTGCCAACTATCAACCACCGTGCTGTGCTGGGGATCCGATCTCAAGAAGAAGGACACGTGCACTCGGGCTTGGGTTTTTGCGTCCAGAACTTGTGCTGAGCTCAAGGGCCCAGGTCAGGTGACAAACGTCAGACTTTGCTTCGCTACTCAGGCCTCTCTGTACCAAACCCCCATTTATTGTCCTGTCAAACCCGTCACGTCGTCACTTAGTAGGCCTGATGATGCCATCACGCAGAAACCTGTTAGCGTTTTCTTTTGCTAAATGAAGCCTGGGAAGCCTACACAGACTGATCGAAAGGTTAAAGATGGGATTTCTCCAAAGGGGTGCCACTCGGGTGGCCGATAACACAGCTCTCAGACAAGGAATTATTTATTCCCTTCCCCGCCCGTGCTCCCCCACTACCTGGTCAGATGCTTTACGCTTTTCCGAAGACGTTTTAGATATGAGGTTTAACAATTACAAGCCTTTCACCTTAATTTGTCAGTCTAGGATTTAACATAGCATTTCAAATTAAACAGAACAAAGCTGCAAAGCCCTCTGTACCTTCACCAGGCATCAGGAATTCACAGACAGAGACTAGTCGTTACCGCCTGCGGAGTGGCTGACATGCTCTCAAGGCACGGGAGGTGCCGATGAGCCACAGTGAAAATGGAAGAAGAAAGTGCCGGAGTATAAAGTAGGGCGAAGGGCCCGGGGACTCGGTTTTGCCGTATTAAACTGAGCACATCATGGGCACTTGGCTGCCACCCACGTAGGTTTTACCAGAGATATCTCGATCTTTCCCAACGGAGCCCCAGGCACTGGAATTGTGCAATCGAGAGGACCTGGCGTGTGAACGGGGTGACAAGCCCAGGCGGCAGCGACGAGGAGCAGAGAGCTGCTGTCCCTTCCTCTCAATTCTCCCGAAGAACGCCCCCAGCCACTCACTCACTCCCAGGAGAGCAGCCTCCCATCCAAAGGTCCCACCGAGGCACGGCCATGTTTACTGCTTCCTCCCCACCCGCTCTTCCCCTTCTCCTGAGAGCGGGTCACCATTTCAGATACAGTCACCTCCTGGTGCTGACGGTGACACAGGACTCACGAAGGAGAGCTGCGACTTCAGGCGCGCTCAGGGCCCGTCGCGGGAAGTGCGAGGGAGCCGAGAAGCTGGCCACAGGACCAGGAGCCCGTGGAAACGAGTCCACGCTCGCCGTGCGAACCCTCTGGCCTGGCACGGACAGCCCCAGGGACACTCCTGAACAAGGAAGGCCTTTGGCAGAAACACATCAGACACAGGACAGGCTGAGCCTTCACTTCTGATGAAACCGATGGTCACCGTGTGGGACGGGAGACCCTGCTGTATGAACTTCAAGATGCAGTTGGGGACACACCTGCACAACGACCGCGCCTAACTCTGGGGACCTCACTGGACAGGGCACCTCGGCCTCGGAGGGGCCCACGGCCCAGGGCAGCGGGTGTGGGAGCTGGGCACAGGGCCGAGGGGGAGATGAGAAATGTTGTGTGAGCCCCCCTTGGGCCAGGTCCTCAGCAACAGTTACATGAACTGTTTCCTTCTATCCTCGCCCCACCCCCCACCAGAGCAGGGCTGGTCCCCTTTACAGGGATAACCTGCAGAGGGGCAGAGAGGCAGGGACGGGGCCAACGAGGAGACACAAAGAAATGAACGCTGGCGAGGCCGTGTGAAGAGATCTGCCCGCTGGGGTCCTGGGGCATCGGGGAGGTGGGGTGCAGAAAGGAGGGGCACCGCACGGGGTCCTCAAAGGTGATTAGAAAGAGATGCAGCAGGAACAAAATGGCAGAGAGGAGGGTCAGGGCGTTTCTAGGGAGAGAGCAGCCCTTGCGTGTGTGAGACCCCAAAGGTCAGAGAGCACGTAGTTGACAATGGCTGGACCCTCCACCTCGAGAGCTGTGTCAGGGACAAGTCACTGCAGAATGAGCTCAGGACGTGGGGGCTTCAAACTGCGTGTGAGTGGCTTGTCATGGCGTCACCAGTGGGTCAGTGGGCTCTTCTCACCACCTGGCCACGGTCCTCGCAGAAGCCTGCCCGGGCGTCCAGACATGGGAATATTGCAACACAGTGAGCACGCAAGGCATGCAAGGCCTCCCTCGCAAATGGTGTGGTGTCACCTTGTCACATTCTGTGGGTCGGAGCAAGTCACAGGCAAGCTGAGAGCCGTGAGGTCAGGAAAGAAACCCCAGCTTTGATGGGGGAGCCTCAGGGCCGAGGTGAGGTGATGCTGCAAGAAGGGCTGGCAGTGCGGTCGGGGGGCTTCCCTGCTCGCTGTGTTAGGCATGTGGACTTGACCAGGACTTGACTGGTAAGCAGCAGGAGTGCGGAGTGAGCAGGGCCGGAGTGGGACCCCACGGTACCTGAGCAGAGCTGTGCTGGCTGCTGTGTGCCACCCAGCTGAGAAGCAGAAGGGACGGAGCAGATGCGGCAAGGCCCCTCACAAGGCTGTTGGAACCGTCCTCATGGAGCCACTGATGCCCTGGGAGCTGGAGGAGGAAGGCCACAGCGAGACGCCAGCAGGACAATGGGGGGCTGCAGGGCCAGGCACTGGCGGATAAACCCCGCTCTGGCTCAGGGACCTGGGCAGGCGAGGTGACACCCGCCAAGTCCGGGTTATGAAGAGAAGAGCAGGTGTCGGGAGCAGAGAGGTGTGGGAGACGCAAAGATGACAGGGCCCGGTGTGAACCAGTGTGGGAGGTATCTGAGGGACACCAGGCCGGGCCTCTGGAAGACCCCTCTGTGGCCGGGAGCCACTGGATCATGAAGCTGATGGGGTTCATCTCGTGGGGCTCCCGGCAGCAGCGTCCAGTGAGGATGCCCGGCCCCCTCAGGAGGGGGGAAGTGCTGTGGGTGACCTTGACTCTGGAACCTCAGCTTCGGTGCCCCTCCGTGGGACAGCAGACACAGGCGCAGGCAGGAACCCAGGACGAGGGGGTGTGGGTGAGCTTAGGCGTTTGCAATGCCACCTCCCAGCCAGCTGCCTCTCTCCGCCTCTCCCCCCACCGCTTCTCTGGGAGTCACTTCCACTTCACAGGGCACGCCCACAGACGCCAGGGGTCAGCTGCGCGCAGCCTCTCCTTCCCCTCCCAGCCTGAACTCGGGGAACCCTAAGACAAGACCACCCCACCCTCGATTAGCTTTTTAGGTCCTCATTTGTACGTAAAAGTGACCATCAAAAACGCCAGGCCTCTCACGTGAAAGAGAGAGCCAAGCAACAAACCGACGCGGGAACCTGGAGGAGCAACTCGCAGGAGGAAGACAGTCCCCAAACCTGCGCCATGTCACTGCCCTCCTGGGGAGGGTGCGCCGCGGTGCGGCCCATGGGGCAGAGATGGAGAACCGCTTTCGGGAGTCACCCACAGCCGGCTGACCCCACAGAAGGCTCGGAGGGCAAGGGCCACCGCCTTCCGGAACGGAGAGTGCAAGGACCTGGAGAAGGGGAGACGAAAGGTGGAAAGTGAGAGAACGCGTCCAGAAGGGAGACCCTTCCAAAGAAAGGGGGCGTGGCCGCGAGGGGGCGGGGCCAGCCCCTGCGAATGGACGCGCAGCTCTCAGCAAGTGGGGCGTGAGGTCTGGGGCGAAGAGGAGGTAGGTTCCCCGCGGACGGACAAATCCAGAGCCGTCCAGGCGGACGACCAGGGCATCCCAGAACACCGGGACAAAGAGAGGATCCCACCCGCTCCTGCACGGTTCAGAGAGGGGAACGCCATCAGAACGTCTTCGGATCTCTCAGCAGCAGACAGCAGACAACGAACGGGTCGACGCCCCATCGGGCAGAGGGGAAACTGCCTCCAACTCCTGTGTTCAGATAAGCCGCCCGTTGGTGGGACGGCAGAGTCCTCCCCTTTATCCTTTTGTGATATCTCCCTCTCTCTCTGTTTCTCCCATAATACCTGTCACTCATCTCGTGGGGGGCGGGGGCAGGGGCTGTCAGTGAACATGGCTCGTGGTGGAGTTACCGAGTGTCACTCACAGCCCTCTCCCAGACACCCACCTTGTGGTGTGGCCCTAACCGCTGCTCGGGCTTCTCGGGCATCGTGCCATATCAGCCGTCGCCGACCTCTGAGGGCCAGCGGTGGGACCTCGTCACTGGCCACTGTTCAGACACGACACCGCTGTCACACGCGGGAGGCTCTGCTGATGCTGACAACGCCGCTCCCACTAACTCACTGCGCCCTGTCAACACGCCTCGTCAAGGTTTGATTTACTTGTGAGGACACTGGTGGACAGAGAGGCTCCAGTAATGTGCCCAGGGCCACACAACTGGCGGGGCGGGAGTTTGGGGGCCCGCCAGCCCCTGGTTTCTGCTCCTGATGCCCGTCCTCCGTGTCCCTGCCTCGGTGAAGTTCTTCCAGGGCTGACATCACAGCTTTCGAACCAGTTCAGAGAGTTGGAAAGTTAGTTTCTTTATTCACTTCAGATTGCCTTTCCTTCCGCTTATCTGTGTTGAGCAGATGCTCTACTGTGTTTTCTTCATTTTTTGCTAGAGTCTTTAGTAAAGTTTAAAAATTGAAAAAAAACAACAACCCAGTGTTGTTCTAATTTGGTTTTAAAGTGAGCATTGGGGACTTAAAGTAATGGCAAAATGGGCCTGACTGGGCAGCTCGGCTGGTTGGAGCGTCACCCAGGTACGCCAAGGTTGTGGGTTCAATCCCTGGTCAGGGCCCATACAAGAATCAGCCAATGAATGCATCGGTAAGTGGAACAACAAATCAATGCCCCCCCCCTTTCTAAAATCAATCAAAAAATATGAAAGCAAAGGCAGAACGAAACGTGGAGGGTTACTGACTTCCCAGTGCCCATGTGGCCCGTGTGGCTGCACGTTCAGTGGAGACCCGTCTTCTCAGCGCCCCCGGGGGCATTTCTGTGGGGTCCTCCTGGCCCACCCAAGTCTCCGAGGAAGCCCTGGGATCAAGGCTGCAGTTCTAGCCCATGACAGGCGGTGCTGGGAGGGGCACTGAGAGCGTTAAATGCTTCTACTAGAGAAGTCAAAAGGCTTCCCATCAGTAATCTGAATTCCTGCCTCAAGAAACCGGCAACATAATAGCAAAATAAGGCAGAAAATCACAAGAATAAGAGCAGCAATGAACGAGAAATCAGGAAACAGAGAAACCCAGTGAAGCACACCACTGTTTCTTTGGAAAAAATCAATAAAACAGATAAACCCCTAGCCCTGGCCAGGTGGCTCCGTTGGGTGAGGCACTGTCCTGCACCGCAAAAAGGCTGTGGGTTCGATCCCCAGTCAGCGTGCGTATGAGAGGCAACCAATCTATGTTTCTCTCTCTCTCTCCCCCCACCCCCTTCCTCTCTGTCTAAAATCAGTAAACATACTGGAGGATTAAAAAATAAAACTGATAAACCTCCAGCAAGACTAACAAAACTAAAAAGATAAGACACAAATCACCAACATCAGGAACGGACTGTAACGTCAGCACAGAGCCCGCAACCGGGGAAAGGCTAGCGAGGACCGACTACCAAAGACTTAGAAGACACAGATCGATGCTTTGAAAGCTACAAACTGCCAAAACTAAATTCAAAAAAACAGCGACAAGACCAGGAGCCGGCAAGGATGTGGATGAACAGGGTCATGCAGGTGTCACCGGAGGGCACGGGCCGAGGGCCAGCTGCCCTGGAAAACAGCCGGGAGGCTTCGCACAAAGCTGGACGTGCAGCCACCCCAGGACCTGCAGCTGCGCTTGGGAGCATTTGGAGCACTTCTCCCAGTGCAATAAACGAAAACTTACATTCACACGCAAATCCATATGCACAGCAAAAACACAAGTGACCCACAAAAAATGAAAGGCGCAAGGAGACGCCACCCCCCACCCACCAGGACTGCTAGACTCAGAGAGACCGACAGCGACAAGTGTTGGCAGAGAGGCAGAAGAAACGGCGGCCCCACACATCGCTCAGGAGGCTAAACCCGTGCGGCTGTGTGGAAAACAGGCTGGCCAGCCCTCAAAACGTTGGACACGGCTGCCCCAGGACACAGCACTTCCACCTCTGGAGAGATCCACGAGAGCCTTTTCCATGCATGTCCACAGGCCATGATGCCTCGCAGCCTAGAGCAGAGACCAGCACAGACGGTAATAAAATGCGCTACTTCCACCCTCGATTTCTGATGACGTAAAGAAATGAGGTCTGGGGCACGCTACAACATCGTGCTCCACGAAAGAAGCCAACCCCAAAAGACCACGGACTATATGAAGCCTCTGATACGAAACGTCTAGGATCGGCAAATCACAGACAGAAAGGAGACCCGGGTCAGCTGGGGCTGGGGGTGGGGTGTGGGGAACGGGTGTGTGGCTTCTTTCAGGGCTGACGGAAATGTCCTGAAATTAGGTGCGTCTGTGCACCGTGAGCCAGCGCTGTGTGCTGCTGACTACGTTGCTGCCAACACATTTAAAACAAATGTATGCAGAGGTGCCTGGCAGCTTTATCCATAACGACCCCAAACTGGAAACACCCCCAGCCTCCTCCAGCGGGGCGGGGGTGTCCAACAGACTTGGAGTGCCCGCACCTGGCAACACTGCTCAGCCAGGAAAAGCAACGAAACTCTGATTCGCCCAACGGCTCGGTGACGCTCGTGGAAGTTACACTGCGTGAAATAGGGCGATCCCCAAAGGTCCCTACGATTTGGTTCGTTATGTAACTTTCCCGAAGTGACAAAATGATAGAAACAGAGATCAGGTGGCCAGGGATGAGCACGGGCTGGGTGTGGTGGGGGGGATCCATGTGGCTGTAAAAGGGCTGCCTGAGGGGTCCCTGGGTGACAAAATGACATTGCACTATGATACGCAAGACATCACCATGTGGGGAAGTGGGGGAAGCGCACCGGAGCCTCCCTGCATGATTTCTTAGAGCTGCGTGGGAATTGACCGTGACCTCCAAACCGGAAAAGTCCAACCTAAAAAAGCCCTGGGAGGAAGGCCGGTTAGGAGGCTGTTCTAGAACAGGTGAGCGTTTCCTCGGGTGTTCTGACCTCACAGGGGGTCGTAACCGTGGCTGGGTCACACACGGTAGACACTGCCCCTTCTGTTTCGTCGCTCGCTTGTTCACTTTTCACTTGTGAGCAATTTCACTGAGAGAAAGCTGCACACGCACAAAACGGAACCAAGCCACCGTCGGCCCTTCCCTCATGCTCACTCATAATGAACGTCCTGCCCGCTGGTCTTCCTCACCCTTTGCTTTCCCTTGTAGGAGGAAAGTAGGTAGATAGCCACAGTGTGTGTGTGTGTATGTGTGTGTGTGCACGCGCGTGTGTGAGATAAGGGCATTCTCGCACCCACCGCAGCCCCCTTATCAAGCCCAGCAAACATGACAGACAGGCATCTGTGGCTCATGCTCAAGTTTTGTCACTTGACCCCGTCATGTGCTTGACAGCACGGGGTCCAGGACCAGGTCTGCAGTTTGCCGTCATTTCCCCTGTCATCCGAACTGTCCTCGGCTTTCCTCTGCCTGTGATGACACTGAGATTGTTCAGGAGCACCATCTCCTCGTCCTCGGTTTTTAAACAGAACGTAGGGCCTGCCTGAATTGCTGTCTCGCTCGCCTGTGTCTAGGGAGGAACCTGCCCAGAAGAACCGACAACTCGAACCCCCGACTCCAGGGACCCACAGCCCCACTCCGAGGCAAGTCCTTCAGGGGCTCGCAGTCTCTGTCCAACGCTCAGGCCCTCCCTGTCCCGGTACCAGCAGAACTGGTCTGCGCTTCCTACTGGGAGCCAGAGCGTCCCCGGGCTACACAGCCTCAATTCCTGTTCACCACGACCAACCCTTGAAAGAAACCCGAACACCTGGTGGTGCTGTGGAGCAGGGAGCAAATGAACAGGAACGAAACCTGCTTGACCCTGGGGACAAGCAGCTCTCCGCCACGCAAACATCCAGCGCACATTCCTAACGATAAAGCCTGGGGACTTCGGCCGTGGCCACTCTTCTTGTGGGACAACATTGTGCTAAAGAAGCAGGGCCAAAGCAGATTGCCCCCAGGGAACAGAAGTGACCTGTTTACGAAAAATGCAGACTTCCTGCTTTCAAGTGAGGCTCTGCACAAAAATAAGAGAAAACAGGGAACCTCACAGGGTCTATTCACAGGACCCAGGGCCAAGGGGCCGAGGACGGTTTCTCGGGGAACTGACTTACACGTCTGCTGGGCTGGACTTGGGAACTCACCACGCAGCCACCTGGGCAGCAAGAGAATACACCACAGGTGGGACAGCTGTCGACGTGCCTGGTACCCAACACACCCCAAGGTGAC
Source organism: Macrotus californicus (assembly GCA_007922815.1). Classification (NCBI taxonomy): domain Eukaryota; kingdom Metazoa; phylum Chordata; class Mammalia; order Chiroptera; family Phyllostomidae; genus Macrotus; species Macrotus californicus. The sequence continues at coordinate 568,076 of VMDR010000019.1, forward strand.
CTTGGTCTTCTGTGTCTGGACAGAGTTATAGCTCACAGTCCTTTGGGTGGTCTGGTCTGCTGGTTTCGAATGCATCTCTTTCCCTCCTAAATCACTGGCATCCAGCCCATCCCCACCACAGCCCCCAGCATACCTCCCTTACTCCTGGACCCCTGAGACAGCCTCCTCACCAGCGCCTCCCCAGCTCTCTCCCCAGGTACAGCCTGAAGGACAGCCCTAGTCACTCCAGCCCCTCCTGAGGGATCTCTCTGAGAAGCCTCAGTTCCAAATACCTGGATTTGCAGGTAAGGAAACAGACCAAGGATGAGCACCATCCAAGGTCACCCGGCTATTCAAAGACCAGGCTGGACCCAAAGTCAGTTTCCCTGCCCTTGCCTGCCCCAGCCACACGCCTGGGACCTCTACAAGCCTGTTTGCCTGGTGACACCCTGTAGCTTCTGTCCCTGGCCCCTGACGACAGCCAGAGGGAGATGGTACCTGAGTCCAAGGGTGTCCCAGCCCTGCTGAGAAGCCTCCTTTGCAGGGCTGCTTCCACAGAGAGGACACCAGAGCCCTGCCATGCCCCCCACAGGGGCCTGCTGCCACCTTGCCTTTCTGGAACATTCCCCTGTCAGAGTCCCTCTTGCTCCTCCCCTGGATGCTCCCATCCCGGTGTCACTTGGCCCCTCCCGCCTTCTAGCCCTTCCTCAAGCACCACTTTCTCACAAGGCTCCCCCGGAGCCCTCACCCTCCCTGGCACTCCTGATAGGCTCCCCCACCAACCCAGGCCTCCCTCACAACCAGCGTCTTCCAGCACGGTGGTCCCCAGCCTTTCTGCCACCAGGGACCGGTTTTGTGGAAGATTATTTTTCCACGGACCAGGGTGGGGGGATGGTTTCAGGGTGATTCAAGCACATTATATTCAAGCTCACCTCCTGCTGCACGGCCCAGTTCCTAACAGGCCCGGACCAGTGCCGGTCCACAGCCCGGAGGTTGGGGACCCCTGTTCTAACACATCAACCAGGCCATTGGTCACCCCACCAGTGTGCCAGCTCTGCCAGGAAGGGGTTCTGTGCTCAGGAAGATGCCTGGCCCTGTGCGGGAGCTTGCTAAGACCTGCTGGGGCCGACGGGGAATGGACCACCTTCTCTCACTTCCCTGGACAGACCCGGTGTTCTGGCCAAAGTAAATGGCTCCACATCTGCCAACAGCATTCACCAACCGCACCCATGCTGTCCAGCCTCCAGACCTTAATCTGTTCCTGTGCCTGGAATGCCTGCCATTCCTGCTCATTTAAGGGGAAGTTCAAGTACCACTTCTCCCCAGAAGCCTTCCGAGATCCACCCACGGGGCAGGACTCGGTCCATCCTCTGCGTGCCCACAGCTCACAGCACAGGTCCGTCGCTGGCTTTCCTGCCCACCGATCCCCACCTCCCCAACCAGAATTCATGGCAGCCATCTTCCTCTCCACACCAGGCGGGTGTTCACAGAATATCGACCGAACGAGTCTCACACCAGTGACACATTTTGAACATCACTCCCTTTCTCACCAAAAAAACCCCTCTCATGTCATTTCAATGAACGAACCTAGGGAAGAGCCCGTGGAGAGGCTGCACCAGTGTTCAGAAGGAGAAGGCTGGGTGTGGGGCAAAGGTCTTTCTAAAGAAACGAGAGTGAATGTAATTTAAAGTGAGAAGAATGTGAAGGGAAGAGAAAAAATCTGTTTACGAAAAACACAGGAATCTATGCTATCGAGTTCCGGAAGTGCATCCAAAGACATTCTAGGAGTGGGGCCGTGGACACCTGTGGCCCGTCCTCAGTGTCCCCGCGGTTCACTCGAACGTGTCCTTGCGTGGGGTGCCAGGGTCCCTCCGTGGCACACGAGGCCCGTGGGCAGAGGGCAGTCCTGGCGTGTCTGTTCCACGGACACCACACGCCCTCCATCTACCATACCTGAGCTCTGTTTCCCTCCTCTCAACGGCGTGGTATTTTCCAGGTAGAGGTCTCGCCTACCTTCTTTACAGTGGCTCTGAGGTATAAAATACATGCATTTTAAATTTAATTTTAGCCCTGGCTGGTGTGGCTCAGTGGACTGAGCGAACCAAAGGGCCGCCAGTTCGATTCCCAGTCAGGGCACGTGCCTGGGCTGCGGGCCAGGTCCTCAGTAGCCCAGGCACACGAGAGGCAACCACACCCTGATGTTTTTCTCCTCTTTCTCCCTCCCTCCCCCTCTCTAAAAGTAAATAAATAAAAGTCTTTAAAAAACTTAATTTTAATGACGAGACTATTACTTAGAGACGTTTTAGGGTTACCTAACGATTGAGTAGAAAGGAGGAAGAGGTCCTGTGCACGTCCTCAACCCCCCCCCCTTGGGTGGCCCACTACGAACCACTTGGACCAGGGTGGGCCATCTGTCACCACTGAGGAGCCAGTACCGACGGGCTGCTGTTAACCAAGTCCACACTTGATACCAGAGTCTGCTCTCGGGCTTGTGCGCTCTCCAGGTTTGGACAAAGGTGTGACGACACACGTCCATCATTCCAGCGTCACACAGAGAAGTCCTGTGCTCCACCTGTCCCTCCCTCCTTGGGGACCCCTGATCTTCTGACTGTCTCCACAGATGTGCCTTTCCCAGAATATGACAGCGCTGGGACCCAATGGTGTGCAGCCCTTCCAGGCTGGCCTCTTTCAGGTCCACGACACTTTTTGATAGCAGTGTCAATGATGCCATTGGCCAAAATGTTTTCCCAAGTGGCTGTGCCGTTTATAGTCCTGTCATCGGGGCAGCAGCAGTCCTGCTGTCCCACACCCTCAGCCACACACGGTCTGTCACTTCAACCTCAGCCACCCTGCACAGCGGGCTGATGGTGGCATCTGCTACCACGAATGTGTGTTTTCCTAATGACGAATGATGGGGGACGTCTCTTCATGTGCTTCCCTGCCACCCAATGTGCTTCGTTGAGGAGTTTACCCAGATTGTTGGCCCATTTTTGCTTTCATTCTTAACTGGGTGTGTTCTTAACAATTTTGTAAAATGCTAATCCTCACCTAAGGATACATTTATTCACTTTAGAGAGAGAAGAAGAGGGTGGGGGAGGGAGAGGCATCCATGTGAGAGAGAAACATCTGTCAGCTGCCTCCTGTACAGGCCCCGACCGGGGACCAAACCCACCACCTCGAAACATGTCCTGACCGGGGACCAAACCCACCACCTTTGTGTGGTGTGTGGGACAATACTCCAACCAACAGAGCCACCCAGCCAGCGCACGTCTTCTTATTAAAACTGTAAGAGTTCTTTATATATTCCAGGTACAAGTCCTTTGTCAGATACATGGTTTGCAAATATTTTCTCTAAGCCTGTGGCTTGTCTTTTTATTTTCTTAAGCGTCTTTTGGTGAGCAAGAGTTTATCATTTTGATGAAGGCCCATTGTCTTTTACAGTCCTTGCTTTTTGAATCGTATATAAGCAATTTTTGCCAAACCCCAAATCACTGAGATTTCTTATATAGTTTTGACTCTAGCAATTAGGTCTATGACCCCCTGCAAGTTCAAGTTCTCTTCCTCCCCCTCCTTCAGTGTGGTGTGAGCTGAGGTCGAGGTTCATTCTTTTGCGCACGGCTGGCTATCCGATTCCAGCACAATTTGTTGAAAAGACTGCCTTTTACTCCTGACAGGATTCATCACTTTGTTGAAAATCAACTGGCCAAATATGTCAGCCTATTTCTGGACTAGCTACTCCGTTCCATGCGTCTGTCTGTCTGTCTTCACCCCGATGCCACACTGTCCTGGTCACCGTAGCTCTAGAACAACGCTGGACATCAGGCTGTCTAAGTCCTCCGACTGTTCTTTTCCGAAGGTAATGTTTCAGCCACATTTGAGCCTCCCCATTTCCATACAGCTGTAGAGTCAGCTTGTCGAGTTCCACCAACAGGCGCGGAGAGGTGCAGTCTTGATTGCTCTGCAGCTGTAGACCTTCTTGGGAGGAGATGCCAGCCCAGCGGCGCCGAGTCTTCTGCTCCCAGAGCCCCGAACGACTTGCCGCGGGCCTGGGTCTTCCGGCAGTTCTCTCTGCGCCGTTTTGTGGATTTCTCTGCACAGGTCTGGTGCATCCCACCCCTAAGCATTTCTCCATCACTGACGCTCCATCACTTTAAGTGTAACACTGACCTGTACTCCTGGAAGAAACCTGACGTTCAGCACATCAAAGATGGCTTTTCACCCTCCCCTGGCTCCCACTGTTCCGGCTGAGAATTTATCTCTGATGGGTGCCCCTTTGAAATAACAGCTTTACGTTTCTGTTTTGTTTCCCTTTCGCTTCTTTAAAGAGTTTCTCTTCGCGTTTGCCCTTTCCAGCAGTTTTACGGTAACGTGTCTAGGAATGGACTTTTTGTTTTTAATTCTGCTGAGTTCTTTCGGATTCTTGAATTTGTGATTTGATGTCCCCAATACTTCAGCTGCTGTCTCTTCAAATATTGCTTGTGCCCCATGCCCTGTGTCTTGTGCTCGGAGGACTCCAGTCAACCGTCAGGCGGGACTCCCCCCACACCCCGTGTTCTGTTCTTTAGTCCCGACGCGCAGCGTCTCAGGCACTATCTTCCGACCTCTGCTCTAATTCGCCAGTTCTCTCATCGGTTGTGTCTACCCCGCTCTCAGGTCTGTATTGCACAGAGTATGGCACATCAGTTTTTGTGTTTTTCAGTTTTCTAGTTTCTACTTGATTTTTCAAGTCAGTGTCCTTTATAAAGACATGATTTCTAGCACGCTGCCAAAATTCCCAATCTTGTCTTTCAACTCCTTGCACGTGGTAGGCAAGGTGACTTAACAGGTTGTGTCTTACAGGCCTCAGACTCAGAGACACGACGGTCCATTTCTATCCTGTCACTTCTGCTGCCCCACGAGGCCTTCCCGCCTCAGAGGTTCGGCTGCGCATGCTGTGTGTCCTCACTGCACAGTCCTGGTGGCCTGATGGTGCCAGACCACGCAAAGCGGAACCTCTGCCACGTGATAACGTGAACGGTGAAAATCACAAGTTCCATGCCCTTGAAACATTTTTGTCAAAACATGGAGAACTCTCTTAGTACCTTGGTAAGTAAACAAGGGAATAAACAACATAGCAAAACTAATGTTTATTTAGAATACTGTAGCGAAAACACTGGAAACGCTACAAATTAAAGAGTTTTATTGTTCTTGTAAGAAGCTTGTCCGGAGCAGTGACCCAGCTTGCCTTCTCACTGAGCAACGTAGGATGGGGCGGAGGTCTCCGCGACACGTTAGCCAATCGGCAAGCTCCTCTGCAAATCTGGGGTCCGCTGGCAGCATGCTATCCTCCGCACACTCATGTCATGAAGCACCTCAGTGTTCCTGTGCTGTCAACCGCGCGTTTTGCTGGGGTCACTTCCTCTAGTACACCTTCATTTTTTTTAGCACGACCACTTCCCTCGTTTGCTAATGGTCACTTGGCTAAGTAAGTCCCTCCGCTGCCGGGTCAGCGTCTCCCGAATGGCAGCAAAACCCATGTTCCCACAGGCGGCTATTTTTCCTATGACTCCATTTATGTTTGATTCGAATTTGACTTCCAGTCTTGTCATTTTTATTGTATTTCCGGCATTTTCAACTTTGTTGGCCAATTCCCATCTTGCTTGCCCATTTCTCTAAAACGTTACGGGGGCTCTTTACTGGGAGACGAGGGGGCAGCACAAAAATGCACTTTACTGTGTGTGTTAATGAATAACGGAGGCGCAGGGACCAATCACAGACCGACTCTGAGAGGTGCAATGCGATTGGTCACTTTCCTATGCACACCCGTTCTCTGTGCAGTGATTGGTGGACGGGAGCAGCGGTGCGGGGACTCCACAGTACGGAATTTATACAACCACTCCCAAGAACTGAGGTGTGTGCCGTGGTGTTGGGGGACCGGCGTTGTCACTGAACTTACCGAGGTAATTAAAATTTGTGCATCAGAGACCTCAGCAAAGTGAGGACTGCCTGCATTTGAGAGTTTGTTCCTACAAACAGAGGCCCAGTGGGACGCTACTGCTTCTCCAGGGAAATGCGCCCGCTTCTGCCGGGCGTCGGGGTCCCGGACACCTGGGGCCACCTTAATCCAACCACAGGACCAAGATGTTGGGGCTTCAGTCTTTGAGCAGCTGGTCAGTCCCCAGACCATCTGTATTCCTCGGAGGGCAGCTTTTTGAGGTTTCAACCCAAAGTTTGGGACGTTTACCAGGGTCTTCCCTTCTTAAAGGTTTTCTATCCCAAATGTTGGCTTTGTCCCTGGGGTGTTGCTTTGTCCCCAAACATCACATGTCCATCGTCTTTGGACCTCAGTCTGGTGACTGTCCAGCCCCTCGTGAGCTCTCCAGTGACACGGCGTATTGGAAGATTTTCTCCATCTTTTCAAGCTGACTTGCGAATTACTAAGCCATTATCAGAAAGGGGGCTCCCCATATTCACGTGTTAAAACTACTAAGCTCATAAATATTTGTCAGCTCTGCAGTTGTAATGGCTATTTTTCTCTTTAGTTTTCACTTTCTACAAAGAAGAGCAAAAAAGAAACATTTCCGTACTCTCCAGTAAAATCCACAGCCCGGACCACAGGGAACCCATTGCTTCTCCTTAAGGGTTTCCTCTCCTCCATCAGGCGTTCCTCCTGTTCAGGAGGAATCACTCCAACATCAACCTGCTAATAAAATTCTAGACCAGAAATGCTGTCATCTTTTCACGAAGCCCAAGGGCACAGGTGACCGAGTAGCAAGGAGGGCTCTGTTCCAGCGACAGGTTTTAGGTGACGACTGTGCGGGGCCGGGTTGCAGCCACTTTGGGTCCAGCAATGAAGAAAACAAACAGCTCGGTCCCCACGGAGCTGGGACACCAGGCAGGGAGACAGAGAACGAACCACAAGCGCACCTACAGGTTAGCTGGAGACAGAGCGGGGCAGGGGCTGCCAGGGAAGGCCCTCCACGTGGGGAGTAAGAACAGAGACGACATCCGTCCTCCCTGTAAATGGGGACAGAAAGCTAGGAGTCCCGGTGGCCCTGTGACCTCCTCGCCCTCTGGCCTCTCCCCCGCTTGCACCCTCAGCCACAGTCACAGCAGGTTGTCGCCCATGCACCAGCCCACCAGAGGGCGGAAGTGGCCGCCCAGCTCCGCATCCTGTGCTGTTTGGTGCATGTCACTGCTCTCAAACGTCACCGCCTGGGCAGGGTTGGGATGGTCAGCCTACCCCAGCAGCCTAACGCCCTGGCAACCCTGGTCACAACTTGACATCTGATCTTATGCATCTGCCCTCCAGGTCACCCACACTGGAGCGTGATCAGGATGTGCTGTGGTCTCAGTGTCCCACACCTCCCTAAGCAGGTGGCAGCTGCCAGCCGAACATGAGTGCCATGCGGCAGGACCATGGTGTGGTGCCTAATGATGGCCCCTGAAGGTGTCTGCGCTCTGCCCCCGGAGCCCCTGGATGTGTGACCTTGACTGGCAAAGAGGCTCTGCAGAAGTGATCACGGGTCCCGTTACGGGCTGACTTGTGTCCCCAGAGAGCTGTGCCCTCCTCTTACTCTCCATATTGGAATAAGGCCTTTCAGGTGTCATAAGTTAAATGAGGTCATCCTTGAGGGGCCCTTCATCTAGTAGGACTGGTATCAATACGAAAAGGGGACATTTGGACACAGACACACACGCAGAGAGCTCCATGCGATGACAGATGCTGACAGAGAGTGATGCTTCTACTAGCCAAAGAATGCCGAGGTGACAGCCACTTCCAGAAGTTAGGAGCAGACAAGGAAGGATCTTACCCCGAGTCTCAGAGGGCATGTGGCCCTGCCGACACCTTGACTTTGGACTTCCGGCCCTCACAGCTGCGAGAGGATAGATTCCCACGGTTAAAGCCAGATTGTGGCTCGTTGTCCTGGCCACCCCGGGATGCTGCTACAGGCACGGACCCTAGGAGAGGAGATGAGCCTGCCTCCCCCAGTGGGCTGATCAAGTTGCCTGAGCCCTGTAAAGCAGAGAACTTTCTCCGGCTGCGACGAGGTAGACGAGGTCACAGAGGCTCGGAGTGTGAGAAGGGCTCGGCCACACTGCTATCTGATGGCTGTCACGGAGGCCTGGGGGCCCCCCGGCCGACACACAGCAGGGAAACGGTCCAGAACTCACCGAACGTCCATTTCAAGGGGATGTGTTTTACTGTGTGTTAGTAAAACTCAACAAATCTCAAACCCGTCTTCCTCGCCTGGTTTTTAGGGAGGCTTGAGGGAAGAGCGAGCCTGAGGTCAGAAGGCGGCCCTGTGCCCGGGAGGGGGCGAGAGGCTGACGCAGGCAGTCAGCCCTATTCCTACTGGCCGTACTCAGGCCCAGGACGCCCTGGGCAGGACAGAGCTGCCTCCCTCCCTCCCTGTCATCCCAGCCACAAAGCAAGAAGCCCGCTTGCCCCCGAAGGCCTGGACATCCTCACTGCCTGTCCCTGGGAAAGCAGCTTGTCTAGGGAGCCACTTGCCTCCCGCATGTCTATCGAACCAAACCGCAAGGGCACACACCGGCCAGCTCTCAGCCCTTCGGGCCTGCCCTTCAGAGCTGTCGTCACACCTACAGGGCTGACACAGACTCCAGGCCTACCTGCTTTCCCACGGGAACTACTGCGACAGAGGGTGACAAAGGGATTTCACGCAGCCACTCAATGTCCTTGAGATAGTAATCGGGACTCAACGGGGTCCGAAAATTTCTTGTGCAATTTTTGTTCACTCTTGCCTCTCTCCCAGCTTGGTTCCTTCAGGGAAGAGAAATTCTGAATTTAAAGACAAATACTAACGGACCTGCAGGCTTAGGTCGCTGCTCAAATGCGGTGCCGTGGGAAGTTCCCGTCCACCCGCCCCGCCGGCTCCGAGGCTCAGAGCAGCCACGCGCAGTGCTGACCGTCCACTCAGCCTGGGAGCCACACGCCCCGTGTGCTCAGTACTTCGCGCCGGCAGGCCACTGCGGCCACCTCCCACTGCTTCCCAACACCCAGAACACCGACTGGCCAAACAGTAGATGCTTAGTAAGGATGTGCCAAATAAATGAATGAGCTTGGGAATAAATGACCAGAGAATTCCGGGGACAATGGCCGCAGCAAAGGTGGCAGAATCAGAATATAATCAGAGAGATTCAGACTGCTGGAGCGGTCTCTGAGGGACGAAGTCCTGCACCCAGTTAGGGGCAGGATCAAGGAAGGCTTCAAGAAGGAGGCGGTGTTTAATTAAGCCTTGAAGGAATCTCAAACAGAGGGTGGGCCAGCGGGAGCTGCAGGTCACACGGCCAAGGGTGAGCAAGGCAGCGATGGCTTCCAACCCCCAACCTCCAGGGTTTGTGACTCATGGGGAGAGGGACTGGCACGCAGAGCACCCGCATTTTAGGTGAAAAGCACCAAGGGTAGAGTGTCTGCCTCGGAGGTCTGGCTGGGGTAGGTAGTTCAGGAGGTTTCCCTAAGAAAGGGATTTTGGGCTGAGATCTCAAGGGTAGAGCTTATGGAGGTGAAAGGGGGACGGAGGGTCAGGGCTCGGGAGTGTCGGCGGCTCCAGAAAGAATGGCGGTGCCTGAGAATCAGGGCGGGGCCTGCCCGTCCCCACTGGTGCTGGGAAGTGAGGGCAGACAGGCTCACCTTAAAGCCAAGAGTTCACAATGAGCAGAGACACGTCTCCTGGCTTCTCGGGATGTGCCAGGCACAACCACTCAGGGAGTGCATGGCATTCTCCTGGCTTGAAGGGGAGGCAACTGAGGTGCAGGCCGGACGGACGAGCGGTCCACCGCAGGCATTCGGCCTCCCCGGCCCCGGTGGGAAGCCACTTCCTGGACCGGGAGGAGGACCCGGGTTAGGGGCGGGGAAACCCTGGGCAGCTTGGAGCCAGACAGGCTGAGTATGAGCCTCCCAGAGGGTCAGAGGGTCAGGTGACGTCAAGAACGTAGGGCCTGAGGTCATGACAACAGTGGCCAAGAAGAGTAGGGGCCTCTAAGAGAGGTGACAAGGCTGGCTGGATCCAGTCCCCATGGAGATCTAATGCTGGCAGAGGGAGGGGACAGCCAGGGGGCTCCGGCGACAGTTCACAAGGGAGCGCCTGCCTCCCAGCCCCGTGGCCCTGCAACTTCCCAGGACTGGGACGGGCAGCTGTCTCGGCACAACAGGTGAAGGGCTGGAGCCCCAGCTCCCCCTCTCCTGAGCTCTAGTTTAGCTGCTCGCTCTTGTCTTTCAAAGGTGTCGCGCTCAGAGACCACCGGCTCCGGCATCGCGGCTGGGCGCGCAGCTTCCTGAAACGCCTTCTAGAGGACAATGGCTCATCCCGCTCAGAAAGCCCGCGGCTGAGTCCGGCCGCTCCAAACGGAGTGACTGAGTGTTTCCTAGGTACGGGGCACTGGCATCCGGCCGTGAGTCAGCCGTGGGCGTATCGGCTTCTTTGCCTTCCAGAGTCTTCTTTCTCATGAGTCTGGCGCCTCTGTTCATATTGCAAATTATCGGCCGTCCTTGAATGTGGTTAAATATTCACTTTCCCTTAGACTTCTGACCTAGACACTGAAAGCTGACTTTCTGAGAGGCATCTAAGTAAAGAATTGGAGCGGGGAGAAAATGTCGATAACTTTCCATTTCCAGAGTGGAAAAAAATGCCACCATTTTCCCCTCTCGGTCTCTGCTCATACACAGGGCCCGGAACTTTGAAAGCGTCATACTGCTCACGTGGCACGCTGTCCTCCCGTCCCCACCGCTGTCACCTGGCTCAACACGCCAGAGCGGCATGGCTACTGCCTGTCTCGTGGCTGACAGTGGCGATCTCCGGTGTTCCGGCCCTAGCTTCTCCCCAGTTCTAGAACCTTCTTCCTCTGAAACGGACAACCGCTCTGGGCACCCACATGTCCGCCCCCCCCTTCTCTTGTCATCGCTTGTCACCAGGTTCTCTTCGCCTGTTTGCAGGTCTTTTCTCTCAAGGTGGGACAGCCTCAGATGCGTTTCCCTCCCGGAGTGAGCGCTCCGCCTTCTTCCGGCCTCTTATTTTCCCAGCCTCCTCCTGGGCTCTCGCCCCGTTAAGCTCTTGCTGTCAACATCTTTGCACAATCAAACCTTAAAAAAAGTTCTTGTCTCTTTGAGGAGCCCTCACTGGAAACAGTGGGTTGGGTGTGTTTTTAAGATTTGAGAACTGCGGCAATAGAGCACCTCCCTTCCCCGAGAATGCTCTCTCTCCACCGTGAGTTTTTCCAAGGAAAGGGGCAGACGAGGGTGGTTCTCTGCAGGCCTCTGCTCCCTGGCCCGCCTGCTGAGGGCCACCGGCCGATGGACTGATGCTCCCGAGCTAGATCTGGTGACAGCTGTCACGTTTTCAAAGTGGAAAGGAAAGACGGCCATACTCGAGCAAAACCCTCCCCCGACGACTCCTGAAAGCCAAGTCTGTCCTAAACACGTCAAATGGCGCTCTTCATTTCTAGTATTGGCTCTACGGGAAGCAAAGTTGCCATTTCTCCGAACGAGTTTCCTCTCAAACACCATCCCATGAGCCCCATCCCCCGATGCAGAAACGGACAACCAGACATAGGAGTGGACAGTGAATGAGACACTAGCCCAGGGCCCAGAAAATGAGCTAAAACGAGACCGCATTCTCGACTTCATCCAGCTCACTCACAGTCCCAGACAGAGGGAAGCACAGTCCTGGAGCTGGCCGCCTCCCAGATGTCACCTGTCCAAAATGACAGCTGCCTGAAAATGCTCCTAAGAATTCTTTTGATTAAAAAAAAAAAACAACAAAAAACCATTTAATGTATGGGTTACAGAAGAAAACTCACTTTCAGATAATCGAGATGTGACTGTCACTTGATCCCGCAATCCTGTACTTGACAAGCCGCGTGGCTTAATTGTAAATACGCGTTTACACACTCACGTGAGGCTGACAACGAACTCATCAGAGTGTTTCGGAAAGAGACGTGTCCACCTGTCAATCTGTAAACAACTGGGTCTCTCACTGGAACTTGGCAACCTGTCACCTCGGTGCGGTTCACATGACCGCAGACTCATTCGGTTACAAATGGTCGTGAGGAAACCTGGGGCCTCACTCACACTTAAAAATGGGAAAAAGGGGAATTACCCTGTGCTGTTTCCCGAATCATATCTTCAAACCACCCAGAGGGAGCTTTGTACTCTGTCTCTGCTCTCCTAACCCTCCCAGTTCTCGGGGATGCTCCGCCAAAGGTGTCCTCGTGGCATCCAAGTTCAGGGTGTGAAGCACGCGATCGGCATGGAAACCGCCGTTCCCCTCTGCGTGCAAGGCCCTTGAAACAGGGCGAAATGAGAACGGGCAGATGAGCGGCGGGAACACAGAGATATCGATCCGTGCGCTGTCCCCCCTCCCAGGCAGGCCTTATCTCCACTGCTGGAAGGCCAGCAGGACCCTTGCCCTGTTCAATGTAAGCACTTCCAACTCACAACAGCCAAAACATGCCCTTCCGTGGCATGCCCTACTGGGCCGGCAGTTTGCAACTTGAATCCATGATCTCACCGAACGAGTATTTTATCAGATTCTCAGGCCATCTCATGAAAAAATCTACTAATTGCACAATATGCCCCGAACCTAGTTAATTATGCACAGAATCATCTCCTTATGACGTGGGTGCGCCGGGATCGCCTACAGACGTCCTGCACAGCGGGCAGGGCGCCCCATCCTGATGGAGGAATGGGCTCTTGCTCTCTGAGGGACCACGGGGGCTGAGAGAGGCCAAGGGGGCACCCTCCTGCCGTGGGCAGGCTTACTGCCTGTACTTCCAGCGCCCCTGCCAGCTGCCACCCACATTTGAGAAGTGTCGAAAATAGAGGCTCCCCAATAAATACTTGTTGCATTCAATTCTGTTCCTCACTAATCTGTTCCGTGAACACTCGGGAGCACCTGCTCTGTGCGCGGGACCAGCTGGGCAAAAATGAGCGAGACTACTTTTCTCTGAGCGAGCTTGACTAGGTGGGGACGGTTAGACCGACAGGGAACGGTGGCACGGAGCAGCACCTAGGACCAGCCCGGGGGAAGCCGTGCCCCAGCCCAGGAAGTCTTTGCCGAGCCTGTTTCTGCAGACCCTCCTGACAAGAGGGGCAGCGCTTTGCATGACCTGGGACACCGGAGACACCAGAGTAAGCATCAGTGCCAGACGAGTGGCCGCTGGGACCCGAGGGCTTCCCCCCAGTCAGAGAAAACTCCAACCGCTCATGACGGCTGGTTCTGACTCATGTAGGATTGTTGTTTACAATCCAAAAATGGAAAGAATCTGTCTGTCTGGCGGGAGGTGTGCGTCCTTCAGGAGGCCTTTGAACAACTGTAAAATGGTCAGACTGAAAATAGTGCGGGCCTGAGACGTGGCCACATGAGGGGCAGGCAGGCGGTGCGAGGCCTCGTCCTCAGGCACCTGCCGGGCTGCCCATAGGTCCTCACATTTTACGAGAATCCCAACCTAAGACACAACTATTGAGCCCCCAACCCTCCTGAGAGAGAGAATGAAGGGGAAATCCTTTTTCTGGAGTGAAAATGGCACTTTGGAGAGGTGGCCCAGGACCCCCGGCCTGGCGGGCAGCACCGAGGGGACGACGGGCATCCTGGCCTCCGGTGAAGAGCCTGCTGTGTCTCCACCACTTTCCGACCGCTTCCCTGATGCAAACCACAGTCTTCAGACCCTCCTCTTGTGCAGCCAGCTGCCCTCAACACGAATGCAGCTCAGCCATAAAAACAGCTACGCGGGGCCTAACCCAGCAGGGAGGCGATTCCTCCCTTTCTGAAGGGCAGAACTCTTCCGGACGCCTCGAAATCACTGCCACCCGAGGCTGTCATTAAACACTCTCGAAGCAAATACCGAACACACCTCCAGATCACGAGCAAATCAGACCTGCGGTGTCTGTGACTCACAGAACAGGTCGGAGATCCGCGTGCGTGCGACCTCCCCACACGTACCTCACTGCCTCCACGCAAGAGAAACACCAGGGAGAAGGGACAAGCGCTTTAGACACCACCCAGAGGGACGTTGGGGCTCTTCCTGTTTGGTTCCTACCTTAAAACTACCTGACGCCAGGCTGGAAATTAAAATTCTTTGCCTGCCTGCCCTGACCACGTGGCCTTAGAGGAGAGCTGCCGGGTTCTCGGTAACCCGCGAGGCAGAAACAACAGATACAGCAAACGCCCACCCTACAGACAGAAACGACGCCTTTATTTGACACGGCTATGGAAGGTCTAACCCTAACTCTCTACCATGCCCCCGAGAAGCAAAAATAAAAACAGAGGCCTTAGACTTCCAAAACAGCAGGAATTACTCTGCAGGCCACACCCTCCCACCGCAGTGCAACGAATCAGCGCGAACGCTCACCCCACAGCCACCTGCAAGGGAAGACCCCCGGCCCATGAGCTATTCAGAACAGAGCCTCACGTGCAGAGGCTGTGAGAGGGAGAGGGGAGAGAATCTGGAGTGTGTAAAATCTGCTCACACGAAGCGAAGAAATATTTTAATTCAGACGTTTAAAAGGACTCCTTACAGAATATTAATTATAAAAACACAGGGGCTCACCGACAGCATGCCGGAAAGAGCAAAATATTACGGCAAAAACAGTTTCCCCTCTGCCCTCCAGCCCCATCTTTTAAGATGGCGAAGACAATCTTGACCTTTCTGTTTTATATTCTGGTATAAAAACTGGCTTCCTGAGCAGATCCACAGTTGCCTTGCTCAAGGGCAGCTGCTCCATAAATATTTATAGAACGAGTAAACCTAAAAACATAAGTTTTTACATATCCATACCTATGGATTGGTTAACCGTGTGCTGAATCTAAACACAGTGGGATGTCACATAGACATTTTGAACGATGAAACACAAATTCATTCACGTAGAAATATTTTTCATAACCTAACAGCTACTGCAGATTACAGAATAGTTTACATAGAAGAAACGCGTTTTTCCCTTCTGGCCTCTCTCATGCACACATGCAATGCTGAAAAATCTGTTTATGAGCTTGACAAATGACAGTTAGTAAAAGGAACTATTTATGATTACAGACTAACTCATTACATGTCTACATTGTAAGAGAGAGAAGCCTTTTCTTCTACTGTCCATTAATTTGCTTTTGCTTCAAAGTCGTATGATTTGCCAGGCTCACTGTTCGGCCCTTGGGGACAGTGACTGGGCAACTGGTAGCATCCAGCCACTTCTCCAGGCCAGCCCTGTCCTGGCGGAGGGCAGTTCTCAGCCTGACCTACTATCTCAGCAAGCCATCTGCTTCACCTTCAAAGTAGAGTTAAAACAGCGGGGTCCTTGTCAACATCCGGGACGACAGTGTCTGCTCGGGAATCCCATTTCCCACAGCTATCCTGCCTCGTTCTGAATGACACAGAACCAGCCTGCCATGAAGCCATGAAGTCCCCAGATAAACTGACACCAGAAAGTTTTCAGGACTGAAAAGGGCATCTGCCCACATTCGCCTTACTTTCAAAGCACTAAAAATATACCCAACGTTGCACCACGAAGTAATCATTAACCCCAATGGCTAGTCTGTAGGGCAACGGAAGTAAACACTTAAACATTTTGGCCTGGAAACGTTAGTCAATCAAACCTTCTATTTACCTGTAATGACAGCGTCTTGGTACTGAGCTTGTCTTGCCACAAACTGTCGCTTCACAGAGGAGGCAGGGCCTTTAACTGGCCTTGGCAATAAGGAAGGTAAAGGAGGAGATGGTTACGATATGTCCTCTGGATTCCCCCCAGCGCTCCAGCACCTTGGACGAGGAAAGTCACCGTGACCCGCTTCTTCAAAGGCAGTGGTGTAGCAGGGTCGCTCCCAGAAATCCTGGGCTCCTCCCCACACCCATACCCCTGCCACCCCTTCCCAAACAGCCCTGGGATCTAGGGGACCCTCTGGTTTGGGGAGGGGGGCCTGGAGCTGGAGTGGACGTGCAGCTCCGGAGGTCCCAGAGCGCCCCTCGAAACCCAAGCCATTATACAACCACGGACTTTACTTAGGAAGAACCTTGACATTTGGTGCACTCCGGCCCTCCTTTAAACTCAAAAAGACGAGGAAAGCCCGGGCGTGCAGCTGTCCCTTATTAGCGTGGGTGGGCGTGAGGCAGAACCGACCCTCCGTACTTTCGCCGAGCCACCACCCTGAGCCCCCCGGGGCTGCGCAGCCAGGGCCCGGGGAGCTGGGCGCGGACGCCACGGGGGCCCGGGGCTCGGGAAGGAGTCACGCGGCGGAGCCTGCCCTGGGCTCGCCCGGCCCGGCCCGGTCGTCCGCCTGCGCTCGGGTGCAAAGTGGGGCAGTTCCTCAATGGTGCCCATTGGTTGTCAACTAACCCGTCAGTGAGCTTTTCCTTTCGGACCGCAACCGCCCAGCACGCGACCCTAAGGGTCCGACTGTCGGGGCCTCAGACTACCTAGCCCCGGGGACCCCTAGGGTTTTCGGGAAACGCCCCCTCCCGTCGGAGACGCCCAAACTCCGCCGTTGCGAGGGGAGGGCGCGTTGGCCGCCCCGCCTGGTGGGCCTTTCCTCCCGGGAAGAAACCAGGGGATCAGTGTCTCTGAGGTCCTGGACTCGACCTCTGCGCAGCCCCCAGCCCCAGCGACAGTTGCGGACGCCGGGGCTCCGGGAAGGAGGCGGAGCAGGGGGCGGCCCCCTGGGCCCAGGGCTCCCCCGCATGAACCCGAGGCGAGCGCCCTCGGCCCGCGCCCCCTGGCCCCGCGCATGCGCCGCCGGTCCCGGCCCCTCCCCCGTCTGCCGCCGCTGTGGGTCCCGAGGCAGGGGGGCCGCTAGGCCCGCAAAACCCCGCGCGCGCCCGTTCGCCCCCGAGCACCTGGGGCCGGTCCGTCGTCTGCCGGTCCGCCAGGCGAGCGCGCCGAGGGAGGCGGCACCGGGCCCGGAGCTAGCGGCCGCCTCCGCCCCCGCCGCCCGCCGCCCCAGCCGTGGGGCCGCCGCGTCCCCAGCCCATGCCCGGCGCCGCCTCCCGCGCCCGTGCCAGCCGCACCCCCGCGGCACGCGCCGCCCCTCGGCCTCCCAGCCCGGGAGGGCAGCGCGGGCGGCCGGCGCAGAAGCTCCGCCCCGAGGCCCCCCTCCGACCCCGACCCCGCCCCGGACCTCCAGACCCGCCCCCGGGCCCCCAGCCGCGGCCGGGGGCGGGACACACCCCCCGGATGGTGGCGCCCGATTGGCTGCCCACGAGGCGGGGCGGGGCCGCTCTCTGCGGCTTCCTCCTCGTGCCCCTCGTGGCTGCACGGGTGGGGAAACTGAGGCGAGGGGAGAAAGCCTGCGAAGGTCACGGGGCGGGCGTGTACGGCGCCGCAATGGGACCCCGCGTTCAGCTGGGCCTCGGCGCGCGTCCCGCCCCGTGCACCGGAAGGGGCTAAAGTCCAGGAGCGGGTGGGCGCTGGGCTGGGGCCGGGTGGGGGTTCCCGCCCGCGCCCAGGCTGCGCTAGCGAGGCCCCCCGCCCCCACCCCGGCAACCAGGCTCTTGCTGGTCTGTACGAAGAGCTGGCCTAGACACCGGCCGAGGGGCTGTGTCCTCGAGTGTCGGGGGTTCGCGGGGTGCGGGGCGGGCGGGGAAAGACCTTGTGCCCGGAACCCCAGGATGCAACAGTCGGAGAAAGGGAATGTGAGCTGGGAGGGCGCGTCAACAGGTGGCGGAGGTGGCGGAGGTGCCGGGGCGGCGGGCCGGGTGCCGAGATGGGCGAAGGGCAACCAGGACGGGCACGGGGACGCGCGGGGATGCGCTGCCAACTCCGACCACCCTCCCCGGCTAGGGCTGCGGTAGAGCCGTGCGTGCCCGCTCCCCTGGTGTTTTGGGGCGAGGGGTTGACTTTGCCCCTCCAAGGCGCTGGGCCTCTGCCAGCCCAGGGGGAGGTCGTGGCCCGACTGCCACTTGTGAGGAGTGTGTGTGTGTGTTGGGGGTGGTGGGGCGGTGCCAGAGCTCCAGCGCGGAATGCACGAAGCCCCGGTGCCAGCACATCAGGACTCCCCCCCCCCACCTTTGGGAACGAAATGTGTACTATGCCAACCCTCCTCCCCACCCCCCACCGTTCTATTTGTAGAGGCCAGCGCCCAGGAGCACCTACTCAGGGCAGGAAACCCCCCTCCAAACAAATCCTGCATTAGGCAGAGACCCTGGAGCGCTGGCCCACCGGCTTTTTCACAGGAATCGGAAACTCACCCGTGATGATTAGCCCCATTCGCCTGGTGAACTTTGCCCCAACCTGCAGACACCCACATAGCCTACCCACGCCCACACTGACAAGCCCAACTTTTATGGCACTTGCCAGTGTTTCCTATTATGTTTCCGAGTTTACAAGGCAATCGGTGGGCATTGTATCCTGGATATCACACGGGCTGGGCAGGCACCGATACTAGTGATTTGTGCATCAGGGCCCTACCGTGCCGGGCAGCATGAATACAGCAGCGAAGGAAGCTGACCACGATGTGCAGGCTCCAGGACCTCACCTGACATACTCCAGGTCCCAGGCTGCCAAGCACCCAGAGTCCAATCGCAGGGTTGTTGGCGTCTGTCCCCAGATGCACCACAATTGCCATAAACCCAGTTCCACCAGGCTGTCGGAAAGACCGGGTACAAACCGTTTTGGCTGCAGATGGTGCAGCCTGCACGGGGCTCAGCAGGGTAGACACAGCAGACACAGAGAAGGGGTGTTCCTGGGTTCTCAGGGCTCCCAAGGCCTTGCTGTTCATACCTGTGTTGAAATTTGTCCTGTTGAATAATGCTCTCAGCCAAGCCCCCGCCCCCGCCCAGGTAGAAAGTGGAAGGAAGGGCAAGACTTTTCTCAGAGGAGAACCCTGGGCAGAAATGGCCCCATCCTGCTGCCCTGGGGGACTGTGGGTCCCTGTCTGCCCTGAAGACCTTGTGACACAGCCCACATGGGAGAAATGGGCACAAAGGACACCCCTGCCCTGCCCCCAGCTTCTGCAAGTCCCTCCCTCCCTCCCTTCCTCCCTCCTTACCTTCCTCAGCGTCTGAACAGAACAGAATAGAAACAGCCTCCTGGGCAGGGACTGAGCAGAATGTCCCCTAGAACTTGGGGCACAAATCAGTGCTCTGGAAAACGTGAGTCCCCCTGAGGCCCTGTTTGTAGCCTCCATGGGTACTGGGAGCGTTTGGGGCACTCACACCTTAGTCCATGCCTTCCATGTATTGGGTGCTAACACGGCTTCAGGTCCCGTTCACGGTTTCTTATCTTGAAGACGCAGGGCCTAGGAGAGGAGGTGGCTCTGCAGAGTCCCCTGCCCTGCTGAGCCACGCCTGACATAGCGACCTTCCCAGTCCCACCAGCGCAGCCTAGGCTCTCTCTTGCGGCCCCCCACCGCGCCCCCGAATCAGGAAGCAAGGACACTCAGAGGAGGGGAAGTGGGTAGCTTGGAGGAGGTGACTGGAAATGGTAGGGGTCTGCCACTTGAGACTGGGCTGCAGGTTAGAGTGTGAGCAGCTGGTGTCGGCCATCTGTGTTCAGAGAGAGAGGGAGGCCTGACTGTTGACCCTGACCCCTGCCAGGGGGATATGTCTTCCCAGGTCTGGAGTCCAGGCGGAAGCCTGTCTGTTTGTCCCACAGTGTGGGTGAGCCTTTTCCAGGAACGGTCGAAGGCCTCCACAGCTCAGTTCTTTGCTCTTTGCTGATCTGCAAAGCCTCCTGATGAAATGAGTGTGTGCTCCTAGGGTGTCACCAGCCAGGCCAATGGCCTCTGATCTCCTGGAAGTGTGCCCTCAGGTCAGGTGGTGGAGTCCACAGGGGCCAGGGACACAAACCGAAAAAGTCCAGAGCTGCGCCCTGGCCCCTGGCTGGACCCCGGCGGGGACAGTCACTGGCACGTGTGTCTGCCACCCTAGTAACCAGAGTGAAACCCCACGGGTCCAGGTAGTGAAGTCTTGTCACTTTATGTGGAACTCACAGCAGCGCCATGAGGCAGCTGGCTTCACCCCCACTTTACAGGCGAGGAAAGCAAGCAAGGCTGTCGGCCAAGGTCTCTCAGAGGGAGCACGAACTGGCCTGTCAGAGCCCAGCCCCACACTGCTGTCTCCACCTGCCACCGGGTGCCCCGAGGTTGCTGTCTGGTCCAGAAGCGCAGGCCTGAGACCCCGGCTGTCTGGCAGACCCAGGAGCACGGTGCTGCGAGTCTGTGTTGGCCCCGTGTCTGGCGGGCAGGGTGGGGGTGGTGGCACTTACAGAAGCCTGTGGCAAGAGAGAGGGGCCCTCTCCAGGGCAGGCAGAGGAGAAATGGTACCAGGGGGGTCCCAGCCAGGCAGGAATTAGTGTCCCGGTGGGGAGTGGGCTTGACTTGGTCAGACAGTGACAAATTCTGAGTGATCCATGTTCACTAATTCTTCCCAGAGCAGAAGGTGAGGGGCTCCCGAGGGCCCAGCTGCCACTGTCTAGACACTCGGCCCCTTTGATGATCGACCTGTCCCTGGGCAAAGGCCACAGGCCTGGACGTGGGCCTCTGCCTCTGACGTGTCCCTATCGTCCTTGAGAAGCCACGCTGCCCCTCCCCAGGGCCAGACACCCTCCTCATCAGCACACGCTGTCCCATCCCCTGTTGTCTTAAAGGCAGGGGACAGGGGACACTGGGTCAGTGATGTCTTTTGTCCAGTTTGGAGCATGGACTCGGAGCACCAGGGCCTGTGTGACCTGGTGGCTGAGTGTCACTGGAGCGATGTGGAGTGAATTCCGTCTGTAAGGCACATTTGGCTCTGCGTGGGGATCAGGTTTGCAGGACCAGGCTGGGGTCCCCGCCATGACCTGCCCTGTCGTGGGTAGGTGAGGTCGGCAAGGGGCTCGGCGGGAAGCCTCGGTGTGCTGAACCTCAGGTGCCTAGTAGGTGCAGGTGCGCCCGCAGGCAGCTGTCTCTGCCTGGGGCCCCGCCCCCAGCTCCCTCCTGAAATGAGTGACGGAACCTGGGATGCGGAGTCGGACAGACCTGGAGTCAAAGCCTTGCTACAACCTGGGATCAA
Source organism: Macrotus californicus (assembly GCA_007922815.1). NCBI lineage: Eukaryota > Metazoa > Chordata > Mammalia > Chiroptera > Phyllostomidae > Macrotus > Macrotus californicus. The sequence continues at coordinate 589,025 of VMDR010000019.1, forward strand.
GGACTTGACCTTTGGCCCGAACTTCCCCATCTATAAAATGGGGCAGCGAGGCTCACAGGCATGGGTGCTGGGTGAGAAATTGGGGGAGTGTGGGGGAGGTTCACGAATCCGAGACATGATGCCTACCTGCCTAGGGCTCTGCCAAGGGTCGCCTCCTCCAGGAAGCCTGCTTGGCCTCCAGCCCTCTTGGGGTGGCGCCCTCCTGCCACCGCCTCCCGTGGGGTATTGGTCTAGTCCAGCGCTGTTTTGCGGTGGCCCTGCCTGGCCCAGCTCCCAAACCAGCAACCACAGACGGGAACCACTCAGGCGCCCAGTGTCTACTGGTTGCTTCCTCACGGGACCTGCAGGCCTACCCTGGTACCTGCCTTTTCTAGAGTTGTCCCGCCAGCCAGTCGAGGCAGCCGGCACTGACAGTGGGGGTCCCTCTCCCCACTCTCCGTCCCGGTCCCAGAGACCAGGACAGGCCTGGAACGCACAGGCTCCGCCAGCGTGTGCGTGCGCGTGAGCGGACAGGGTGCGCGCTATCCCAGCAGGCCTCGGTTTTCGCTGAAATGAGCAACTGGACGGCACTCCCCAGCCCCGCGAAGGGACAGACCGCATTTGACAAAGTGCCCTTGGTTTGGGGCAACATGGGGGAAAGGAGCGAGGACCTGGTGGGGAGTTTTCTATGAAGCTTCACGGATGGGGGGTGTCGAACCCACAGGCTGCACGTGGCCCAACACAAAATCATAAATTTACTTAAAACATTATGAGATCTTTTTTGTTTCTGTTAGTGTTTGTGTATTTACTGTGTGGCCCAAGACAATGCTTCTTCCTCCAGGGTGGTCCAGAGGTGCCAAAAGGTGGGGCCCGCCTGACAGATGATTTTCGAGAAGTAGCCTTTTTCCTTGACATCTTTTGTGGTGGGAAAGTGACTTTTCTCAGTCAATGTGCCGCCGTGAAGGGCTGAGGGCAGTTGGTCGGGGTTGGTGGGCTTTGACTGGGCAGCCCCATCTCAGTCCCCAACGCTATTTAAAATGTTTGCTTCTGAAGCCGAAGCCCAGGACTGGCTGGCCCGCGGACGGAGAGGTGCACGGCGCATGTCGGAGGCCTCCGGACAGGTTCCCAGGCTGGCATGCCCTGCTCCATCCTGCGGAGACTGACTCATGGTGTTTACTCTAAATCCGCTCTGGGGCTCATGTGGGGACCTGCAACGCGGAGAGTGAAATCCTGCTGAGCGAGCGGCGCCCGGGGAGCCGCAGGCGTCACACCTGCTCCCACTGCTGGCTGACAGGGCACGGGCACCCTCACCTGGGCCAGCGCAGGAGCGGCCCTCACCTGGGCCAGCGCAGGAGCGGCCCTCGCCTGGGAGTTGGGTGGGCAGGGGAGGGAGCAGGGTGCAAGCAGGAAGGTGCTCCACACTGGAGTACTCTCCAGAAGGCGCTCGTGGCATGGGACAGGAAGGTGTGGGGCACACCCTGGGAGGTGGGGGTCTTGGACGGCAGGTAGGGAAGACAGACTGGGGGACTGGGAACCGGCCAGCTTCGTTTCCCCAGGTGGCAGTGTGAGGTTAAACCAGTACATCTAGGTAAGTGTTGATGCTGAGTTTAATTTTAAAGCACGCCCCCCCTCCCCCCAAAAAACCATCAAGTGATGGCTAAGTAGGTGCCCAGGTCTGAGCGGCTGCTTCCCAGACCTGACTCCCAGTGCACCACCCGGCTGGCCACCCAGCGCTGACTCCCTCTGGAACAGCAAGGTGGGCTCTGGGCTTCCGCCCGGTGGCCAGAACATTCCCCTTGTTCCCCTGGCGTGGCCTTTGGGGCCTCCAGCCTAATAAGAGGGAGAGTCCCTCATTAAACTCCTCAGACTTTGACTTCTGTCCGCACATGCGCCACCCCTCCAAGGTCAAGGCCTGACCTTTCCAGATGGGCAGAGACTGCTGGCTGCAGTGCCATCTCCAGGCGCCCGCTGTCCCCAACGCACTGGGCCCGCAGGCTCTCCACTGCCCTGACCACTCTGAGGGGCTTTTAACATGATTTTTTTAAATGACTTTTGTTTTTTATCCAAAATGTCAAGAGAGTCGGTCCCCACAACCTAGCCTGCGTCACTGGACATGGAAGCTTGTTCCGTCACTGCAGTCACTGATGACAGTCATTCTCCACGTGCTGTCTTATCTTCAGGTTCGGGCCTCACGCCGCTCAAAGTCTTGTTCCGTCCCTTATGTCCTGAGTGTCCCCATATCACCCGGCATAGGGAGGTGGTCACTACTCAGGAATTGTGCAGCATGCCCCCTTAGAGGAGAAGAAAGCAGGCCCCTGCCCCTTTTCCTGAGCAGAGGGTCAGGGGCCAGAGGTCCCCAGCAGCTTGGCTGCCGGCGGAGGCCAGTGGTGTCATGCCCGCTGTGAGATGACACTTTGTCCTCAGTGCTGCTCAGCCTGCACGCAGCCGCCCTTGCTCCCAGCGGTGGAGACGGAGGCCGGGGCTGACCTGTCACTCTGAGCCTCGTCCCTGGAGCTGCAGGCCTGGGCCCGGTGCCCGACAGCCTGGCTCATGTGTCCTCGATTTTTCCGCTGTGCCCACCACTTCCCTGCCGGGCCCCACGACCTTGGACAGTCATGACCGCCCCGTGTCCTTTCCGACTGTAAGCTGAGAGGCTGGGCTGGCATATCTCAAACGTCCCCTGCCAGCTCAGATTCTGAGTTGTGCTTGGGGGTGTGACTGGGACATGCCCCAGAAGCCAGCTGCCAGGGCCCACGAGGGATGCGTTTTTTCCTGCCTCGCTGGGGGAAGCAGACACGTGACCATCCCAGCTGAGCCCTGATAGGGAATTACCATCAGTGTCTCGGTCTCTGGACGTGCACGCAGGCCTGGGATCAGCCTCTGCGCTCACGCATGGCCTCCAGGAATCAGCTCCCTTTCTGGGCTGGTCCCTCCCAGGCCAAGGCAGGCCCTCTGAGAGTCACCCGCACTGGGCTCCGGAGCACACACAGCAGCCACCCGCCTGCTTGCTCCCCGAGTGCCTCCTCAGTCCCACCCACTGCTTGGGTCTAAAAATATGCTCTTGGCTTCTTGCTGGAAACCAGCAGAGACGACAGACCCGCCTGTAAGAGGAAGGCAAATCCACAGCACAGCGGGAACCCGGGCTGGCTGCCCTTTGCATCCCCCGCTTGAGCCCTGGGACAGACGTTAGGGAAACAGAAGGCCAATTCCCAGTCGCACCCGGGCCTCCTGGTGGAGCCGCTTCTGCCTGTCAGAAGCGAGCCCCAGAAGTCGGCTGGGAGGGGCCCCTGCAGTACCTGAGGTCCAACACTCTGGACTGCGGTTCCTTCAGGGCAGGACCCCATGGGACCCTCTCTGGGTGCCTGGGGCCCGGCCTAGGCCCTGACCTGATGACGGAGGAGGCCGTGTGGGGGAGATGGGGCCCGTCCCTGGTGGAGGCTTCCTGAGCTGCCACCCACGTTGTTTGGAGCAGCGAGGCTCTGACCCCGGCTCCGCTGGGGGAACTTGGCCGATTTAAATACTTAGTAATTCATGTAAAGGTTATGATGTAAGTCCTCCGTATGTTGACATATACCACACATTTATAAAAATGGTTTTCATGTTCAGAGCCCCCCCGCCCCCGATTTTTGAAAACATTTTGTGACTCTCTTTGACATCTGATTCAAGAGAAGGTTGTGGGATTCCCGCGTCGGTTTCTACAGATGACGTGCGGAAATACGTCCTTTCTGTCGACGTTGGTGGAGAAGACCGAGCCTCCCGTGAACAGTAGCTGGGGGCAGGGGGCTGGCACAATGGTGGTTTGAGGTTGTCTCGGACATTCTCTGACACTGTACCAAAGTCCAGCAGGTGGATGTTTCTTTTCTCCTTTAACGTGGCCATGTTATTGCAGCAGATTCACGCTTGGCCCTTCACAGCCCAGGCCAGGTGGCCCGGCGACCTCCCACGCAGCCGTCTGGGGCGGCTCTGAGCGGCTAACACGCAGCCCCAGAGTGGGGCCAGTCTGGGCCCTGAGCCCGTGGGCCCAGCCACACTCTCCCACCCTGGCCCACAGGAGCTCCCTGAGGATCTGGGGAGGCTCCGGGGAAGGCAGGAGGCAGCAGGCCCCAGGGAGGTGTCGCCTGTACGGGTGGAGGGCAGAGGTGCAGAGAAGGGCGAGCCCGGCGGTCCAGGCGCTGTGAGTGCCCGCCCCCTGGCTCGCTGCTATTCCCACACCATCTTCTGTCCACGGCCCAGGGGTGGGGCAGTGGCAATGTTTCCGGAACCTCCCCTGGCCACGGCCCATGTCGCTGAGAAGGGACTGACCACTTAGATCTGTGGGCAGGACAGCAAGCCACCCGTCCGTCTCTACTTCCTGCATGCACACCCTGGGAGTGGGCGTGGGGGGCGCATGGAGGCGGCCCCGGGGCCTCGGCTGCCCAGGCTGTTTCTTGGACTGACCGGTTTACAAGAAAGAGCTTCCTTCAGGGCTGCGTCCCCGCATCGCTGGGGAGCCTCGGGGGCTCAATGCGCACTTGTTGGACAATGAGTCATCCACTGGCCGGGTGGCGGCGGAGGGGGACACAATCAGAATTTCTCCCTGCCGGCCGCCTCAAAGCCTCCATTTTTCCCTGCTAACGTATCACGTAAGTGGTATTTATTTCAAAACAAAAAGGTCACTGCCTCAGTGGGCTGTGACCCTGAGCGATCACTCCGGCTTGCACAGTGTCGGCACCGCCAGTGCCAGGGTGGGAGGTGGCCACAGCCGGGGCTCAGCCCTGCATCCCTCCCCGGAGCTGCCCTTGGAAGTTGGGGGCCACCCTGGAGCCAACTCGTTCCTTGGCTGCATGTCTGGCCTTCGAGTGAGCATGTGCTGCTCACAGCAGAGAGCTGGGAGCCCCCCACCCCCCGCCAAGGCCACGGCTCTACCTCCCCATGCAGCCTCGGGCTGGCAGGGATGTGGAAGACCCTCACACTCCCCAGTCACATGGGCATGGACGCCACCTTCCCTGGCTTTCCGCTCAGGGCCACGCCTGAGGCATGTGTGTATGAGAATGCATACATGTGCTTTGTGCATGCCTGTGTGCATGAGCAGGCATGTGGCTGTGTGTGCATGTGTGCATTTCTGTGTCACCCAATGATGAGAATGCATGCCTGTGTGTGTGCGTACCTGTGTGCAAACATGCATGTGTTCGCAAACACATGTGCACCTGTGCATCCGTGTGCATCCTGTGCTTGTGTCTGGGTGGACATCTGTGTGCGGTGTAGTTTCACATCTGCGTGTGTGAGCTTCTTTGTGTCCATGTCTGCATGTGTATGCACACACGTGAGTTCGTGTTCACCCCTCGGGCAAGCCAGAGGGTCAGGGGGATTCAAAGTAGTGGGGAGGGGGCTGCAAAGACAGGCCATGACACCTGCTGGCCTGGGCCTGGGCCTGGGCCTGTCCTCCACCCACACACAGTCTGTGCAGACACCGAAGGCCTGGGAGCCTTGCATTCTGCAAAGTCAAGGTCAGCAGGCTGGGATGCTTCCCAGGGTGCTGCTGCCAGCACCTTTGACCAAAACACTGCTTATTTTCCAACCACTCCCGCCTGAGGACCTCTTGCTGGCTGTTGTGGCTCCAGGCCCGGACTAAGATCTAATGCCCGTGGCAGTGTTGTCCAGCGGGGACTTCATGAGGGGGACTGTGCCGTCCGCTCAGGTTGGCCTCTGGGGGCCCTGTCCTGCGGCACTGTCTCCACTGCCACCGCGCCGGCTGCCTTGCTGCCTGAGACTCTGGGGCCTTCTTCCCAAGACTTGGCTGCAATGCAAACAGTGTTAGCTCCTCCGTGGTTTGCCTCGCCGGACCAAAGGCGGAGCCATGACAGCCTGTGAGCGCAGGGTGGCCACGCACGCGGCACGGAGCGTTTCTGTGCTCCTTCCCTGATCTGAGCCTTCTCACCAGGCCGGGGCTGCCTGGGAATCCGGAAGTGGCTGGCTTCTGGGAGAGGCCTGGGGCAGGCGGTGTGGGTAGCCAGCAGCCACTGCCGGTCATGGCTCCTGCTACCCTCACACTGTCTCAGGGGGTGTCCGTTCTGTCCCTCAACACCACGAAGGTCCCACATGCGCGTTTGGGATGCACCGGGCCCCCTCCCTCCTCACCCCAGACACCAGCCTCTCCGGCCACGTCCTTTCGGCTCCTCGCTGGGCATGCGGCCTCTGTTGGAGCCTGAGCACTGTCCCCTGCTGCCCCAGCCCTGCCTGGGTGGTCCTCCAGCTACTGGCGCCCCCCAACCCCCAGCCTGGCCCCAAGAACCCCACAGGGGCAGTGCCTTGGGGCCTGTGTGCAGCCCAACAGCCCCCCTGCCCCCTCCCCCCACCAAGCTGCCACCTGAGGCGCCTCCTGGGAGCCCCAGGACCGCCAAGGCCCCCAGGGCTCTCCAGCTTGGCCAACAGCGCCACCTGCCAGCCAGTTCTGCCTCAGCAGGGCATTGTCTCGACACCCCACGCTCCACTGCTCCTCACACACCCTCCACCCCCCAGATCCAGGGTCCTCTGGGAGAGCTTCAGAGTCTCTCTGGTCGCCCTCCCCCGCTGCTGGCACCTCTGGGCCTGTGAGGACTGTGGGGCTGCTGCCTGCCCCCCCAGCAGCCCTGCCATGCACCCCTACCCCTCACACCCTCCTCTAAATGCACCTCTCAGCCTGTCGCCATGCCACCTGCAATGTCCCCCAGCCTTCCCTTTGCTGCAGGAGAAAGTCTCTGTCCTAAAGTGTCCCCCAGGCCTCCTGGCAGGGGGACTGCAGGGTCACAGAGCATGCAGGGAGGAGCGGGACAGAGGGAAGTGACCCAGACCTTGGCCCTCCCTGATCCTGAGAAGTACCAGGTCAGGGGTGAGCACAGGGGGTCAGAAAAGGTCACTCCATGGAAGGGGTGGGGGTGAGAAGGGCACTGTGGGGGCAACAGGAGCAGACACCGGGGTCCGCAGGAGGTAGGGACAGCATGGAGAGTGCAGCATGGCACAGCAGGGGCAGGCCTGGGGCACCAAGAGGCCAGGGACAAGTGGCAGCGAGGGCCATCCTGGGCAGAGTTAAGCTGGCTGAGGCTGGGGCGGGGGGAGGCTCCGAAGGGCACCCAGGCTTTATAAACACCTCCCCTGGCCCTGCAGGGGGGTACTGATGACCCCACTCTTCAGGTGAGGAAACTGAGGCAGGGAGACCTGCACAGCCAGGGCTGGTGGAGCTGGGATCTGAACCGGAGGCTCAGGTCTGGAGTCCAGGGGCCCAAGTACAGTCCTTGGGGCAGGGGATGCAGGGACCCGCGCCATCCTGAGCCACAGGACAGGGCTGGGCTGGGAGGAGGCATGGGTGGCTCCAGACAGACTTTAGCAGGAGGACATGTCTGGTTGTGGGGGGGACAGAAAGAGAGGGTGCCAGGCCCTCTGCCCCTGAGAAAATGGGGGAGGAACAGGTCAGGGTGAAGAGGTCCCTGAGTGGGAGGGGACAGGTAGGCACTGAGCTGGAACCGGGGGCCTTACTGCTGTGAGCTCCCCTGAGCCCCCCTTTGGAGCAGCGGGGCCCCAGGGTCGGGCTGGCATCCACCCTCAGAGCTCAGGGAGACTGATGACTAGATGCCAGGCCAGGGAGGGACAGCGAGGCGGACGGCAGTGGCGGCACCCTCCGTGGGGCTGCAGGCCTGTGAGCTCGGCCTGGAGTCAGACAGCCCTGACCAAGGTCCGGCGCCAAGCCACCCTAGCAGGCAGCTGGGCCCTGGTTCCTCTTTGCTAGATGGTGGGGGTAGGCCCCCAGCACACTGGCCACCTGCCCCTCCATCCCCCCCACCCTGCCCCCCTGGGGAGCTGAGGGTTTCCTTGGGCCCCCGTCACCACCACCAGCCACGCTATCCCCAGGCCCCAGGCCCAGCAGCTGACAGCCTGGGGCGGCCTTCCACAGGGCACCAGGAAACCACGGCCTCGGGTGGCCCAGTCCTGGCTGGCTGGCCTGTCGCAGGGAGCTGGCTCAGCACGGGTGTGGGGACCTGGCTTCCGGCCCTGGCTGGCCCTGGCTGTGGTGTGGTGTCGGCCTGGCCTTCGGACTTTCCGGGCCACATCACTCAGCCAGAGTGAGGCCCACTGGCCTGGTGGCTCCAGGGGACAGCATTGCCTGTGACAACCCATCCACATCACCCCACCTGGGGCTCCCCTGACCCCGAGGAATCCCAGGCCCCCTCCTGCCCGTGGTCAGAGAGAGGGCTGGGCTCAGGGGAGGAGAACCCCTGGTCTCCGTACACAGCCTCACAGGCCTCCTGGACCGAGAGGCCAGCTGGCACTGAAAACGTGCCCCTCTCGCTGTCCGGGGAGCGGAGGCGGGCTACAGACCACCTGGCTGCCCAGGGGTCTGGATCCTTCTGCTGGACCTGAGGTGACCCTGGTGCTGACGCAGCCCCTGATACCCCGTCCTGGCTGAACCCAGCACACAGGGCACCCATAGGCAGGGCCTCTGTCCCAGGTCACCCCAGCCACTGGGGTCACTTCACACCTTCTGTTTCTGCCACGGGCCCCACTGCCTGGATCTGGGCCTGGAACCCCCCTGCCCCTGGCCCCAAGAGCACACTCCCATACACCCCTCCTTCTAGAAGTCTCCAGGCCCTCAAGCCATGTCCCCCAAGCCCTCCTCATCTGCTTTTCCACGAGTCTAGAAACTTCCCTGGCCTGCTGTCTGGTATCACCCAGCACTCCGTATTGCAGTCCTGAAACAGGCCTGGGGGAGCAGGGAGGGCTCAGGAGATGTCCCGTGATGATGTACTGGTTCTGGAGTACTCTTCCTCAGGGGACCACCCCCCAATCTCCTTGGCTTTCAGGTGTCTCCATCCTGCTCCCCCACCCCCACCTGTAGCCTGGGTACCATGCTGCTCTGCCTGATGCTCCTTCCTCCTTCCATGGTCCACACCCAACACAGAGCTCCGCTCTGAACCCTCCACCCCTCCCTCCACCCTGGAGCCCTTGCCCAAGTCTGCCCCCAGCTCTAATGCCCAAGGTGTGGGACCCAGGAGAACAGTGGGAGTGGCGGTGGGGCCCTGTCCAGGAAGCTCTCCAAGCCCCAAGCTGGTGACAGAACGTCTCCCATGGCCCTCCTGTGCTCTCTGCGGCTGCCATTGCCCCACAATTTCGCTTCTTTTCTTGCCTGGCTTCCCCGACGAGGCTGTGCGCTCCTGACCCATATCAGACAGAGGGACCCTCTCCTCAGGACAGGGTGTGGAGAGCTGAAGTGGGGCATGCAGGTGGCGGTGCATGCTTTGAGGCCACCCACCGAGTGCTCGTCCCTGTCGATGTTTGACCTCAGGCCTCAGTTTCTCCGTCTGTGAAATGGGAGCTGACCACCCCCTCCCTGCACAGGGCAGTGGGTGGGGTGGGCGAGCATGTTAGGTGGGGCCCAGTAGGCACTTCCAACCCCTTTCCATCTCAGCACTGGGCGACCTGGGGTTGGCCTTGTCCAGCATCTGTCTCTCGGCTGGGAAGTGGGGATGCTTGAGATGAAGTGGGGTGACATGGGGCAGGCGCCCTTAGAGTCAGGACTGCAGGAGGGGCCCGGGCACCTGAGCACCAGGGGGTTCCTGCGCGCCCAGTCCAGAGGCTGGCCCAGGGAACAGAGCAAGAGGAGGGTTAGGGTTAGGAGACAGTGGACAGGTCTCTGGCCCTGGCCTGGCTGCCCATCCTTGAGAAGGTCACCAGCTTCCTGAGCTGATCGCCCCTTCAAGGCCCCACCCCAGGGCCAGGTCCTGCCTCTGTCCCCAGGCCCTGTGGCATGGCGGGGCAGCTCAGCTGTGCCTGGGAGCTGGCACAGGCTGAACGCAGCACTCGGCCAAGCCGCACTTCTGCATTTAGCCCTGGAACTGCAGCTGTGTAGGGCGAAGGGCCCCTCCCCCTCCTCTTCCTGGGGTGATGGAGGGGTGGAGGGCAAGCCTTCTGGCCAGCCCAGCCTGGCCCCAGGCAGCAGCCAACCTGAATGGACTCTGTGCCTTGTTCTCAGAGTTGGCCTCAGGTTTGGGTGAGGGGGCCCTCAACCTGACCCACCCCAGCTGGAAATGTCACTTTGGGTCAACCTGGCATGCTTCCTGGCCTTAGTGTCCTCATCTGTCCAGGGGATGCTGTCCAGTCTGTTGTGGGGGTCACTTGCGCTGGCCAGGGTGGGGCTCGAGGGGCAGGGTAGGTAGGAAGTCCTGACAGCTGGGGCTAGGGGTGGTCAGGGGAGGCCTCCTGGAGGAGGGGGCCAGGGCGGGTAGAGAAGGGAGTGTGGGGGCGGGGCTGGCGGCTGAGGAAGGCTCAGGGGCTATGTTGGAGAGCCAGGCCACAGGACTAGGGGTCCCCACGAGGTGGGGCAGGGGACAGGGGACATTGGCTCCTGGTGGACTGGGTCCCCACTCTTCCTTCTGACCAAGGGGCCTGAACCTCTTCTGCAGCAGCGGAGCACACACGGGCCTTTGCCCGCCTTCGGGCCTTTGCTCAGGCTTGGCCTCCACTCAGAATGAACTCCTACTCACCCTTCAGAGCCCAGCTCAGACATTACTGTGTCTGTCTGTCTGTCTGTCTATCTGAGAGATGCTCAGAGTACCAACCCTGAGCTGGGCAGAGGCCGCAGAGCCCCAGGGCTCCAGCCTGGACCCTGTAGCATGGCTCTAGGGCTGTTGCCATAGCGACTGTTGTAGCTAGAGTCCCAGAGGTCATGGCCAGGTCCACAGTGGCCTGGACATGTGCTGCTCCCCTTCCAACCACCTGTCCAGGTTGGACACAGGCCCACACAAAGCTGAGCACTCAGACTGGCTCAGGGGGACAGACAGGAAGACGTCCCAGCTGACTCACTGATGGGGTTGCCCCCATCCTCCACGGCTCAAGGTGGCTGCCAAGAGCCTGCCCTCAAGGGGCCCATTCCCACTGCTCTCAGTGCTGGTCTCAGGAGCGGCAGCCACAAGGAATCCACTGCCCCTGTCTCCCTACAGTTGTCCCTGGGGCCGACTCGCCCCAGGCCCCAGCCTGGCCAGTGAGCACCCACAGCCAGTGGGTCAGGGCTGAGCGTTTGTCATTTGCTCCAAGGACAGCTGATCAGAGGTAATTCCACAACTCTGTTAGGACTTCTGGGGAAGGGGAGGGAGCTTTCTGCAGGGTGATAGGGTGATGGGGTGAAATGGAGGCGTGCCCATCTTGGCGGCATCAGGGGGACCTGCCTTAGCTGGGGGTCAGAGGGAGGAAAGCAGGTGGCAGAAATGAGGGAGGCAGAGCCCCGAGGACACCCCCCTGATCCAGCCTTGCCTGATTCGGGTCCAACTCTGAAATTTTTTTTTTATGTAAGCCCGTACATCTCCTTCTGGGCCTCGGCTAGTTCAGCTTGGGTTTCTGTCACCTGCAACTAAAGCTTCCCTGTTAATTCTGAGGCCGACTCTAGGACTGACCTGCCTTGTTAAGCATGAGCAGTCCCTGGTGCCCACACAGGGTCCCTACCTCATCAGTATGTCATGTAGCAACCCTCACAGACCCCCACGACATACACCTGTAATCACAGCGTGGGAGTGGGGGAGCTTCTCATTCCCTTTCTGATTCCGTATCTGGCAAACTCCTACTCATCCTACAAAACCCAGCTCAGGACTTAGCTGTCCTATGAAGCTCCCCGTGGACTCTTTGCTACACCACCCCTACTGGATGGGCCCTCTCTCTTCTGCCCTCTCTCTGCCTCCACAGCCCCAGGCAGCCCTCCCCAATCCTATTGTGCAGTCCCTGGCCCTTCTGGGTCCACCTCCCAGCAGAAACATATCGAAGGATGCCTCGTTTGGGATGCTGCATCCCTCAAGGGGATGAATGTTTTGTTCTGGCTGTCCTGGACCTGGAGCCACCCCACCCCCTGCCCCCAGCTTTCCACAAGCACCCGGTGCCAGGATTTGGGCAGGTTTGGATACACGTGTGGGGCAAAGAGGAAAAGGTGCTGTGGGGGGCTCCCCAGAGCCTTTTGAAAGGCTGGGCTCCTGCCTCAGGAGCGGGGGTGGGGGGGGACGGGGTGGAGGTGAGGCCCACACGCCTGTGTTTGTGCTCGTGTGCTTGGGGCCCAGGGGTGTCTTCCAGGCTGTGGGACCTTGGGCAGGTTTCTTACCATTAAGATGGGCAGAAAAAATGGCACCCACAGGAAGGCCGCATGACGTAACATTGCTGGCACCTGGTGGGTAGTAGAAGCTGAGGTCCTGCAGCAGGGACAGGCCCAGGTGCAGGGGCAGGGAGGGCCCAGCCGAGCCTGGGTGGCGGTGACCTCCAGGGGCTGCAGGGACGCTGGAGGGAGAGAGAGGGTCAGCCCTGCTTCAGGTGAGCTCCCTGCAGCTGGGGGAGATCAGGCCGAGGCTGTGAGCCAGGTGGCAGAGGACAAGCTGACGCCTGGCCTAGTTTGCTCTGTCTGGGACATGGCGGACGCTGTCCTCGGCTGGGCCTTCTGCTGGGCAGGACAGTGGCCTTGCTCAAGCCCAGAGAGCCTACACAGCCTGGGGCCTCCCGGACAAGCCTGCCCAGCTGAGCATGCCTGGCTCCGGGTCTGTCGGAGCAGCCAAGCCCACTGGGCCTGGCTGGGCTCCCAGCTTGCTCCCCCAATGCCCACTGGCTCCCCAGGGCTGTGCTGAAAGCCGCTCCCACCCACTGCCAGTGGGCGATCTCACCGGCGGGGCTGCCTGCCCCCACTGGGGCAGAGGCCAGCCAGGCAAGAGTCTGTGGCGCCCATGCCCGTGTGTGACCGGTTCCCATCAGTTGTCAGGGGTGGCATGTGCCCAGCCGCCCCTGGACGTTTCTGTACTCTTGGTCCACCCTGCAACTAGTCTGTGGATGCGAGCCCAGAGCTTTGAGGGGTCTTCCTGCAGCTGAGTGATACCCCAGGACTCCCTTGGGGATGAGGCTCCCTGGGACTCTAGGAGGGTGGTGACCACCCAGGGCGGCTGAGCGGTGACCACACTGGTAACGACAGTGTTTCCCACCACCCACGGCCAGGCTCAAGGGACACAGAGAGGGGTGAGGGAGGCTGTCTGGGAGGGACACCACTGTGTGACCCAGGACATGGTGTCTGGGTATGTCCCTGTCTGGGAAATGGGGACAGGAAATCGGCTATGGGTCAGAGGAGACCACCGGGGTTCCACCTAGACCTCCTGCCACCTGGCAAATGGTGGACACTGGGGCTTTCCTCCTGGGCCCTCTCCAGCTGTCCCAGCCTCTGTGGCCAGGGCCTAGGCTGCACAGCCAGCCTGGCATGGACTGCACTCTTCACTGTGCAGGGTGGCCCTGCCGAGGACACCCCGTCCGTCTGCAGGGGCTGGCAACAGTACAGGGGTTGGGGGGCCAGGGGAGGGGACTACGTGGAGGAGGTGGCCAGCTTCATCCAGCCAAGATGGGATAGGGTCCTTTTCTGTTTTACAGATGGAGAAACTGAGGCTCAGAGAGGAAGAGGCTATGTGGGCCAATGCCACAGTGGGGGTGATTGCAGAGACAGGGGTGAAACCGGCCCAGTAATCAGACCCCCATCCAGTGCATCAGAGGGGCAAGGGCGGCAGTCCTCCTGGGTGGTGGGAAGGTGGGATGTCCCATGGGTCCCTATATCCCCCCCGCCACAGCCTCTAAGGCACTGCACCCACCCAGAGGGAGTCCTGAGCAGAGAAGGGGCCCTGCCTCTGGTGGTCATGACCAGCCTGCGGCTTCTAGGTTTATCGAGCTCCAGGCGCCATCTGGTGGTAACCCTGGGCCTCGCCGCAGAGGCTGGACCAGAGCCGGGCTATCCTGAGTGAGCAGTTCCTCAAGTTTGGACCCCTCCTTGTTACGCACATGAGGGAACAGAGGCACACAGAGGGGTAAGAGACTCCCTGTGTCCCCCAAGGAGGCAGAGCCTGGGCCAGAGACATGCCAGGGCCCTGAAGCTGAGCCAAAGCCCACTTTCTGGTCGTGTTCAGGACCCCGGCCAGGAGGCTAAGGGCACGTGGGGACCTAGCCCATCCCCGCAGGAACTCATGGCGGTGCAGCCAGGCCTGTGAAGCCCTCTGCCAGAGGGGCTGACTGTCCTGGCCCGGCGAGGCCCAGCCCTGCAGCCCCAAAGCCACCTTGGATCCCGCTGGGATCCCAGCACGAGGCGGCCCCTCGCTTCTGACTTCAAGTCAACAGGACCAGGTTCTGCTCTGTCCTGAGGCCCAGCTTGCTCAAACACCTGCCTTGCACCCCAGGTCCCCCTTAGCAAGGGGAAAGTGGCTACTGGGCCTCCCGACCCTGGGCCTGCCTCAGGGCCTTCTCAGAACACGCAGCTCATAGCCCCATCCTGACCGCCGCGTGGCCAAATCCACCTGGGGCCTGTGGGCACCGCTGCTGCTGTCCACTGCTTCTCCCAGGCCAGGCCCTGGGGGCGAGGCAGGAGGGGGCTCCGTGACCATGAGGGCCCAGGGAGAGCGAGCAGGAAGCCTGGGGCATGCAGGAGGGGGCCCAGTGGTAGGGCTCCCTGCACGGTAGGCCTCTGAGGCTCCACCGGGGCCAAGGCCCAGACTCCAGCCGATCGGGGCCCCCAGGTTCAGCCCCAAACCTCACCTGCTGGGACCTGTTCCCAGGCTGGCTCCTTTGTCTCTGTGACTGTCCATTGGATAACCCTGAGAGGCCTGGGCCTCCCTCACTGCATCCCTGGAACTGCGGTCAACCCTCAGGTCCCTTCGCAGTCACTTCCCCATACTTCTCAAACCGCCCCCTTCACTGCCCTCCACCCGCCTTGGCCTGAGCCCAGCAGCCACTCCTTCCCAGGCTCTCTGCCCCCACGGGGCTGTCTCCCATCTTGGTGGCCAGAGAGACCTTCAGCAAACGCAGAGCTGCTGGGCCAGGCCGGGCTGTGGGACACTGTGACGACTCCCGTTTGAGGGCTCTGTCCCAAAGAGCAGCTGGGGCCTGGTCTCCCCGCCCCCCGGCTCCTGCCCACCCCACAAGGCCTTTGCTCAGCGTGTGCCTTCGGTCCCCGGGCTCACCGTACCTGCAGACAGCCCGCTTTCTCATCCTCAGTCGAAAGGAGGTGGGCTCGGAAGGGGCGGAGGACTGCCCTCGGTCACTCAGCTGGTGGGAGGCTGAGCAAGACCCTTCCTGTGGGGGGGTCTCCCACCCCTGTGCCCCTCTGCCCTACTCCAGGCCCCTCCATGGCCCTTCACGGACTGCTAGGGCAAACACTCTAGGCCAGGGGCCCTCCTGGTGCCACACGGGCCCCCGGGGATGCCGCCATCAGTGGGGGTGTGACCACAGGCCGCCTGCAGCACGCCTCCCCAACCCCCAGCCCCATCGGGGGCCTGCTGGGTGCTGCCTGAAGCCTCAGCTCCCGATGGCCGGGTGGGTGGCGGGCCCTCTGGCTCGGCCCCTCAGCTGCTGGGCTCCTGCGCCCTGTGGAGATCTCTGTGGCCGTGCGCCTCCTCGCTCCTGGAACTGGCCACCCCCCTGCTCTGCTCCCCACTGCTCTGAGTGCATGCCGGCGCCGAGGCCCTGGGTCTGGGAGGGCACAAGCCTGGGGCTCAGGACCACCAGGGATGGGCCCTGCACCTCGGGACCCAGGTCAAGTCACTTCCTTCTGGGGGAGTGGGGGCCCAGACACGGGCTCTGCAGGCGGCCCCTGTCCTCTGGTTAAGGTGGACCTCAGGGGCAAAGCAGGTGGCCTGGGCACACATAACGGGACCGCAGCACTCCACCTCTCCCTACGCTGCAGTACCAACCACTCCCTCCCCCAGCCCCCAGGCAGCAGGGGGGGCAGGACAGCTACAGGCCCTGGAGTGGACAGACCCAGTGTGGTGTGGCCTGGGGAGAGTCACCCATGGGGACGTGCGGGCAGGGCTTGGTGGCTCACAGCTCATGGCCACCACCACCTCCGGCCGCCACACGGTGTCACTGTCGGGAAGCGCACGGTTCGATGGCAGGGTGCCCACAGGCCTCCCTCTGGCTAGCGGAGAGGGGCGCCCATGAGGGGTGACAGCAGAGCGGGCCCTGCACCTCAGGCTGGCGGGGCGGTGGGTCCTTCCTCCGTGGGATGGCACAACGGATCGAATGGCTGGGTGGGTAAGACGAATGTGACCCAGGCTGGGCTCGTTACTCATGTTGCACAGCCCACGCGCTGAGTGTTGTGGCACCCACTGCATGTCCCGTGTTACATACACGTCCGTCACTGCATGTGTTCCACATTGCCGTGTTCACTTTTCCTTTGGATCTTCACAGGGACCTAAAGGAAAGCGCTTTGTGGGCCCCAGACAGTATTGGGCCTTGGCTCTGTGCCCTCCAAGCTGGTGGACAGGCCAGCCTGGCCACGTGTCCCCGAGAGTGAGGGCACTCTGAGATCCTGGCCTTTGCTCCCTCACCCTGGCCCTGGTGCCACGTGGCCCTGGCTCAGCTGTGGGTGGCAGGTTCTAATTGCTGGACTAGCTCCTGAGGGGGTCAAGGTCAGTGATGGCTCCTGTGTACCTTGGGGCCCACGGGCCTCTCAAAGTGCCCACCCTGGACACCCCGGAAGTCGAGGGGACCTGCGGCCTCACCCAGGCCCCACCAGGAGCCACTGCCTGAATACACCAGCAGGCGGCACCAGGCGCCCAGGGCTCAGGAGCACACCTGGGGCTCCCCTACCTGTCCGGTCCCCACCTTGCACCCCACCCAGAGCCCAGCTCTGACCACTGCATCTCCTGATGCCTCACAGCACCCCATGAAATGACGGGGAAACTGAGGCTTAGTGAGTAGAGCAACTGCCCCTGGCCTCTGACCCCAAGGCCAGCCCTGCACCCCCGCAGGGCCTCTCAGTGCCAGGTGAGCGACAAAGGCCAACTAGCTGCTCTGGCCTGGCTGACACCTTCAGGTGTCAGGGCTTAACTGCTTCTGCACGTTGCGATGATGATCAGATGGGTGCCTCAGGCCCCCATGCCCAGCTTTTGGGAGGGTTCCAACACCCCATCTCTAGGGACCCAGTGGGCAGAGGAGAACCTGGAAGCTGGTTGGCTGGGAGGTAGGGAAGGACACAAGTGAGCCAGGTGTCGTCCCCTCCAGGAAGCCGCCCCTGACTGCAGGCCTGGGTCTAGGGCTCCTTAGGGCTCTCCCAGTACCTGGGCTGTCCCCGCCGTAGTCCTGACAACAATGGGTGGCTGCTGTGTGTTCCTGGATATTGTCTGCCAGGCCATGAGCTCTGCAGGGCAGAGCTGGGCTTTGTTCACAGGGCACATGGTGGTGGGGGGGGAGGGTTAGAGGGGTGGGGAGGCAGGGGGAGGGGCCAGCTGGGCTCCGCAGACAGCTCATGGGCGCAGTCGGCTCAGACAGACATGAGCCACTGTGGTCACAGCCTGAGCTGGGAGAGTCCGAAGCCAGGGCTCTGTGTCAGAGCCATGACGAGTAGGGAGGGGTTCCGGCGAGGGGCGCACAGGTGTGAGGGCAAGGCTGCACATGGGGAGCCACAGCACGCGTCCAGAGGGTGGAGAGGCTGCTCTGAGAGGCTCTGAGGCTGCTGGTGGGAGCCAGAGGAGGGACAGAAGTGGCCAGCCTGCCACTGACCACAGCGTGAGGAAGGGGAGGGGGACAGTGACCCCGGCCCACTGCAGAGGAAGAGTGCGGGGATGATGGGAAGGCCTCTCCTCTGTCCCCAGCTGCAAACTTCTGCAGAGGTGTCCCCAGGAAGCCCACTCTGCAGCAGCTCCTCCAGGGCTGGAAGGCCCAGGGGAGACTGCCAGAACTCAGCCAGGAGGCTCATGATGGAGGCTGGGGCCAAGTGGGGGCTCGGGGACAGTCATCATGGTGGAGGAGGGACCAGGGCACCAGGAGGAGGGTCTGGCCAAGGCCTCAGGCTCCTGCATGCGTGGGCCAAGAGGAGCCCGGCTCAGCTGGTCCTGTCCTCACGGATACTGCCTCCTGGACTTCTAGCTGGGTAGGGCCTCCTCTGGTCTCTGTCCCAGGGTCCCTGTCCTGGACCACCATCTGGGGACTGTCCATGTCCCAGCTATTCTGTTGGAGGCTATGGTGGCGTCCGGCTCTGTGTGTCGACAAAGTTGGCAAGAGCCAGCCTGGAGCTGTCTGGTGTGGCTTTGGTGGGGCAGTGAGGACAGTCCATGGTCAAGCGTCAGGTACTGAGGCGGCCTTGGAGCCTGGCCTGGGAGCTGCTGGCTGGGACCCTGCCTCCTACCCCAGGCTCGGGCTGGGGGACACCTCCGTGGCCTGGGTCCTCATCCTGTACTCAGAGGAGGCAGGAACAGGATGGGGGATGGGCTGGGGTCCAGGGTCCAAGACTCAACCCACCTGAAGGGCCCAGAGGCTGCTGGATGGGCCAGGGGCACAGACAGGCAAGCCTAGTGACCCTCAGTGGCCAGGACATGGTCATGCACAGCCTCCCACAAGCAGGCATGCCCCCCACTGCCCAGCCCCTCGGCTTCTAGAATGAACAGGGCCAATTCCAGACTCTTGTCAGAACAGCCTTTATTGGAAAGATGTGCGTGCCGCAGCCTTCAGCCTGGCTGCAGCCGGTGGGGTGGGGGCGGGCCCCCCCGCAGGCTCGTGCCGCTGGGCTCCTCAGGGAAGGCAGTAGGTTGTATAGTTATCTTCTGAGGGGCAACATCCCTGCCCTGAAACCACACAACCTACTACCTCACCCCGCAGGCACCCTGGGCGCGGGAGGGCCCGCTGTCCCCGCCGCTGCCCCGCGCCGGCCTCCGCCCCTGCCCAGTGGGCTGTGGCCACCAGCGCTGAGCTAGAGGGCTGGGCAGGCGCAGGGCAGGAGGTCCGTGCAGACGGTGTCTCGGTTGCCCCATTCGCAGGGCAGTCCACACCATGGCCCTGTACCTGGGGCAGGGAGGGGTGCTCGGAGGGTGCCCTTTTTACCTCCTGCTGGGGAGAGGCCAGCAGCCAGGAACGTGCCCTGGCTTCCCTCTGTCTCAGGTGCAGGTGCCACCTGCACCAGCAGCCTGGTACTGGGCCGGGGGATGTGCTGACAGAGGCCAGCCTTGTGGGTCTCCCTGGGGTGCCACCCTGCAACCCCAGCCAAGTCTCAGCTGCCCCTGTCCCTCTCCTGATGCCATTGAAGGCCTGGGCCAGGCTCGGGGTCTATCACAGGAGCAGGGAGGGGCGACAGGCTGCACAGATGGCCCCGTGGGTCCTCCGGCTTTCAGCACAGCATGGGGAGAGGGAAGGGTCCGCTCTGAGCCCGACCCTGCTCTGGACACGTCACCCAGTCTCTCCTTCAATCCTTAGCTGCCCCAGGGTCAGAGGAGAAACCTGAAGCCCAGAGAGGTCCAGGGACCTGCCCAAGGTCACACAGCAAGCACGACCCAGGCCTTTCAGGATTCCTGCGTGGTAGCTACCTCCCCCCACCCGCCGAGGCTGCCCCTGTGCTCCTCCCCCTCCCCCAACAGGGCCCTGGGTGCTGTCCACCGTCGACATTACAGCCACTTCAGGAAAGACAGTAGATTGTATAGTTATCCCATAGCAGGGCAGAGCCCCAAACTATACAACCTACTACCTCACCCCAAAGGGCCGTCAGTCTGGGTGCCTGGACGGACGTCATGGCTTCTGCAACGCCTCCTGGAGAGAGGGGCACACAGCCGACAGGTGGCTGAGTGGGTTAGAACACGGCATTTCTGCCTAGTGAAATGGTGTGAGAGCTCTGAGCTGTCCAGCACCCCAAACCTTGTCCGTACCCCTTCCTAGCAAGTCACCTCCTCCAGGCAGGCACCAGGCTGTACTGTGCCATTCAATCCTCAGGCCTGGGGAAGCTGAGAGCACGGATCCTGTTCCGCAGTGAGAAAACCGAGGCCCAGACAGGCAGTCCCATGTGCCAGGTTGGGATGGGAGACAGGGCCTCCTTCCCCCAGGCTTGGCCTTCTTGCTGCTGCCACTGAGGGAGGCCCGAAGCCCAGTCCCAACAGGCAGAGCCAGCCTGCCTCCATGGCGGGCCTAAGGGCAGAGTGATGGAGGGTCTTCCTGGGCCCCTTGCAAGGGCCCGGGCAGGAATGCCCTGGCTTGTTTGGCAAGGGCCCTCTGGCACTACCCAGCTGCCCTGGGCATTACTGGCTGCCGTTAGCTTCACCACGGGGCAGAGATTGAGGCTAAGAACTGGCCCCTGCCCAGTGACGCTCTAGGAGGCAGCCTGAGAGCGTGCTCTGGGCTCCTGATTTGGCCCCAGGGCCCTCAGGCTCCAGGGCCCACCTGGCCCCGATCCCAGGCCCCAGGGGGCTAAGGGTGGGTGGCAGGGACAGGCTACCTCCTGCCTGTGCTGCTCTGGGCACAGCCCTTGTCCTGTGGCCTCAGCCTCCTCACTGAGACTGGGGTCGTGTGAGCAGCAGCCTGGCTAACCCCAGTCACCAGAGCCAGTGTCCACGTGCATGCCATCATGTGGCCTTCGCCAACCCACTGCATGCCTGCGCTGCCGCCCACCTCGGGCCCTGCCTCAGCTCCAGGGCTTGCCCTGCCGGCCCCCGCTCAGTGCCACAGACAGCCAAACAGGCCCCCACCCGGGCTCCGTGGGGTGAGGAGGGCAGGGAGAGAGGGGGACAGAAACAGACACACCCCTGGTCCACCCTGGCCATCCGTACAGGCCCCTGACCCAAAGCCCCCTCATCTGGGAAAGGCAGGTGTGACTGTTCTCCCGTTTGGCCTTTCTTAGTGCTCTTGGCCAGACTCACCCATGTGGCGCTGGGGTTGATGGCAGGTGGCCTGGGTGCCGCAGGGTCACACTCAAGGGCTGGTTCACAGCTGTGTGGAGGGAAGGGGGCTTCCTCAGGGCCTGCTGGCCCCAGGGGACCCTTGAAGCAGGAGGAGAAGGGGGGGCACAGCACCACCTGAGTGTGAACCCCGGGGACAGAGGGAGAGGGGCTGAGTGCTCCTCATCCACCTGCTCTGCAAGGGTGCAGGGTTCCTCCAGGCCATGCCCACTCAGGGTGGGGGGTGGCCAGAGACAACCCTCAGAGACCAGCAGGTCACAGACTATGATGTCACAGCACATGATGAGTGGACAAGGTGCGTCAACCAGGGAGCTGGTGGGAGACCAGCAGGACAGGGAGGGACATAGCTTCAGGTGGAGGGCACAGCTGGGCAAAGGTGTGGCAGCAGGACTATAAGGTCCCATTCTCAGGACCTCTGTGCCTGATGGTGGCGCCCAGAGCTGAATGGGAGGGACACAGCTCTGACCACATCCCTCTCTATCACCAGATGTCCCATGGCTCCCTACTTCCTGGGGCAGTGTCACCTAGGTATCCAGAGGAGTGGCCAGGGGAGAGGACTCACTAGCCTGTCTCCTGCAGAGTGACCAAGGCTGGGCACTCCTGGGGGCACGAGGCCAGGTAGGTGTGAGGGACCCTGCAGGGTGGGGCTGTCCCAGGCCAGGGGCTGCCGCAACGCCCAGCTCACCGTGATGAAGGCCAGCCTCAGACAGGAGACCCGTCTCAGCGCCACTTCCTCACCTGTTGGGTGGGAAAAGCAACAAGCGTCAGGTCTGGAGCCAACGCAGCCTCGCCCTAGCTGGCAGCCAAGCTGCCGCTCTGGCTCTGCCCCACCAAGAAAGGGCTGGTGTGGAACCTGCCTCTTTCTTAAGCTAACAACCTGGTTTCTGGGGGTGGGGGGGACCGTCCAGGATTGACATTTCTGGGTGTGTGACCAGTTTGAGGAGGTATGTCTGAGTTGGGGGGGCCCACCTGCCCTGTGGTCCTGGGAGCAACCACAGACCCTGGGAGGCACAGCAGAGACCTCCCCTTCTCTGGGGCATGACGAGGGTCTTCAGACAGACCAAAGGGACCCTCCCCAGCCAGCCTGGACGAGGGTCGATGGCAGGGGCTGGCAACGCTGGGCGAGGGGGATTCTGAGCAGGGCTGCCGGAGACCGAGCAGTCACCAATCACCCTGCCGTCTGCTGGCGGCTGCCGCCGGCCCTGCCCGCCCCACAGTGACTGCCGAGGTTGGGGTGTGGGGAGGCCCGGGGTGGGAGGAGCCAGGCTGGCTGGGAACAGGTGTGTGGGAGGCTGCAGTGGGCAGGTGGCCCTTTCAGAGCCAGGCGGATGTCTGGAGCGAGTGAGGCAGACAGACGGCGTCACCCTGCAGTCACCTCGGGCTTGGCTTGGGGCCACCGGGAGCTGGGTCCCCCCCACCGCGGCCGTCCCCCCCACTGCCGCCCTGATTAGGTTTCTCCCCATAAAGCAGCCAGTGTTTCTGCTCGTCGGGCCGTGCCAGCAGTGGAGTCTGGGAAAAAGACGTGGGGATAGCGTCGGGGCTGGGGGTTGGGGGGTGGCTCCCCTGCAAACAGGCCATGACGTTAACAAGATGTGTGTCCCGGGCAGTGTGCACCCAACACACTGGGACTGGGGAGGCCGGCCAGCCCCTTGGTTTACAGGGCACCAAGACTCAGCACCAAAACTAACGTGAAGTGTAGAAAATTAACTAGTGTGAAAGGTCCGTGGTGGACAAACATCAAACTTGAAGACAGGGTGGGTCCTGTTCCTGGCTTTGCCTGTGGCCTCGGGCTCCGAGAGCTGGGCCAGTGTGGAGTCCAGTCCTCCCATAGAGCCAAAGGCCACACCCAGGGACACAGGGCAAAGCCAGAACCCGGAGTCTCTGACCCCAGGCTCTTCACCTGGAGCTGTGCCCCTGCGGCAGCACGGGCCCCAACCCTGGGGGGAAGTGGTGTCTCCAGGCAGGAGCCAGGGCCCAGCTCCGTGGGTCAGAGACAGACCCCAGCCCTCCTGCCTTCTCAGGGCCCGCCCGTCCCATAGCCCCACCCTGTGCTGCTCCTCTAGAGCAGACCTCACGAGCTCCAGGCCAGGGTCTCCCATTGACAGGACTCTGTGCCCACCCTGGCTCCGTTTTCCCATCTCCAGAGACCTCCAAGCTACAGGGGGGAATTGACTCTCCCGGGCAGGGTCCAGGCTGGTCTTGCTGCGGCTAGATGCCCCTTGGCCAGAGCAGGGCCAGGCACCGGTAGGTGCAAGAGTGTGGATGCTCACGCGAGCAGCCTCTGAGGAGCAGGGGTCCTGCTCTGCCGACACATCTACCTGTGCCGGTGGCGGGGGATGCGGGCACCAGGTATAGAGGAGGGCTGGCCCCGGAGCCCGCCAGGCAGCAGTGCTGACCCTTCTAGGACCACCTGCCCCGGGCTTCGGGCAAGTTATCCAGCCAGGGGGTCAGGAGGAAGTTGTGCAAGGGGAGAAGCCGTCCTGCACGCCCCAGGGCTAAGTTCAGGGTGTGCTCGGAGTCCAAAGAGAAAAGCAAGGACGCAGCACCCGCTCCCTGAGCCTGCGGGGGTCTGCAGTGGCTTTTAACTATTAGGCAATAGTTTCAACCTCAAAGGTGTGTATTTCATCTGAAAATATTCTCCACTCAAGCCAAAGTCTGGGTCACAAGCAAGGGCGGGGGGTGGATCATTAAAAATGCCAACCTGAGGCCCTGCCAGGGCAGCCCCACGAGGGCACAGCTCCCTCTGGGGACGGCCTTTCTTGCTGCCAGGAGGCTGTGGGCGTGTGGGACACCTAGCCCTGGTCGCTCTGTTCCACTGTCCCCCTGAACAAACCTCGCTTCAGGGCCACGGAATGTTCTCCCTGGGAACGCAAGGAGAGGGCGTCCGGGTGGGGCCTGGGGCCGGGGCCAGTGACCTTCCCAGCCTGGAGGACTCGGCTGGGCCGTTGTGTTGGGAAGGCTGCCTGGCTCCCGAGACCCTACTGTGTGCACCCTGCCGCCCGGGCGCTCTCCGCCTTGGCCTCCCTCGGGCATGCAGAGAGCAAGGCATGGCTGCCTGTCTGCCGGGGCCACCCCATGCTGCCAGGGACACAGTGTCAGGCCTTCCCAGCGCACGCCGTCTCAGAGTTCGCAGAGAACTCCCGGGGCTCTGGGCCCTTTGAGGACCTCACGGCCGGGGCTGCAGGCAGGTGCCACGTGGTGGTGTGTCTTTCCTGTCCCAGGGCCCACTGCCCTGACGTCCTGGACACAGCGTGACCACTGGGGACGCCCGGCAGGCCCTCCTCCAGCTGCCGGGTGCTGTCGGAGGTGTGAGGTGTCCACGCTCTGCACCGAGCAGGACCTCGGCTGGCATGGGGGTGGCCTGGCCAGAGGGCGGTGCCCTGCTGTTCACGCAGCACCCCCGGAAAGCCCCCCGCCTGCTCCTGGAGGATGCGTCCGAGCCAGATCTGCCCCTGCTCACAGCGTCCAGAGAGCCCGCTCCCACCCGGGCCAGCGTCCTTTCCAGAATGGTCTGTACCGGCCCGAGGCTGCCAAGGATGCCCCCCGGCAGCACGGCTTCCATCCCGGCCCCGCTGGGCTCTGGGTCAGAGCATCTCCGGGCACAGGGCCGGGGCTCCCAGCCGACCTGCCAACGTGCGGCCGGTGCCAAGCCCGCGAGGCCTGTCCCGGGCGGGGGCCCGCGCTGGGCGGCGTCCAGGACACAAGATGGCGCAGGGCCGGGTGGCCATTTTATGGAGCCCTCGGAGGACAAAGGCAGCTAGAGGGGGAGGCCCCACGGCCACAGGACGGAGGAGTGTCCACTCCGGAAGCAGGCCGCCCGCCCTGTGCCGGGGCCTGGGAGGGCCTGGCCAGAGAGAGGCGAGGGCAGGCGGGGGGGCCCTTTCTGGAACCTTCCTCCCACCCAAGCTCCCGGCCACCTCAGGGTGCCACAGATGGCCTCACCCCCTCCGAGGGGCTCTGGGTGGTGGGGGATGAGCTCCAGACCAGGCCAGTGGCCCGCTGTCCTCCTACCTACAAGTTGGGAGGGGAGGGGGGAGTGAACACAAACACGCAGCCTCTGGGCCTGGGCTCCTTCGGACCAAAGCCCTCCCTGCCCCCGCCCCAGGGAAGGGACTCTCAACAGCTTCTGACCTGCCCAGCGCAGGCAGGCGCAGGGGCTGAGGACCGCTGAGGGGCGCTCGGTCACACCCCTCTCAACCCTGACCCCGAGTGGCTGCAGCCCCACAGCCAGGCCACACCAGCACTGGCCATTTCTCAAAACCTGAGGCTCCCATTTGGCTGGTGACCGGCCACCCCTCACGCTTGCCCCTTCTGGCCTGGCAAATGCCCGCTGGACCGGACGCCCCTTGGAGCCCCGCCTGGCAGACAGCAGGCCCACGATGCCTGGTGGCCCGGTCTCCTCCCTGACTCCGCCCAGCCCGCAGCCCCCAGACGTCACTGCTGAGTCCCACTCAGACCCCAACGTGAGGCCGAGGCCAGCAGCACGGCTCTGGGGCTGTATGTCACCCCCGCCACCCATCCAGGCCCACGCAGGTGGAAACCGGGGCTAAGACCAACCCTGCTTCACAGTCTGGTGTGCTGAGGCCTGGCATGGGCACCGAGAGGCTGACACTTCCCCACAGTCGGGCAGCCAGGACAGGCGTCACCGTGCTCCCCATCATTTTAGGGGCAAGGCAATGGAGACCCAGGGGTGTCTCCGCTTACCTGCAAGGCCACGCAGCCACTAGGAAGGGCCAGACCCCCGTGTACGGTGGGACCCCGGGGAGCCCCACTTCTGAGATATTTGCTTTCCCTTTCTTGAGGCACGTGTGATGACAGCCCTCTGGCCCCCCCGGTTCCACGAGGCTGGCCAGGCCAGGTGAGCGTGGTGCGCTTGCAGAAGGGCAGCTCAGAGCCGAGCCTGTGGGAGCAGGGAGGCCAGTCCCCTGGACAGCGCTGGACACGGCCGAGCTTTCGGCCCAGTCACATCTGGGGAGCAAGGCCCCCAACCAGGGAGATGCTGGAGATCGAGTGTCTGGCCAAGCCCAGGCCAGGGCGGGAACCTGGGGCGACAGGGAGGCCGGGGACGATTCCCTGCAGAGACTGGCCAGTGCGGGGCTGCCAACCCTGCTGAGCACAGCTGAGGCCTGAGGGGGTCTGCTGGGGGCAGGGAACTGCCGAGCTGAGATCGCTCCCCATCCCGGGCCAAGTGCGGGCAGACCGCAAGGAGAACAATGTCAAGGGGGTCGAAACCAACCCCACAGAGGGAGTCACTGTCCCCACTTGACCTCTGACGCCCCCCAGTCCAGGTCGACCTCCTGAAGAGTTTCTAATTGCCCCATCCACCCTTCTAGCTGCAGTTGGACTATTCCCAGCCCTCGGCCTCCATTTCTGGCGGTCAGAATGGAGACCTGGGCCAGACCCGACTGTTTGCAGATCCTGGGCCCAGGCTGCAGAAAGAAGCAGATGGGAGGTCAGAGTGGGCCCCTGCAAATGTGCACGAAGCGCCCACCGCTCCTCCAGCATGTGAGGTGGGTGTTACACACGTGTGTTTGTGTGTGCCCGTGTCAGAGGTGCCTGGCCCACTGCGGCACCTGGAGGCAGAGAGTCAGGAGCCCTGATCTTCAACATCCCAGACACGGCACTGACCTGAGGTGGCAGAGTCATCCAAGCTTCAGGCATCAGTCACCTGGGGAACGAGGTGGCCGGACAGAAGGGTGACACCTGGAAGGACAGAGGGATGCTGGTTAGGTCTTGGGAAGGTGTCCCCCAGAGGGTGGGGTATACATGTCCTGCACCTGTACCTATCGGGGCCAGCCCGCCCTGCTTGAGGACCCCATGAGGCCGGCACTGCTCAGGGGGCACCACTGCCTCTCAGGAGACCCTGCAGCCAGGAAGCTGCTGGGCCTACATGGCTTTGTACCCGAAACACTGGGGCTGGAACACCCCTATTTTCTGGGACCACCCCCCACCATGGGGCAGTGGTTGGCAGCAGCTTTGGCTGCGATGATGTGACGCAATTTCAAAGTCAGACTCAGCAAGGCCCGATGGTGTGGCCAGGGGTCCTCACTGCCCCTTTTCAGCCTTGGTTTTCATGGTAGGGGAGCACGGGCTACGCCTGTTCGGTTGGAGAGAGGCACACAGCTGTGCTGAGCCCGACAGAGCTCCCCCCTCTCCTGCTGCCCCGACGTCATCGGGGACACGGGACATGAGAGGGTGTCAGCACCAGGCAGGTCTCTCAGCATCATTGCTGAGCACAGTACTCCCTGGATATCACTTCCTGCCCGCGATAGTCTTTCCCTCTCTGCCTTGGCTGCTAGGAAGCTCAGAGATGAGTTCACAAGTTGCCAGCAGCCGCGAGGCATCTACTTAATGCCACGCCCTCCAGTCTTGCTCTGGGGACACCACGGAAGGCACTGACAGAGAACGTCGGGGGTCAGGAACACACCCGGCCGGGCCTCTGGTGGGCACTGCACCCGGCTGCAGGCAGGTGGGTGCCCGCTGATGTAGAACCAGACCCGGACCCGAGTTGCTCACACCTCGAGGCCTCTGAGCATCACCTCTCCCACTCAGCCACTGCCTGCTCTGGCCAGGCCACCTCCCCTATGTCACCTGAAGCCACGTGGCCAAGGCAGGCCTGGGTACCGGGGACATCGCGTCCACCTGGCTGCCTCATAGGCAATGCCGGTGATGAAGGCCCTGGCAGCTCAGCACACAGGCCGCCCACCTCCTGGGTCACCTCACTGCCCAGGCCCAGGGCACCGACCGGCTTACCTGGGCTGTGTGGTGCCGCAGCATCTTTCCAAGGCCGTGACGGGTCCCACTTTCTCGGGGGTGCTCTGGGACGAGCCACATCCTGCAAGACACAAGGCAACCAAGGGGTCAGCTCAGCAGGCCTGGCGGCACAAGGGCCCAAGGACGGGGCGGGGGTTTGGCGCAGCCCTCCCCCCAGCCTCTCTTCCACCCCCTACAACTGCCAGCAGATGGCTGGCCCGCCCTTGGCTGCAGGCACCGCAGTGCCCAGGGACCAGGAACTTTACTAGGAGGCAGAGACCACGAGAAAGGCCTCGTCTGATGCCCACCTGTGGCCCTGCTGTGGACTCGTGCACCCAAAACCAGCCCCGGCTGCTGGCTCCTGGCAGCCCAGCCATGCACACCACCCCTGTCTGCGGTGGGAGGGTTGACAGGGCGCGGGGCACCTGCCCCCCAGAGGGCCCGCACCTCCTACAGGGGTCCCTCAAAATCAGCTCACTGCCCAGCTCCCCCAAGGCTGGAGGCTCTGTGGCAGGGACCATCCCTGATGTAGGTGTGTGTCCCTCGGACTAGTAGGGTGCCCAGCAACCAGGACGACAGCAAGTACCCACCCCCACCCCATCTTGGAACAACGCCCACAACCTGGGACTTAGGAGGTGCAGCTGTGACTCTGGGTCTTTCCTGAACAAGCCAATGAGGGGACCCCCTGGGACCAGCTGAGCGAGGACACCGTGCCTCAGGCTTAGGCTCATATCTGGCCTGTGGGCTCCCCCCAAGCAGGGATGGCTCGCGATGAGAACTGGCAAAGCCACTCCAGCGCCTGACGCACCACGGGCAGGAATCCTGCTGGGCTTTGGCTGGAATCTCGGGCGGGGTGAGGAATGCAGGCCGGTCCCTTCTCGAACCTCTGCCCAGGCCGAGTGTGAGCACGGCGACCAGGGGCAGGGTGGGGACTGGGCGCCATGTCCCCTCCACGGCCTCCTTCCTGAGCCCTCCGGGAGCCCTGAGCTGAACTGTCCCCACTGGCCTCACCTGGGCTGGCCCGCATGGTGTGCTGGGGGAAGGGGTGGCCAGGGTCCCTGACTAGTGAACTCCAAACTGGGGTCCCTTGGGGGCACAGCACCCCAAGTTCCAGAAGCAGGTTTGGGGGTGGGGTCTGCCAGACCTGCTTGCCCCTGCCCACGAGCACCCCTGCAGTCGAGGACATTCCTGGGTCCATCTGCTGGGTGACCCACGGCTGCTGGGCTACCACCTCAGCGCAGCCCCCCTGGCCCTGGACAAGCCCCGTCACCTCTCTGGGCCTCAGTCTCCTCACCTATAACGCAGGTGAGGGCAGAGCCCACCTCCTTAGGCCTACGTGCAACACTAAGAGAGGAGGCGGGCTCTGCACTGGGTGGGGCTCTGAGGACGTGTGAGAACTCGCTCGGGCCCTGGGGCTGGTGGAATTCCTTCCATGACCTACCCGCCCAGGGCCGGGGGCCAGGTGGACACAGCGGAGGGTAGGTTGGGGGCCAGAGGCTCTGAGGCCCAGCAGGAGCTGCCCCCCAACCCCAAGGGCTTGGCCCGACTTGTCCACACTTGTCTCTGGCATTCGACATGGCCCCTCTCCAAGGTATGATGCACAGGAGAGACGCCCTTCCCGCCACAGCCTGGGGCCAGGAGGGAGCCTGGATTGGCCCTGGGTCAGGCCGGACACCCGAGGCCGCCGAGGGACCGAGGTCAGGAGGGCCCCAGAGGCAGCTGAAGAGCTTGGGGGTGGCCACGTCCTCTGGTCTGAGTTTGCCAGACACACACATCAGGCCCGAGTCCCCACCTCGCCGCTTCACCTGGGCCAAAATGGCTCCGGTGAGGCCTTGGGGTGCCGACGGCTTCCATGGCAGCCAGTGTGGACGGGGCGTAGGCGAGCTCAAGTCCCCAAGGACTTAGCATCTTGGGGCAGAGCGGCCTGTCCCGGGGAGGAGCCCGGGCTCCAGAGCCAAATAGGTCACAGGATCCTCCAGGCTGCGTGTCACTCAGGAGCCTGGAAGACCTGAGGCCCAGTGTGGTGTCTGAAAAAGGAGCCCTTCACACCCATTGCACAAAGCCGACACCGGAGAAAACGGGCGGATGGGACACCCCCATCGGCAGATCCTTTCGCGGGGCAGCCCCCAGCACCGCAGGGATGCCGAGGCCCACTCCGGAGAAGTGAGCCACCCCAGACACCCCTGTCTGCACACCCACCTGAGCTCTGCTAAGTCTGTCTGTAACGGCAAAGCCACGGGCCCCGATCCAGCTTGATGACAAAACCGTTTCCTTTACAGATGTCACCTCCAGACGCCACAGTGGGAACAGTCACGGGATGAGGGTGGGCTCTGCCCCGCCGCCATGGCCGTGCGAATCCTCTGCAACCCAGTCTCACAGTGTCCCCAGGTCACCTGCGCACCTTCAGAATGGCTGGACTGTGGCCTGTTGCGCCCTCTGCGGTGACCTCCCGCACCTTTTGTAAAGGCTCTTTTGGGGGTCGGTCTCACCCTGGCCACCGGGCTGACTTTGAGATGTAAATGACTCTTCCCCTACCGCGGAGGAAGTGAGTCCTGAGAAAAGGGGAAGGCTTGCCCAGCACAGGAGCCACGCCCGCCTGCCCTGAGCCCCCGCCACTGCGCGAACCCGCCGAGTCACCCCATCAGGGACTGTGTCACAACTGTGCCACCCCACAGGAGGGCTGGCTGCTGCCGGGCCCTCACACCTGTGAGGCATTTGGATGAGCACCTCCATCTTGGTGTGCAAATCTCCCCCCTTCCCCCTGGGACACCCTCCCAGGGGCAGGTCCCGGCTCAAAGTCCAGCAGAGCGTTCCGCAGCCCCAAGCAGCCACTCCAAGCCGGCCCCTCAGAACCTTCCAGAGACCCACCAGCTGTCAGAGGTGGAGGTCCAGCAGACCGTGGGACAGGTGGGGAAACTGAGGCTCACCGCAGGACTCATGGCAGAGCCGGGCCCTGCCCGCTGGTCTCAGGCACAGTGTTTGACAGGCTGTCACCTCAGGGGGGCCAAGGTGTCGGCGGCACTGCACTGGCCAGAGGAGCCTGCCCACCGCCACAGATCAGCGTGCCAGGCTGTGCAATCGTCTGGCCCTTAGGCTCCGCTTTCTTCTCCCCCTACCCCAGGAAAATGTCCTTCCTTTCCTACGTTGTCCCCCTCTCCCCGTACGTCTGAGTCCACCCCAGCTACCATGGCTACCTGCTCCCACGAGCTAAGTCCCTCGCCCGACCTCACCGGAGACGGTGGGCTAGGGTGTGAAGGGGCCGGGGCCACCAGGATGGGGGCGTTCAAACCCAAGTTTCACTCCTGCCCAGGACTGAAAACTGCAAAGGCATCTCGCCCGTCCTTTGAGCTGCGGTGACAATGTCCTCGGGGTCCTTCACCTGCTGCTCCGGTCCCTGGGATCTGGCCCAAAGGTGAATGGGGGATAGACTGGGTTCCTTGGCCAGACAAGGAAGAGAGGCCACCACGTGCCGGCTGCCCAGGCTGTCGTCCTGCAGCAGCGCCAGGAGGGACCTTGAGAAACGCCAGCCTGGCCCCACCTTCCGCGGATGGGGCCAGGTGGCCGCCGTCCCAGCGTGGGTGTGCAGCTGTCTGAGGGTGCGGCATGCTCCCTGGGCGATGAGGGCTCTGGGGTGGGCGCAGCTTTGGTGCTAGGGCCCGTGGCTCACCAGCCCGGACCCTCCTTCCCCTCCAGTTCCCCCCTCACCCCGATTCCCACTCTCCAGGGGAGGCTGCTGAGAGCCCAAAGGGCAGCTACTGCCCAAACCACCACGTGATTCACTCCTGGCGGCCGTGAAGGCGAGCCGCCTCCGAGGTTCTGCCCCTTGTCTGTGGCCTGTGAGCTGCAAAGTGTCCCCAGCACAGCAGCTGGGGCCCAGAGAGGCCACCACTGTGGGTCTGTGACATTTCACAGTGAGAGCTGGGAGCTGAGTGTCTGTGGAGGAGCCAAACCATCCATTTGGCAGGTCAGGCAAAACGTCCCCAAAGGCCAGCGCCAAGAGGTGGAGAGGGAGGTGACACCGTCCCAGGACGTCTGGCTGGGCTTCGGGGGCCGCCACGGGCCAGCCCTGGTGACCTCTTGGAACCAGCCGAGCAGCAGCGTTCTCGGGCCTCTGGGGTGAGCTGGCCGGGTGCCATTTCCCACCCACGTTTCTGACCCTGGGAACCTGTCTGGCCATTCTCTGGAGCTCTGAGGCCTCCGTCACAGGCGCATGGCAGGCGCTCCCAGCCCAGTTACTGGGTGCCCAACAGGCACCACGCAGAGCCTGGCCGGCACCACCGCCATGGCCGAGCTGTGGTCTGCGGCCTCCGATCGGCTCTCAGCCTCGCCGACAACCCTCTCTGGTCAAATCCTGTGACTCCTTCCCCGATAGGAAAAAAAAATTCTCTCTGAAAACAAATAAAAACCCTAGAACTGAGAATCCCCCTTTCTCTTTCTTTTCTGGGCGGCACTGGAGAAACAGCTCGACCCTCTCGTTTCACAGATGGGTAAACTGAGGCCCAGAGAGAGGAAGGGGCTTCGTCAATGCCTCCCGAGACTCGATGGCCCGCCCGGTACGGAAGGCCTGCCTCGAGTCCAGCGCTCAACGCTCAGCATTGAGGGGTCTGAGCAAGAAAGGTCAAGGTCTGAGCAGCCGAGACCCAGAGCGGGCACGGTCCTGGGGGACCTGGGCACCGAGGGGTGGCAGCCAGGTTGGGCGAGCCCAGACTGCTGGGTCCCCTTGCACAGAAGGCTGCTGCTCAGTAAAGGCGGGGAGGAACCCTGGGGGCGGGGCTTGCACTCTGGGGGCGGGGCTTGAGGAAAGCAGGCTGGCTCTAATGGAAACCAGTCAGCGGCCAAATGCAGCGGGAGGCCCCCCCATGGTTTCCATGGGGACGGAGCTGGGAGGCAGAGCTCTGGCGAAGCTGCCGCGGCAGATGTGGCCAGTGCAGGGCTGCCGCGGGATGGCGGGAGGGGCGGCGCTACGCTTCGTAGCCGGGCCCTGCCTGGGACGTGGCAGGCCCAGAGCTGGATGAGGGAGCGAGCCTGGGCTGCAGGTCCACCACCGCCAGGAAGTTTCCCAGGTTCCCAGGCCTCGGGCTGGCAGAGGCGACATTTCTGCTCCTCACAGGCTGGGCCCAGCCCCCACCTGCCACCATCTTCTTCTGAGCCCCCTTGAGGGCGCCCCCGTTTGCAGAAGGAGCCCCCCCCCCCCCACCGCCTGTGAGTGCAGGACAGACCTGGCTCTGGCCTTCCTGCAGAGGACCCGGCCTCTGCGAGGTCTGCTCGGTCCAATCCCTGTGGTCTCCTGTTCCCCAGCCAGGCCCGCCCAGAGTGGGCTCCCAGCCTCTCCAAGAGGTGCCCGGAGGGAGTCCTGTGAGCGCCTAGCAATTCTGAGACTTAAGGGACTGCATGGGATCGGGAATGTGAGCACCGCAGTGGGGTCTCACAGGTGCCAGAGTCAGCTGGTTTCACGTGGGCGTGCCTTGCTATGGGCACGGCGCCGGGGCACCTCCGTTCGGCCCTGATCTGAGGGAGCCCCCTCGCACTGCACCCCAGCCTCGGACCAGACATGTGCAGGCACCGAGCCCAGCTCCCCACCGTCCACAGGCCCCGGAGGTAAAGCATCTCCCCGGGGAGGGGCTGGCGCCCGTCAGATGCTGAGAGGCGTCTGCCACCAGTCCGCCTCAGGAAGAATGTGAGAAAAGCCCCAGGCTGTGGTCTACGAGGCAGGCTCCGGCGCCCCAGCCCCTGGGCCCCTTTGAGAGCACTAGAGGGCGCCAAATGGCCTTGCCTGTTGGTTTTTTCCCTGCGTCTCCCAAAGATTTTTGTTCTCGGTGTGCGAATCACAACCTCTCCAGAGAGCTTCTGAGATCAGTCAGCGCCATGGCTCCGTCCTTCCTGCGGCCTGCGGCCACACTGCACGCTGTCCATGGGCCGGTCAGCACTCACAGCCACAAAGGCCTGGAGCCTTCACCCCCGCAAGGCACCTGGGGCTTCATCAGCCAGCCAGCTGGCCCTGGATCTAGGGACCCCCCCCACCCAAACCCGCACCACATGGCCCCCGGGAGGGGAAGGATGGAGGGAAACCCTGGCTCTCCCTTGGGGCAGAAGAACTTCAGGCCAAAAGACAGGTCCCCGTGTGTGCTGGGTGTCTGGGGAGAACCCGGTGAGGTCAGCACCTGCGAGAGGCTGGGGGTCTGTCCCACCCAGCCCAAGGAGAGTGTGGGTCCTGTAGTCGGGGACCTGGGTGTGGGTGCAGGCTTGGTCGCCCACTAGCTGTGTGACTCCGGGGACGTTCCTCGGCCTCTCTGAGCCTCAGTTTTCTAGCACAGAAAACCACCCACACTCCCTGCCATGTGGCTGTCCCATTCACACCCTGCTCCAGCACCGGAACAGCCCTGATATGCGCCACTGGCCCTGGGCGATGCTGAAATGAAATGGAACCGGGGCAGATGACACTCTAAAATGGATATTTAAAAAAACAGATTAGAGTACCTGGCCCCGGCACTTAGTAGGTAGTCGACAAAGGTCCGTGTCCCCCGATCCAAAGGAGCAGAGTCCTGGTTACAAGACGTGAGGTGCGCTGACCCCCCTTGGGGAAGCTGGGAGTGACCCCAACTCTCTCCCCTGGGCCAAACAGGTCACCCTGCCCCGCTGGTCTCCCTCACCCCTCTCCCGGCAGCTGGACACTGACCGTAGTGGCCACACCTTCCCCCACGATGCGGGCCATGGCGGTCCGCCACGTTGCCTGGCCGTTGGAATGTGGCCCCAGCAGCAGAGTGCCGGAGCGCCCAGGGCTGAGGCCCACGGCCCTTGCTACCCACCCATCAGGTGCCGAGAGCCCCCAGAAGTGTCGGCGTCAAACGGTTTCCCATGGGTGCACAGCAAAGGCTGAAGCCGGAGGACGCCCAACCCCACCGCCAAGTCCTCTGCCACGCGTCACGCGCACCTGGGCCCAGCCCGTGGGCAGGGGCCACTCACCTGAACCTGGAACACGGGGCTCAGGTGTGGCTCTTCGCTTCGTCAAGTTGAAAGTGGCCGCACAACCAGGCGGCTCCGGTGGGTGGGAAGGGCGGGAACTCTGCTCCGGCCTCCCGCAGCCCTCCACCCACGCCTGGGCCGGAAGTTCCGGCCCACCCACTGCAGGAATCCTGGGCCAGGGCTGGGCTCCCAGGAAACTGGGCCAGAGGTTCCTGAGCACAGGCTGCACCCCGCCCCCACCCATCCAGACACCGCACTCAGAGGCCGGAGCCCCTGAGACCAGGACCCACCCACCACGGTCCCATCGAGGGCTGCCCGGGCCTCCGGGGGAGCACCAGGCAATGGCGTCGTGTTTAATCCAACGAGAGACCCGTGGGCAAGATGTCCCCTCCCTCCAGAGGTGGGGGACTGAGGCTGGGATGGGCATGGAGCTCCTGAGAGCCCAGGCCCCGGCCTCTTCCCAAGGGGCACAGAGGGAGGAACCAGCCACGGCTTCCTGGACAGGCTCTCACTGGGTGCGTCTGATGGTCCCCCAGGGCAACACAGCCACCCTGCTCTCACTTGAGGGGGCTGAGGCCCAGGAGTGAGAACCGCTCTCCCCAGGGCCTTCCGTGCAAAGGTGCGCCAGGCGCTGGCGCCATCTCCTCGGCCCTCTGGCCCCCACCACGTGCCTGCCAGCCCTCCCCAGAGGCCCAAGCCCAGCACGCAGGCGCGCGCATGCATGCGTGTGCACGCCCTCAGGCACGTGCACGCGCCCACCAGCCAGGCTGGCTGGCCCACCCCAGGGCCTCTGGCCTCTCCTCCTGCGGCCCGCCTGCCTGGAGCCTGCACTGGGCCTGCCCCAGCCGCCATTTCCTCTCCCAGGCCTGGAGGCTCACTTCCAGTCTGCAAATGGCCGGCGCCCGGAACCGCCTGTCCCCAAGGAGACAGAGCCATGACTGGCCAGGACCCAGAGCACAGCCAGCCAGGCAAGGACCTTTCCTTCCCTTACCAGGAGCCCGGCACCTGGGCGGCCTGTCCACCCACTGCCTGCTTTGACAGCCCCAGGGTACCCATGGAGGGCAGAGCCCACCAGGAAGTGCGAAAGGGGGCAGCCCCAGGCAGACACATCGCCTCCAAATCCATCCACCTCTGGAAACCACTGACGTACCCAGGAGTGCAGGACACCTGCGTGTGTCTGCCCACACGTGTTCCACGCACATGCCACGGTGCGAAGCATGCTATCCACATCTGGCTGCCGCGTGCACACGTGTGTGCACACCCAGTGAATGCAGAATGAACGTGGGCTCTGGAGGATGGCAGGCCCAGGTTCGAATCCCATCCCGACCCTCAGCAGCTGGCTGACTCTGGGCAACTCACTCGGCCCCGGGGCGAGTGGCGGTGAGGACAGCCCCCGCTTCCAGGCATTTCCGAGGGGTCTGTGTGAACCAAGCACACACCTTTAAGTGCTTGGTACATGTGTTACTGTGAGGGAGGGACACCTACTGCCCCACTGCACAGCTGAGGAAACCGAGGCACAGGGAGGTGAAACTTACCCTTGAGCAGCACAGCCTGGAAGGGGAGGGGACCCCACTGGAATCCCGGCCCCATTGCCCTTCTGCACTCTGCACTTCTAAAGGCAGAAGGTGCGTGGTGCAGGGACGGCTCCCAGGGAGAGTCTTGTTATCACTGCCGTCACCACGGCCCTTACGGTGACCCCCACCCCTCTGAGACAGGCCCAGATTGGCTGGGCCGCTTCCCCGGGCCTAACCTCTGAGAGCCCCCAGACCAGGGCCGCCGTCATGGACGGCGCCGCTGATAAATCCAGTCCAGATGCCAGGACAGGAGTCGACAGGCTACCAGACCCCTGGAAACGGCTGAAAAACCCGGGAAATCGGCTCCCCAACAGTGCTGGCAAATTTCACTTTTCTTTTCATTCCTCAGCCTCTCCACCGACAGGTACATTCCTCAAAACCAGCCGCAGCCAAACACTTGGGTGTCCCACTGGCGGGAGGGGCGGCTCGCAGGACGCCGTGGAGGGAAGTGGTCCCCTCGCCCGGCAGACGCGCGGCCGCCTCCTCGGCTGGCTGGGGGCGAGGAAAGGAATCCAGAATCCAGAAATGCAGAAGCAAACACTGAGGGGGAGGAGGGGGGAAAAGAACCCCCCCTCGGAACCGGTGACACCGTTCTGGGAGCGAGTTCGCAAAATAAACAGTTCTCCATCACTGGCAAATTACCGTGGTCGTAAAACTGCTCTGCCCTCCCGAGTGGCCCTGAGGACCAATAAATCGTGTGCTCTGTTATCTGGGTGAGATAATTTTTTTAAAGTTTACGGCTACCCTGTGTAGCGTACCTGTTGGATTTTTCTTCTTTTTTTTTTTTCCAGTTTGGATTTAAAAGCAGCTTTAAACCGTGCGAAATATTAAAAGCAACTGATTTTCCACAGAGGCCTCAACACGATTGTCTGCGTGCCTGGAGATTTGGCGTCTGTCCCGCAGGGTGTGAAGGACAGCAAAACCAGATGTCCAAACCCCACAACTCTGAGTTTCGATCTAGGGTCACACTGCTCGTGCTGCACAACAAGATAGAAACTGGTGATTAACGGAGACCTTTCGGGTCCTTTGACCGACCGAGGTCACTTGGAGTCTCCAAAAGCGCAGAGAAAGAACCCAATGTGCATTAAAATCTAACGAAGGTGGCCGTGTTCCTCCGTGGAATTTTTCGGGAGCGAGAAGGCCATTGAGTGAGGCCGCTCTGCACGCAGATGCAGCTTGTTTACGGCGACCCCAGGTCTTCCAAACTGTCGGCCCCGCCACTGAAATGCGCTGTGTGTTTCAACAAGGGCCGGCAGCCGCCACGGCAGAGCAGCCCGTCTGTCTGTGAGAATGTATCATTTCAGCCTATGGTGGAATTCACACAGAAGCCATGATGGGGGGACTGCTGTGTGTGGTACTTTCTTCAAAAAAAAAAAAGAAAAATGTCCTGCTGAGAATTACCGTGCGCCAGGGAGGAGGCCGATATTTGGCCTGATTTAAAAAAAAAAAAAAGAATCTGTGGAATTTTACGGATTTGGGGCGGAAATAAATTTTACTGATTTCACCCAAGTTAAAAAGCTAAGACAGTAACTGATCACATATAAAGCATCCAGCCAGACAAAGCACACGCTGGGAAAGGTGTTACCCACATACATTGAAACCAGTAAACGAACATAATCTCGGTGGAAAATACTCATTTGGAATGAAAACGCGAATTTATGGAAATTAGCTGATTTTATGCTACTTGCCCCACCTTGTCCAAAAAGAAAGTAAGTTAATACTCAGGGAATCTGACTACCTATCACTCCAGAATTTGGCATTAAAAGTCTGTTTTACCTACGTTAATCATACCAAAAACAAAACCAAAAAAAGATGAGAAGTAGCCAGCTATTAAAAGCATAAATTATTTTAAAAATGTTGCCCCCCCACTTCCCCACCCTGCCAAACCCCTGCCCCTCCATACTCTTGGCTCTTTCGCCTTTAACATTTGTTACGCCCCGTTTTTGTGCTGCTCCTTTCCTTTTGTCCCCTGTGTTTTCTCTGGGGCGGGTTAAATATTTGGGTGGAAGGGCTGCAGCAGCAGAATGTGGCTGTCATATCACAGAAATGTTTTAATTATCTCCGCCACGGACGCCGGTCTCTGCAGCCCCGAGCCCTCCAGGACCGACTGCCCCCTTAGAACAAAAGCGGCCAGCGCTGCCCCTCGTGCTGCGCTCGGCCTTAATATTTGGTGGGGGGTCTGCTCCTGCCAGCTGCTCAGGCCGTGCACGCAGGGCCCACACGCCTCTGGATTAGAGAGACAAAAATGTGTGTACGTGGGGATTTTCTTCTTAGTTGCAGCCGAGAACTTTCTGGGGCTGATTTTCCATTTTCCATAAATCAAGACCCCGGCTACCCGGAAACGCGGGGAAGTCAGGCCGTGTCTGTGGGCCATGTTTTTGTCAGCCTGCCCGAGGGCGGAGGTGAACTCAGAGCTGAACTTTGCAGAGCCCACCTTTTAAGGGAAAAGCTTCAGCTCCTCTGAAGGGTCAGGGACTGACAGAGAAACTCAGGCAGCCCCGGGGTCCCGCTCTCGGATGGGCGGCGGCGTGGCCGCTGGAACACACGGGTCTCTAAGGGACTCCCACCCCCGCTGGCCACAGTGCAGGCCCTGGACGGTTGGGTGCCTCAGCTACCGCTCTGCAGGCAGGAGCCAGGGTGGCATCGGGGCTGCACAGGGTCCCCCCCACCGGGCTCTCTCCGGTGGCCGAGCTGGTGTGCAGCCCACGCACCCTCGGTGGACACGGTGGTTCCGAGCCGGGCAGAGACCCGTCGGCACACACATGAGCACCTAAGATATAAAGCCCCGGACAAATAGATTTTTCCCACAATGAGCTCAGAGTCAAAAAACAGCTTTCTTTCTTTTTTTTCTTTTTTCAAAAAATAAAATAAAATGGAAAGGGAAAAGAACTGGATCCTTGCACTGTGCACATGCCAGCAGTAAAGACGCTGGGCGAAATGGAAGAGGCTCTGTCTCTCGAGCCGCGTCCCCTCCGGGTGCCAGCCAGGCCCTGCCTGCCGGGAGTTTGCTGGGAGGGGCGTGGGTAATTCTGGGGTTTCTCCCTTTGCCACTCCTGGCACTGCCAAAATTTAAAACAATAATAATAATAATAATAATAATAATAATAATAATAATGAGACAAACGGACATGGAAGAGAAGGCCGTGCCTGTTAATGCCTCCTGAAACATTCGTTCACATGCA
The DNA here is from genome assembly GCA_007922815.1 of Macrotus californicus. Taxonomy (NCBI): domain Eukaryota; kingdom Metazoa; phylum Chordata; class Mammalia; order Chiroptera; family Phyllostomidae; genus Macrotus; species Macrotus californicus. The sequence continues at coordinate 628,133 of VMDR010000019.1, forward strand.
GCTACTGGGAAACAACATCCATTTTAATTGTGCTTTCTACAGTCTAGAGCCGTGGGCCTTCAAAATGAACGGGCTTGGCTTCTGCATTTTCCCTGCAGCTTTTGGAAGGACTGACTTCACGGAGGCCGGGGGGTGGGGGGTGGGGGGGTGGCTCTGAAATAGAATTTTGAATTTCGGATAACCAATTAGAGGAAGGCAACGTAACAGGCACCGAACACAAGATGGCAGAGCCCTCGGCTCGTCTCTAGCAAAAGAGAAGGGAAAAGGTGACTTACCCAAGGTGCTGGAGGACGAGCAGCTTTCTCAAAGGCAAGGAAGTGATAGGATGCTCCCTTCTTCCCGCCGGTCACAGCGGAAGGCGGCGCAGCGCAGGCCCCGCCGGCCAGCAGGCCGTCCCCAGGTGCCAGACCCACCCGACAGGGCCTCGGGCATCCTGGTCTCTGGCCACCGTTGTCTGTCCGTCCCTCAGTCCTGGCTGGCATGGTCTGGGCCTTGGCCACCTCGGCACCCGGAGGCAGGGCTGCCAGGAGCCAAGTGGCGTTGGGGGCGGCCCGGCTGCCAGCCCGGGAGGACGAGGAAAATGCTACTTTTGTCTCCTGCTCTCATCTGGCACTGGCTGCCCGGGGAGGGGGGGCCAGAGGCGGCCGCTGCGGCTCGGCCCCGCCCACCGGGAATTTTTGAAAGATGCTCATGGGTGCCGACAGGATGGCAGACGTGGCAGAGGCGGGTGGGCCAGACCCCCAAACCCACCACGAGGCGGGGGGTGGGGGCTGGCCCAGGGGGAGCGGGAGGGGGAAGCAGAAGCGTCTGGCCACTCAGCGGCCAGCCGAGGAGAACGCCGGGAGCCCGGCCTGGCCAGGTTCGGCCCGGCGCCAGCCCTCCCCACGGCCAAGCGCGCGGTCCCGGCGCCATGTTGGGGCGGCTGGTCCGGCCGGGCTGCCCCAGGATAGAGGCCGCATTGTTCCCACGCTGGGCCCTGCAGAGGGGCAGGCGGCCGGGGTGCTCCCCGGCCGTGCTCCCCAGGCCAGGCTCCCCAGCCCACCCCCCCCCCGCCAACAGCCCCAGCCCTCCGAGGCAGCCCGTCCTAACCATTGCCCCGGGAGGCTGTGCCGTGGCCACTGAGAGCCCAGGACCGACCCTGGGCAAGCCACACCACCTCTCCTAGCCTCAGTTTCCCCATCTACGTGAAGACCAGAAAGAATGGCTCCAACCACCAGGGCTGCTGTGATCACGGAATGACAAACACACACGGAGGGCCGAGCTGGGCACCTAGCACCCCACTGGCGCTCAGAAGACGGCCGCCACGCCGAGGGGGCCACAAAGTGGCCAGGCAGCCCTCCGGGGTGCAGGCTCGGCACTACAGCCTGTCTCAGCCACAAATTCGTCAATTTCGCCAAAACCAAAACCAACCACCACAGAGTGGCGGGGGTGGGGTGGGGGGAGGGGGAAGGCAACATGCTGTGCTCTGGCCCTTGGACCCGAGCAGTGAACTTGAGTTTTAACGTGGGCACCCTCATTTGGAGATTGATCACACTTCGCTGCCCTTTGTTACAAGCATCCGATTGCGTCGGCACGGCCAGTCCTTTGCCCATGTCTCTCGTTCGGCCCTTTATGTGGCCAGGAGCCGTGGAGATGACCGCTGGCCAGCCTGTGCCCAGGGGGGAGGGAACAGCGTGGGGACCGTGGCGATGCCTGCCTCCCCAGCCCACGGGCCTTCCTGTCCGTGACAACTGGACAGAGGGAGGGGCAGCCCAGACGCCTCAGCCCAGGCTGCCAGAGGACGTTTTAACGCTGCTTTGTGCCCACTTGGGGCTGGTCGTGTCCAGAGCGAAAGTAGGGGGGGTGAGTGAGGAGCAGGACGCACCCAGAGGAGCCCTCGGGTCCCCCTCGCTCTGGCCTCAGGCATGCGGCCACGTGACCAGCTCGCCAGCTGATGCCAGAGACAAAGCAGGTAGGATTCCGATGCCACGCGCCCAGCCGGGAACGCTGGGAATTCCATTCCGGCAACGGCTTGGCATGCCTGCCAACAGCCCGGCCCCAGGAGGAGAGGGTCCCCGGGCCCCACGGGGGAAGCCCCTGAAAGCCGGGTGGCCATTTTAGGGCCGGCCCTGATGGGAGAGGAGGCAGAGCCCGGGTTTCAGCGGCGGGAGGGGGTGGGCACCCGTACGCTGGCACACGGCCGTCACCACGGCCACCCGGGAGACAACAGCCTCTACCCGAAAGCGTGCAGGCCAGCGTGGGGCCCAGGACACGACACAGCAGCAGGCCAGAATCAGGCCCTTCTCCGATGGGGCTGTGTGCTGGCAGCTTGGGCCACCTCTCCCCGGTGCTGGGGCCAAAATCCCCATCAGCAGGCCCTTGTCCTCTTGGCAGGGCAGGGAGGGCTCCACAGGTGACACGCACAGACCCCAACATGCTCAGGACATGTGAGTCCCTGCAGGCCCGAACCTACAAGCCCGATGCCAGCTGGGAGCCCCGGCAAGTCTGGGTGCTGGGACGTGCGGCCCACAGGCAGTTCACGGCAGCTTCTCTGGCTGTTAAAACATGTGCCGACTGAGGCCCGGGCACCCTCATTTCGTTCCGATTTAAAATGTAATTATGCAAGGCTGATTTGAATGTAAATATCGCCCTTAAACATATGAAAGGCGAATCTAGATTTAAGAGCCCCAGATCGGCAGGCAAATATTTCCCCTAAATGTTCTTCCTGCCGTCTGAAATTCCAGAGTGACGGAAGGGCCCCAGCAGCCAGCAGCAGCGAGGACGACATTCCTCCATTAATCGTAAGGGAAAATAATCTATTACTCCTTAAAAAAAAAAAAAAATTGGCCTTTTTACTCGGTCCATCCCAGGCACACCTGTTCTCACCACAACTCCCAGTCTCGGGTGACGGTAAGAGCCACAGGCTGCGTGCTCACGTCACCGCTCAGAAAGCCCCGCAGCCACCGATTAAATGGCGGGCCCACCACCTGCTGCTCCGGCCAGCCACCCACGCGGTGTCTGAGCTGTCCCGAAAGGCCCGGCTCCTGGATCCCGACTCAAACCACAAGTTTCCATCTGAAGTTTCACAAGATGACTGTACAGAATTTCAGTTTTGAACTTCCCTCCCCAAAAATAAATAAATAAAGGTGAACGAACGTGCATGTTTTGGGGTTCTTCCGCCCCGTGCCACGAGGTTTCAGGGCTCTCTATTACAAGCCCCATCTGGGTCAATTCCTGCCCGAGTCCCTAACGTGAGCCTGGGACCCTGGCTGCCCTCCCCAGGGTGTCTTCCTGGCTGCCCCGAGGCTGCGAAGTTAGCAGGGACCTGGTGGAGCTGCTTCCCAGCCGAGCGTACCCAGCGGCCAAGCCGGGGAGGGAGGGGGAGGTGGTGGTGAGCAGCCCTCAGAGGAAGATTCTGCTCATTCTGCTCATGCAGACGACTTCCGCCCAGCGCGGACTCTGGGCCAGGTCCGTCCGGGGCTACAGACACAGCCTCTCCAGCCGGGCGGCGTGTGGGCGGGCCTGTGTGTGCCTTCGCCCGGTCAGGCTGGACTCCCGCACACCTGCAGGCCGCTCCCAAGTCCGTCAGAGAACGGGATCAGGGGACGAGTCAGGAACACCAGAGAATCACAAATACTGTCCAATATTGCTCTCTGGCTCCTCTCCAGCCCTGGGGGACAGGCCCTTTCTCCTCCAGTCCCTGTTTTTCTCACTTCCATTCGATGGACCCTTGTACCACCCCCCCCCCCCCCCCCCCCCCCCCCCCCACCCCCCTGCTCGCCTCCAGCAGACAAAGACCGGCAGGGCCTGGCCAGAGGGGAGGCCCCATCGAGGCCCTGACTGGGACCCTGGCTACCTTTCTGGTGCTTGCAAACGTGTCCCTGTGGCCTTTCTGAAGAAAAGAAACCACAGAAGGAAACAAAATAAACTTGGGAAAGTTTTAACTCCACTCAACAAAGAAAGTCAGGCGTTCCCACTGAAAGTTCCCAAGGACCGCAGGCCGGGAGACCTTCTTTCTTCCCTTTCTATAAATCTCCGCCCCGGACTGAGCTCTCGCGGCCTGTGACAGCCAGACACTTGAGCTCCGCTGTCCCGGCCAACGGGTCGGCCCCGAAAATAAATATTTCATATAAAAGGTCCATTGTCTTTGCTCAGAGACAACTGTTGCTTTTTCTTCCTCTTTGGCCCCAGAACATCAGAAAGCACGGCCGGTGCCTTTCAGAGCCCTTTCTTGTCCCAACAAGACGTTCGGAGGGAGGCGATCTCGCTGGGCCTTCCTGAACAACTGGCTAAGAGAGAAAACCCTCCCCGAACAGGCGTTTTTATAAGCATTCATGTGGATCAGGCCAAAGAGCAGTGAGGTGAGCCCTCCCGGAGGTGAGCCCTCCCAGCAAATCGCCACCCGCCTGGCCAGCAAGCACCTGGGGGGCTCCTCAAAGGAGAGGCACCTCTTCCGTGAGCACATCCTGGGACCCCCCCCCCCACCCCCAGGGAAACTCAGTTCCATCTTGCATGCCTAGTGCCTCCTCCAGGCCAAGTCCCGTGACTGGGAAAGCCCGGGTTCTGCAGGCTCCTTGGTCTCCCTTGAAAGTGTCCCCAAGGTTTTACCGTCACTGCCATCTGTGGGGTGTGTGTGGGGGGGGCACTTCTAGGTGCCCTCTCTAGTGACACCCAAACTGGCCTCTGCTCCTTACAGACTCAGAAATATAACGATCCCTTGCAATAAAACCCGCGGTTACCGCCGACAACAATAACGGCTATGACGGCAGCAGCCGTTTACGGCGCCCCTGGCACGTGCCCAGGCCTGTGCTTTGCGGAACTAATCTCGACGCGTCCCCCCGCAAACGACCCTCTGAGGTCGGGGTTGTGATTCCTGCCCTCAAGCTCAGGGCACAGGCCCAGGGAGGGGATGTGGCTTGTCCAGGCTCACATGCTGAGCCAGGGGCCAGGCTGGAGCCGCCCGGATGTGAGCTAGGACACCCCACTAAACGGGATCTCCACGGGAGAATTCCCCCTTTCCCCCAAACACGCAAATCTGCCGGCCAAGCCCGACAACAAACAAGCATGGAGGTTTCCAGATGTCTTCCTGCCTGGCCTTGAAGGCCGTCCCTGCTTTCCAGGGCACTGTCTCTCATGGGGGGCACACAGTGGCGCCTTACCAGAGGCTTCCCTGGACACTGGTGAGTGCCCACCAGGGTGGGCCAAGCCCTCCGGCCCTCCCTTGGCCCTGGGGGCTGCTTTTGAGTCGGACCTGGTCCAGGCCAGGACGGAACAGGCCCCAGAGCCCTTGAGGGGCGGGAGCAAATGCAGTGGGTTCACACAGTCGGCCGTGGTCAGGCGTGAACCTCACCAACAGAAAGGAGACCTGCTGCAAAGCTCCCCCCTGTTCCAACTGAGCAAAGCAAGTGCGGTTTGCTCCTGTTCACATGGCATGCTTGAGACCTGGACACGGTGGAGGCTTCCCGTGTCCTCATATGCTGCCCGTGTGAGCAGCCAGCCCCTCCCCACCAGCGCCCTGGAGACCCCTCACGAGGGATCCGGGGCCACAGGTGGCCAGGGGCTGGACGCGGCGAGGCCCCAGTGCAGGAAGGGGCCTCCCTGGTTTAAGGCAAAAACGAGAATACCAGGGCCGTGTGCCTACCAGCCCACCCCAGCCCACGAGAGCCTGGCCCCTGCTGGGCACAGGCTCTCCAGCCCAGAAGTGATGAAAGAAGAAGACAAGACAGGCACCAGTTTCATTTTCAGAGCCTCGTCTTTTGTGCGTGTGTCATCAAAAACGAAATTTGGCCTCGAGGGGGTGTCCCAGCACATGAAGGGCCCCTGGAGGGATCGCAGTCGCCCCTGGAACAGGGCTGGACCTAAAGAACAAGGACAAAGGCAGGGCCTGGGCCCGTGGGGCAGCCCCTGTTTCCTGGAGACTCAACTTTGTCACATTCTGCAGGCCAGGGGCACCCTTCAGGGCAGGAGACGGGCCTCAGGGGCTGTGACGAATAGCAACCCCCTCAAAGTGGCCCGACAGGCACATCCTTGGGTGCTCAGGCCTTTCCCCGTCCCTGTGTCTGGCCCGTGGGCCCGTGGAGGAGCGACGGGAGCCCCTTGTTTTGCAATCTTTTTTAATCCTGGGGGATGCCCGACAGCCTCGGCAGAAGGCCGTGCTGTTCCCACCCAGCAGGCAATGCGTTACAGATCATCTGTGCACCCGGAGAGAAGGTCTCCCACATTTTGCCGGCGAGGGCCCGAGAGCACCGGAGCTTCGCATAATTACCCACCTCGTCACCGCCAACACCACGCCAAGCACAGCTCCCAGCTGGAGTGCACGCCTTCGGCAGCTGCACCCCATTTCAGAGATCACTCCCGAACGTCCCACCCCAGGTTTCATGTCTGCCGACTGCCTCCGATACAGTCAGAAAGAAAAATTCAAAATGGGAGGTGGGTTATGGGAGGGGGTGATGGCCTAGCAAAACGGCTGGGCCAGGTGAGCCTGCAGGACCGAGGCAAACTCACAGCCTCCGGGCCGGCGAGGGCCAGACCTTACGGAAATGCTCTCCTCGCTCAGGGTTCTTCCTGGGATCCAGGGAGCCAGGCAGCCCGGAAGAGGGCGGCGCGAGGCAGGCCTGGGCTACTCAGGCCTCTGTCCACGTTCCCGGAAACACGGCCTCCAGTGCCAGCTCACAACTCCCAAGCGTTACAGAAACAGGCCGTCCCTCCCCAGTGCCCTGCGGTCGAAGCGCCCCGCAAGGTTGTCGGAACCACACCACGAGCTGGGGGAGAGCGGCAGGGAAATCGCACCTGCGACATGACCCTGTTGAAAAGTGGGCTTCGTCCCCCATAGGGATGGGTTTCCTTTTAACAGGGAACACAAATGCAAGTACGAACATGCATTTTAAAATCCCAAACGGCCAGAACGGACGAACGAAAACAAAATGAGGTGGTGCTGGCCTGGGCTTTGGGAACCCAACTTTGAAGAAATCCACGTCAGCGTTACCTGAAACCCCTGGACGGACAGCAAATGTGCATTCCTTCACCCCCTGCTCGCCCCCCACAGACTGGCCAGAGCCGGGGCCAGGCCTGTGGGTGAGCCACCTATAAAGAGGGATTTATTACGCAAAGTTATGAGTTGTTTTTGTTTTATGCCACCATAAACAACAGCTTGCACACAAGGGCCTTTCACGCTGCTGGCCTGGCCGCTGCCAGGGCTCGACCAGGGAACCCCTAAATCAACTCTCCATAAATGCGGGACCAGCAGAAAAATTCAGAGGCAGAGCTGATTTAGGAAGTGAAGGAAAAATTTTTCAAGAAGGGACTGTAGCTTCCAAAGAGCCCTTCCAAACACACATAATCTTCACATACAGCTTCCTCTTTTCCTTCTATTCTGTTTAAGACGCCTGCTAATGCTACTTAATTTGTTCAGCAAAATTCTCTCTGGCCGATGGACCGCACACCTGAGCTCCAGAAGCCCTTATTCCACAAATTCCAAGTTTCAGAATGTTAATGACGGCCGTGGAGTTCTCAAAAGCTGCTGAGGCTTCAGGTTCAAGAGCGAGCCTCCCTCGCGTGCCCCTCATCTGCGGAAGGCCTGTCCCACAGAAGGGCTCTTCTTAGAAATCTCTTCATTAATATTTAAATACCCACTAAGTAGCGAAAGTGAGAAATGCACTTACCGTTCTCAGGAGTCGCCTTGAACCCGACGGTGACCCGTGGCGCGCAGGTCGGCAGCCGTGCCCTTGCCGGAGAACGCGCCCGGGCGCAGCCCGCGCTGCGCTATGGTGCCCACAGCCCTTGCACAGGCCCCTGGCCCTCGGTCTGTGTCCTGGGCTCCAAACGCTTCCCTTCCTCGGGCGCCGAAACGGCAGAAAGCAAAGCGGTGCCGTCTCCCGAAACTCTTCGCAGGGCAGGTCGGCTCCGGCACCGCGCGGGCGAAGCGCACAGCCAGGCCCCGCTTCCTCAGTCCCGCACCGCGCCGCGGACTGCGCTGCTCCTCTTCTCGCGGCTCCGTCTTCCCTGTGTTGAACCACCAGACCTCGCCGAAGAGTGGCCCGCCGGACCCAGTCTCCGCGTCGGCGACTAGCGCCGCGAGGGACCTTTGTCCTGGACGAAAACGAAAGCGCGCCGGGCCGGGGGCGCCCACGCCCTGCCGCGGAGGTCTGGGCCAACACGCCCCGCGACTTTCTCCAAGTTCACGTGCATCCCCGGGCGGGCGGACGCCGTGGGCCCGAACTTGCAGCGCCTGGCCATCCGGCGCGCTGCAGCTTTCGGGCGGGATGGGGGCGACCTGGCGGCGCGGGCCCGAGGCACAATGGGCGCCGCAGGGCTGGCGGGCGGGCGGGCGGGCGGGCGGGCGCGGGGACAGCGCGGGCCCGGCCTCCGCGCGGCCGCTCATCTGGCGCGGCCCGGGCGCCGAATGCGGCGGTGGCGGCTTGGCACAGACGCGCCTCGCGCCCGGTGCATGCTAATGGCCGGCGGCCGCGCCATGAATTATTCAGCAGCGGCGCGGAGAGAGCGAGCGCCGCGCGGAGGGCGGCCCGGCCCGCGCGTCCCCCGCCGCTGCGAAGCCGCCGCGGCGACTTCCCAAACTTTCCCCGGTCGGCACCGAGGATGCGGCCCCCGCGGCGCCTCCGTCCCCGCCCGAGCGCGCCAGCCGCGCTTCCCCCGTTGCCGCCTATTTTATGTCTTTTGTCTCGGAGTTGGCACCTGTCCCAGAGAGCGCGTTTCCCTGCCCACCCCTTCGCCGCCGGATCGGGGCGGGGGAGGGGGTACGGGGGACCCGGAGAGGAGGGGACGGTGGGTGGGGGAAGCAAGGCGCCTACGGGCCCCGCAACCCCGGGAGACCGCCTGGGGGCGACGGCCGTGCCCGCGAGCCCAGGCGCCCCTGTTTCGCGGGGAGGTCAGAGCTTCGGCTGTGCCTGGAATACCAACGAGGCCTCCCGGGGCCCCGGCCATGCCCACTGCAGGCGAGGACAGGGCGCGGCCCCTCCCCGACTCCCCCCTCCGCCGCGCACCCTCCTCCCGAGGCCCGCGCGCGCAGGCGGGGCGGGAGGCGCGAGCAGCGGATTCGCCACCCGGACCCCGCGCCTCGCCCCGCAGCCCCGCGTGCGCGCCCCCGCGAGCACGCCGCCCTGGGCGCTCCCCTCCCGCGCGCCCCCGGCCCGCGACCCCGCCCGCCTGCACGCGCGAGGCAGGGGGTACCGCGTTGCGGGGACCCAGCCGCATTTTGTTTCGCGCCCTAGAGCCCGCGCACCCAAAGCGGGAGGCGAGCGCGAGTCCCAGCCCGGCCCGCCCCCGCTGCCCTGGCACCAAGGCGGCTGCCAGAGCGCGCTCGGCGGCTGCGCTCCGAGGCCCCGGCTGCCATGATTGCGGGCAGCGGGGCGCGCGCGCGCACTCTCGAGCTGAGCTTGGGGACCCCGGGCCGACAGACTGCCCCTGGCCTGACCGCAGCCCCGTGAGCGGCGCGGAAAGCAGCCGAGGTCGCCAGGCTCGTCCTTGCTGGGGCTAGTGTGCGCCATGAAGCTCTAGACGAGGCTCTGGCACAGAGCTCGGGGTCGTCGGTGGCAGCGGGTTTCCCCCGGGACAGGGCGCGTGCCATGGCGACCCTGTGGCGGCTTCCCGGACACCGCGGGCCGGGCCGAGCGAGGGGCGAGACGCCCAGTGTGGTAGGGGACGGGGTGCACGGGATCTGTTGAAGTGGAGGAGAGCAGCGTCCTGTGCCCAGAGATGGAGGGGGTACGCAAGGTGCCTTGCCGAGGGGGGGTCCTCACGGTGCCCGAGGAGGTGTGGGATGGGCGGGAGTACCGTGTCCGGAGCCACTGCCCGGCTCCGAGCTCGATCTCTTCCTTCCCCGCAGAGACAACTTCCTGCTCCCCGGGCCCAGGGCGCAGGAGCTGCGGGGAGAAGTTATAGGCCGCAGCTTTGCTCTTTCCGAGCCAGCCGACTACGGTGCTGCCCTGGGTCGCGCGGCTCCTTCCTGCGCGCCTTCTGGGGGTCGCGACTGGCCAGGCTCCAGGGTCAGGACACTGGTTAGAACGCCGGGGAAGCCGCAGGAGCTTTTCCTGCCTGCTCTGCAGGGACGCCTGAGTGGTTTCCCCGTAGAGGGGCCGGGCTAGGCTTCTGGCGCTAGGAGACATCAACACCAGGTCACTATGCCGGGGACCCTGTCCCCCTGCCAGGGCATGCCCTAGCTGAGAGCCAGATGGGCCTGGCTGTCCTTGGACGCCCGCGACGGGTGCCGGAGAGAAACGAGGCCTCCTGGGCCCTATCCCAGTGTCTGTCTGTGCCTGTCTCCCCCCACACCCCCAGCCGGCCTTGGCATGCTAACCAGTGTCCCTTGACGTCACATCTCGCCACTTCTGTGAACCAATTGAAACTTGCCCGTTGTCATAAAAATATATATACTTTTTATGCTATTGGTAAATTCAAAAGTTCCTCGTGTGCCCTGCTTCCCAGGAAACTCCATTCCACATTGGATTGGACCGCCCAGGGAGGGGGAAGAGGCCACAGGGGGCCAGGCTGGGCTGGGGCAGCTGGAGCAGCTCTGCCGGGGCCTCTGCTGCCCACTGACTGCCTTTGAGGCCCCCCAGACCCCCATGACCATGGTCTTGAATTGTGCTGGACACCCCTCACACACACACATCACTGCCCCCCCCCAGTGGCACACACGTGTTGGGGGGAGGCCGGGAGGGAGGCAAGCAGGCTATATTAAGAAATCTTCTAAAATTGCTTTCCTGGGTGTCAGAGTCTCACTGTAGCTGCTTCTTTCTAGGGATGGCCTTTTTCCCCCTAGGAGAAAATTCAGCTTTAGAAAATGGAGCAGAAATGTTTTCTGGTTAATCTTTTCATCGAAATCCTGATCAACTTTCACTTTCCAAGGCTGCTGACAACCAGCAGAGACGGCCCGGGCTGGGGTGATTTCACAGTGGGGTGGGTTTCCCTCCTCTTGACGAAGGTCCGGGGTGGTCCTCTTGGCTTCAGGGGCCAGGGGCCTGGAGCTGGAAGTCCAGGCATTCCATGCCCCTTCCTTAGAAAAAGACGGCTCTCGGCAGCCTGAGACTCGGGGCGCCGTGTGGGGGTCTTAGCAGCACGGTCAGGACAAACAATCTCTTGTGTGGCCCGGTCCTGTATAATTTTCTGCACGATCACAGTCCTCTGCTCGATGAGGACGTGTGGAGCAAGAAAACACGTCCCCACAAGACAAGTATGTTGGGGCAGTCCCAAAGCCACATGTCCCTCTGTCACCCCTCCTGCTCCGGCCACACCAAGGAAGAGCCCGACCACTCACTGCCATTAGAAATCCCCCCTCTCCCCAATCTTTATACTGTATGCTTCAACTACTTTAAAGAGCAGATTAAAGGCATTTTGTGGTTTAGCATCGCTGGGGCCTGCAAAGCAAGAGTGCTTTAAAGCCTGGGCTGAGTGCAGAGATGTAAACATCGTAGGTGCCGGCCCTCTCGGCACCAAATCTTGCTTTTCCAAAATAATGAGCAGGCTGGGTTAGGACCGAGTGGGTATTTTGCAAATAAATATATGGTTACTATTTTCGCGTAAAACTGCTCCCAAATGCAGAGCCTGGAAACGCTGCATACCTTTGAGATGTGTACACACAGATACACACACACCCCGTCAACCCCCACACTGGAATCCACTTACAATCACTCCCCTAAACACTAGAAATATTCTAACGAACACGATAGATGTTTTGTGATTAAACGGGTGGATTAAAACATTGAATTTAAAAAGCCACAAAAAAAGGAGAGAGATTATCTTCCAATATGCCACTTACAACTGGTTCCGTCCGTACGAACACAAGTCTGAGACTGTATCATTACTGAAGGCAAAGACAGATACCAGGATATTGGTGTTGTAATTTTCACCTGAAATCATCATATAATCGCACTGCTTCCTTAACCTTCCTGTTAGCTGATTTTTTTTTTCTTGCTCTTACACAGGCAGAAGTTAATTTAATGCCTTTTTCCCTTCCCAGTTTTTATTTGGTAAAACAAGAAATTGGGTGAGTCAAAGCAATATTTGAGAAGACACTCTCTGTAAAAATCCCCTCTTACTTGGCAGGGATTTAGATATAATTTGGTTGCAAATTCGAAAATCAAATTCTGCTTTGTTCAAGGAAAATAACAGCATTCAGGGAATGCCATCGGGTGTTATTCAGATTGGTGTTTTTAAAGTCTTTTCCTAACCCGCTAGCGTGCTCTATTTTTCAAAGTAAATGATATAAAATAGTGCGTTCCGAGGATCAAAAAGGAGAACTAGAATATTTGCCTTGTTGCCGAGTGTTCTGATGGACGAGCTTTCCGGAGAAGGGATCTGCCTGGGGGCCACACGGAGCCCGAGGTCAGAGAGTTGAAAAATCATTCACACGAAGGCTCTTGCTGTACCAGGATGTTTATAGTATCAGCCTCATAGTTATTTTTCCCTGATTTCTCCCAAGATCTGCCTAATGGGAGGGAATGCAGCCGGCGACTTCCTGCTCTGCCGCCGGCCCGAGTGTCCCGGCTCAGCCTTGGGCCACGGTCCCACCTCGGAAGGCCGGGGCGCTGCAGTCTGGCTTCCCTTTTCCCCCCCCCGAGGAGGGACGTGTAGCAGTTAAAAATGTTCTGTCTGCCGCATTCGTGGGTTTGGTAAACAGATGCATTTAATCTAACGCAAGCAGAAGGGTGAGTGTGAGTGAGACTTACATTTTTCGCTGGGGTTTGGAACACGCAACCTGCACACCCCCGGCAGAACGCTGACTTTAAAGCTGGCCCAAGAAACTCGAGACTGGGAGTCTGCAGCGGCCACTTCTGCGGTGACCCCATGTGTTTTTCTGAGCAGCCAGCGGCTAAGAAGCCTCCAGTCCTGTGTGTAAAGGCAAACTGGGCTCAGGAATTTCGGTCTTTCGCCTTTGTCTCAGAGTGCTTCGCAGGCCTGGGGTTCCATTCTGATTTTGTAATAACTTGTCCTACTTTGTGAAGGCTTCATTTTTACTCTCAATTATTTACGCATGAGCCTGTCAGTGCCGATTTACCTTGGGTCAGCATTTTTGTTTTTTCCTCGTGGAGATAGTGGAGGAACTGGAGAGGGAAGCCTGCTAGTTTAGAACTAAAACAGAGCAGCACACAGCCGTTTACGGGGTCTCGGGCTGAGCACGGGGACGTGAGCATGCGTCCACAGAAAGGCTCCTTCCTTTCCAAGCATAATGAAGCAATTTCCAAAATCTCGTGCTTTACAGCTCACTCAGTTTTATGTCCATCGTGGCGTGACAACTAGCCGCAGCAAGGAAACTCCGGCCGTGGGGCGAGCATGTCTGAGGGATAAAGCCTGGGGCAGGACCCGGCATCAGCAGCCCCCACCCCACCCCCCAATAAAACCGAGCACGCTAGCAGACCACTCACTTCTCGGTCTCCTTGCCTTTTTAAAAAAATATAAAGAACAGACTCCGGGCGCCCGCAGCTGACAGCAATCAGTGGCACCTTTTCTGCGTTCCTGACGGACAGTGGCCACCCCACACCCACGCAACCCCCCCCCCAAGTCTATTTAGAAGCTTTCTGACGGCAGCTGCTTCATCATATTTAACACACCTGGGAAGTGCACACATTGACTTTCCATGAGGTGTCAGCTGCGTAGGTACATAAAAAAAAATCTAACGACCCTCAAAGCATTCCTAAGAAGTTAATTATTATTTTTCAAATAAAGAACATAAAACAAGTAGGAGTCTCAATAAATGTGCATTCTTCGGATACATACATAAGTGCGTGAACATGCCGTATGGGATGCACACACGTCAGTGTGAGAAATTTCCCTTGCCGATGAGGAATCGCAATTGATATTTGCATTCCAAAGTAGTAACAGCACAAATCAGAAAATATGAATTAAGGATGAAGGGCCAATTCCCCAGGTACACACGCACACATATCTCAAACGCCAGAGCTGGATCTTTGTATAAGGCAAGAGAGAAAGCAGAACGTCAGGTAAATTTTTTAAAAACTCAGTTACCTTTCAAAGAGAAGTGGGTGCTGAGTTTATTTTAGTCTCTCAATGCTGCAATTTCTAAAATGGAGTCGCATAAATTGGGAAAATGAACCTTTTTTTTTTCCGAAGAATTTATTGCATTCCTTACAGGAAACTGTTATGAGCAATTAAAGGTATCTCGGGGTGTGGAGTGTGACGGGTCCTGGTGGCGGAGAGCACCGGCTCCCGCCAAAGCGAAAGGACGGCAGAGAAATCGAGAACGGTCCCGCTGCCCAGACGTCCCAGGGCTGCCTTCCTTCCACAATCGCACAGCCTTGGTGTATTTGAAGTATTTTTAGATCATATTAATCCTTTATGGGGGCCTGGAATAGTCATTATTGTAATGATCACATCTGCTTTTTAAATCACATCCAAGGAGAATTTAGCTATTAAAAATTTAGAGCAATTTTAAACTTTAAAAACTGTCAAATGTTTATTTTAGGAATTTTCAAACAACGCTGAAGTGCTCGTGAAAGTCCGTTGAAATCTTCTTCCCCATACACAAGATGAGAATTCTGGTGTCATTTCCTAGCCGTGCGGTCGGTCCTCCCGTGCACGGGGGACATTATAAGCCCCCAAGAATAAGGGGGTGGGGGGTGGAGGAAAGAAAATAAACCCTGCTTTAGAACTCAAATAGTTCATTGTCAAATTGCAAGAGACAGCAAGAACTTTTTAAAAAAAAATAGAGGCTTCACAAATCGTTTCTTTAACATGGTTGTAACAAAGCCCAAAGCGGCCTGCAGAACAGACACGGGCAGAGAAGGGCGGGCGGGGGTGGGGGGAGGCAGTCACAAGTTGTTTGAAATTTGACCACACTGGTCTTCTTTATTAAAATACTCCCATTTTATTTTTTTTTTTAAATCTAATGCGATTCCACACAACACAGGTAAGTAATTTGCTTTATATATAATGACAGTTTCATTTTCCTGACTCTGTCTAAACCCCGCAGCTTTCAGACTCTGTTACCAGAAGGCAAAGTTCAGGTCAGATTTTTCATACGTGCCCTTTCTAGAAAAAGTAAAGAATGTCCTAACTAAATTTATGACTGCAAGACGAGATGATATTCAACGGCCACAAAGAAAAATGCTAGAAAGAAAGAAAGAAAGAAAGAAAGAAAGAAAGAAAGAAAGAAAGAAAGAAAGAAAGAAAGAAATGCTTTCGTTCTGTTTTGTTTTTTTGCTATTCATAGAGAAACTTTTGCTGTAATTCGGAATTTTACAAGAACCTGAAGTTTTCTTTTGTTCTGTTTTAACCAAAAGATGGTGGTAACGTAAAAAATCCAACAAGGGGTGACATGAATTTTGAAAATGAAAGTCTACATAATTGTTACACGGTGAACAAGCATTTTAAAGATCTGTTTCTAAACAAGAGACGTGGACGGGCATTTCCACTCTGGGCTTGCTGTTCGAGGATTTTCACAGGCAGGGATTTTTAACTCTCAGCAAGGTTTGTGCTTTTGCTAAAACTGGAAGACGAGTTTTCAACTCTGGATTCTAAAAATCCTGCTTCCAGAGTGGGCCCTCCCGGCGTCCTTGTGTAAGAGGGGGCCGTGGACGCAGGCGCCGCTGCCTCTCTCCCCACACTCTCCCGCTTCCTTGAACCTGGCAGTCTCTCCCATGTAGGACGCCGGAAATTTCTAGGACTCCAAGCCTCACTGGGGAACTTCTCGTGCTGGGAAAAAGCTTCTCAACGCACACCTGGATCTACAGATTCGGAAAAATTAACCAGCTGTAGCCAAAAACCAAAACACTCAACTGCCCGAACACAGTCTGCCAGAGACACAGAGTTCTTTGACATGCGTGACAAGAAGACAAATAGAACAGCCCCAAGGCAGACAGGCTGAATGAGCCTTTTAAGACAGCCTGTTGGTGCCCCAAACTTTAATATCGGGGCGTTAGATGTTAGCAGCACGAGGAAAACATCCTGGAATATGTGTGTGTGCATGTGCATGCCCTCGAACATGTGTGTGTGTGCGCGCGTGTATGGGCATGTGTGTGCGTGTGCAGAAATAAAAGTTTTGCCTGCCCTTCGGTTGTGAGGCTGACTTGAGGTCCTGGGGGAGCCCCAACCCGGCTGAAAGAGAGGCCCTACATGTGCTCTCTTTGGGCCCCCCCTTATTTCTTTTCTTTTATTCTAACGTGAGGACATTTTTTCATGGTTCTCGGAGAGAGAGAAAGAGGGAAGGAGGGGGGGGGAGAGAGAGAGAGAGAGAGAGAGAGAGAAACATTGATTGGTTAACTTCTTGTATGTGCCCCCACCAGAGATCGAACCCACAGCCTAGGTATGTGCCCTGACCGGGAATTGAACCCGAGACCCTTTGGTCCATGGGACATTGTTCCAACAAACCGAGACACAAGGGCCAGGATGGGTCACTCCGTTTTCATTGCGACATGCAAACACCCAAAGCCAATGAAAACATCACCCACCGCAGATAACAAGGGCCGACCTGAGTGCAGACCTCTCCCTGCAAGACAGGACTGTGTCTGCGGAGCGGCCGAGACAACCTCGGTCACTGCCACAAGGACAAAAGTGGCGAGCCCAGTGTTGGGGAGTGAGGCTGGGTTTGGGGGGGTGGGCTGAGGGCTCTCCGCCTGGCAGCTCTGGGTCCCTCGGGAGGGAAGAGCAGACAGCGAGGTCTGAACTCCACAGCCCCTGGCCCGAGCAGGCCGGGCCTGTAGCAGAGACTCCGGCCGTGGGCCTGGGTGCTCCGGCGTGCGTGCCAGGAGGAGAGGGTTCTCCGAACCATCAAATCCAGTCCCCCAAATGGGGGGCCATCTTGTCCAGCTCCAAGGCCTGACAGGACAGGCATGCTCTTTATCCTGTCCGGTTTCTCTCTGGGCTTGGCCCACACCCCCTGCAGCCACTGCAGGCAGTTCCGACACAGCTTGATGCAGCAGGAACACCCCATGTGCTCAGTAAGTGCCGGGTACCGGGTGAGTGGCTAGCATTTTTGTCATAAACCCACCTCCTAGAAGTTCTCCTAGGTGGTGAGGCCAGCACCTTGGGTGCCCACAGCGAGTGCTGCCCACCCGCCTTGCGTGACCCTCAGTGCGAAAGGAAGACGGACGGAGAAGTGTCACGGCGCCTGAAAGACCAGGGCAATGGAGGCCCGCGGGGGTGGGGCAGGGACTCGGCTGACATTGAGCAGACCAGGGACCTCCAGCCACTGCATGCACACACGCCACTTGGTTACTTTTTTTAATTTTGCTTTTTTTAAAAGAAAAACATCACCATCCCCCCTCCTTGCACTCCTGCACACATAGGCTTATTTTATAGGTAAGAACAGTTCCCAGGAAAAACAGAGCCTCATTGAAATCTGGGTCCCAGAAGGGCCTAAAGCTGGCTGGCTTGTGTGACCCCCCCCCTCCCCCAGCCCTCCCCTCCAGCCGGCTTCAGTCATCTGAGGCGTGCACCCCCCTGCCAGGTGCATCCTGGTCACTCCCACACATCGGGTTAGGAAGAATGGACCTCCGGTGTGAAATCACAGGCCCAGGCTCCCCGCTGGGCCTGCCAGAATCCTCCTCACAAAGCTGCCTTGCGCTGAGGGGTCACAACACACTCCTCTGGCCGCCCTTTCTGCTGGGTGCCGGCACCCTGTGACTGGGGGCACCCTGGCCAAGCAACCCCATCCGAGTCTGCAACCCTGCTTGAGGCCCCCTGGGAATCCAGCAGGCTTCTGTCTGTGCTCACAACAGAAAAGGCCAAGCAGGCAAGCAGAAGGGCCTGCAAAAATCCTAGCCGGCCACCAGCAAGGACCCCTGATGATGGGCCCCTGGGGAGAGGCTCAATGCGGGACTTCTCTCCTGGAGGGGTGGCCAGGGTGCCAGGCCTGGACATCAGCATTCCTCAGGGGCAAGTATGTGCCATCAGATTAAGTTATGAATCCTCTGCAGAGTGGGAGGGCAAGTGGGCCCTGTGGCTGCTGGAGGAGGGGACAAAATGAGAAGGGGCCATGTTACTTGGGAAACAGCTCTGGGGTAGGCAGTAAGAGCAAGGCCGGGCTCCACAGGGCTTTCCTCTCCAGCAGAAGTCTGCACAGCCACCTAGAGACCTGCCGAGCACCTGCCTCCCCCCACAGTACTCACAGGACCCCAGCTCTGTCCACGTTACAGCAAGGCGCGACCCCACCCCTCCAGAACAGCAAGTCTTCCCCAGGCCAAATGCCACATCAGAGTGTTCCACCCCACAAAGCTCAGAAACAGACTTAACATTTTAAAAAGTCTCCCTGGCAGGCTCTGGCCAGGTAGCTCAGTGGGACAGAGTGTCATCCCGATGTGCCAAAGTTGTGGGTTTGATCCCTGGTCCGGGCACACAGAAGGACTAAGTGGAACAAACTGATGTCTCTCTCTCCAAATTCAAAAAATCAAAGCATAAATAAAAGTAAAATGTCTCCCTGGCAAAGCCAGATGAGCAAAACTATGAAATAAGTGAGGAGCAGATCAGAGGCATTGCCAGGCTTGGCCGAGGACTGGAAGCCACTCGGTCCTTCAAGGCCAAGGCTCTTTTCTTTTCCTTTTTGAACATAATCACAAGAGAAAGTGTTGTTTTTGTTTTTTTTTTTAAAAACCGTTAAAATAAAATAAGTTACAAGATACTAAGTCTCCAAAGCTTCTTGGGGTAAAAATTATAACCTTGTCTAGAGTTTGAGGAAGAGAAAAAGAACAGAGGACACGGGCTGGTCAAGGCCTGAATTTAGTGCGGACTGCCCTCATCACACCTAGGCAATCCAGCGGCACCGAGAAACACCCAAGATTCTGGAAAGGTTGTGATTTGGGTAAAGAGAAGCCTGAGGAAGAGAGCCTGCTGCAAAGCGTCGGAGGGCTCCAGGTTTCCCTCGCAGCGGGCTCTGGGTTCTGCTCTCCTTCCCCATTTGCAGGATTCCCAGCAGAAGTGAAAAGCATCGAAAGAAAAACGGGGCACAGTAAGCCTCTCCTGTCTGCACCTCCGCTAGCGCTGGAGACACGATGCGGCTGCCCCAGCTCGGGAGTTGGGAGGCCTGCACGCGTCCGCTGCAGACTGCGCCGGGCTCGCCGCGCAGGGCCGGCGCGGGTCCGCCGAGCCGAGGCCGAGGCCAAGGCGGGGAACAGGGCGGTCTGGCGGGCGTCAGGTCTGGGGTCTGCATGCGGTGGGGTCTGAGGTCCGAGTGCGCAGCCGGGACCACGTGGTCCTGGGTCGGGTCTGCAGCGGAGCCAGGCGGGGGCTCAAGATCGACTCAGTCCCGAGCGAGCCCGCTTCCAGGATCGGGATCTGAGTCCGCATCCCGGTCGGGGTCGGAGCCACGGTCTGCGCTTGGGGTCCAGGTCTGTGTCTGAGTCCGTGTCCGAATCCGTGTCCTGGGCGCAGCCGTGGTTCGGGGTGGGAGGCCCGGTATGAGTCCGCGTCCGAGGAGGAGCCGGGGTCCGAGCTGCGGGCCGTTTCGGACTCGGAGTCTGAGTCCGAGTTCGTGTTCGGGCGGAGCCTCGGTCCGGGGCAGGAGGCCCGGGTCCCAGTCCGTGTCTGGGGTCCCCTCTGCAGGGCGGCTGGATGGGGTCCGAGAGAACCGCGGTCTGGGGGCTGCAGCTGGGGCGCGTCAGGCAGAGACAGCGATGCGAGCCGCGGCCGCGTCCCAGTCCGAACCCGGAGCTGCGCCGGGGTCCAGGCTCGGGATGTGCCTGCGATCAAGTCAGGGTCTGAGCCCACGCCCGGGGTGGAACTGGGGTCCGAGCTGAGGGCCGTTTCGGAGTCAGAGCCTGAGACCGTGTTCGGGCGGAGCCGGGGTACGAGGTAGGAGGCCCGGTGAGAGTCCGAGTCCGCGTCCGAGGAGGAGCTGGGGTCCGAGCTGCGGGCCGTTTCGGACTCGGAGTCCGAGTTCGTGTTCGGGTGGAGTCATGGTCCGGGGTTAGGAGGCCCGGGTCCCAGTCCGTGTGCAGGGTCCCCTCTGCAGGGCGGCTGGCTGGTTGGGCCCCGAGAAAACCGCGGTCTCAGGGCTGCAGCCGGGGCGCGTCAGGCAGAGACCGCGATGCGAGCTGGGGATCCGCGTCCGCGTCCGCATCCGCGTCCGCGTCCGAACCCCGAGCCGAGCTGCAGGCCAGAGTCGGGATGCGTCTGCATCCGAGTCTTGGTCCGGGACGGAACCCGGGTCGGAGCTGCTGTGCGTTTCGGAGTCCGAGTCCAAGGCCGCGGCCCGGGCTCGCGATCCGAGTGCGCGCCCGGGTGCGCGGCAGCAGCGGCGGCACGCATCCCGAGCGGCCGCGCGCCGAGCCCGGCTCCCGGAGTCTGACGACAGGTCCAAGCCCGAAGCGAAGCGCACGGACCGGGGTTGGGGCCCGTGTCCAGGTTCGTGTCTGGGGCCCGGTACAAGCTGCAGTCAGGGTCCGACACCGAGGCCGGGGCGGAGCGCGGGCCGAGTACCAGTCCAGTCTCCTGCCGAGTCCGCGGCAGCGGCGGCGGAGGCGGCATCTCGGCGATTAACTGCGGGCCGCGCTCGGGTCCGCGCCGGCGTCCGAGTCCGAGTCCGAGTCCGTGTCCAGGGCAGAGCCGCGGTCCGAGCCACGACCCGTGGCCGGGTCCGTGCCCGGGTCCGCGGTGGCGCCACGCGCTGCAGTGAGCCACGATCCACGCGTGGGGGTCTGCGCCCGCGGCAGCAGTCACGATCCACGCGTGGGGTCCACGTCCGCGGCAGCGGTCTGCGTCCGCCACTGTGTCCGCATCCGCGTCCGGGGTAGAGCCGCGGTCCGTGTCCCCGTCCGCGTCCGCGTCCGCGTCCGAGTCCGCATCCGAGTCCGCGTCCGAGTCCGCGTCCGAGTCCGAGTCCGCGTCCGCATCCGCGTCCCCGTCCGAGCCCAGGTTCCAGTCCCCATCTGGGTCCAAGTCCTAGGTGGCGGGCGGCACGCGCCCCAATTAGCCGCAGGCGGGCGGCCCCATTGAGGGCGAACAAAGGGCACGACCCTGGGTCAGGGAGTCGCGGGCCGGCGGCCGCCGCTTTGTTCGCTGCACTGTTTACTTTGCCGAGCGAAGCGCACAATATAGTGACTAAAGCGGATTAGAGGGTCGCGCCCCGGAGGCCTCGGGACCTCCCAGCCGGGCCTCCCGGGCAGTCTGGCCTGCCGCGCGGACCCTGCCCCTCCGGGGAGCCGGGGAGCGGAGGGCCCTGGCCGGCTCACCTGCGCCGCTTGGCGGCGAGCTCGGCTACGCCAAGAGCCTCCCGCCGCCGCCGGCCGTGTGAGCCGACGGGGACCCGCCAGTGCGTCCTGACTGCGCCTGTTTGCAGGACTGCCCTTCCCAGCGCGGCTGGTCCGGGAGCTCATTTTACAGGAAAGCAAACGCCTCTTGCTCGAAGGCTAAAGCATTCTACGTGAGGACACAGATTTTTCCATATTCCAGTACCCTGGAGCATTATGGTGAAAGAGGAAAATTCCCGCCTTTTACTTGACAGAAGCCATGCACCCCTGTGAATCGGCAGGCGACCTAAGGGTCAGAATAATAGGTCGTGTGCAGAAGTCCTGAGAAGTACCGCCGAGGGAAACACTGTTTTTCTGTCTTTTTCTTTCTTTTCTTCCCTCCCTTCCTCCTCTCTCCCTCTCTCTCTCTCCCTCTCTCCTTTCTCTCTCTTTCTCTCTTTTTCTCTCTCTGTCAAGACAACAAATGATGCATATAAATAAACCACTAAGCTTTCCACCGAAAGACCACAGTTTATCATCTGGCATTATGAATTCAAGACCTATACACTCCTCCAATAGAAACTTGCAGAATCTTTGAAATCACCCTTAAAAATGAAGCAGTCGACACAGAAAGCACAAACTCATGACCCAGCACAGGGTCTGAGCAGGGGAGGGTGGCCACCTGACTGAGCGCCTAAGGAGAACGACTTTCCTTTCTCAGTGCCACTGTTTAGAGGGCAAAAGTACTCCTCAGGTTCACAATAAATCTGGAGATTTTTATGCCAGGGTTGTGCAAGAAGTATATTTGGTTAGGGAATTTATGCAGTGTTTATTAATAGGCTACCGATGTGCAAATCTTTTATAAGAGAACGAATAATATTTACTCACTATACGTACTTGTTGGCCTAACGAATATTTCTGCTATGTGCCGTCTACCCACAAGTCCTGAAGCAACATATGCCATTTATCTGTATTTCGACTCACAGACCTTTAAAGAGGATTTCCCCCCCCCCCCCCGCTTATAAAAATGCCATGTGTTTAGAGAAGGCTAAGTCTAAAGTACCAGTGACTTAGGAGTAAAATGTAAAGAAGGACATTTAAGAGAGAGACCATTTAAGTAGTTGGTGTAAAACATAAATAACTCAAGTATAAAATACACGGAAAAAGAAAAATTCACCTCCCTGCCATTATCCAGAAAGAACATTCTTTTTGTATTTCCTTCGAGACAGTCCACACAGGCATGCGATCACGTAATTTGCATGTGCATCTCCTGTTTCTGAAACGTATACCCACATCGTCGTTACAAGTGCTTTGTCAACAGCGTTCTCACAGCGGCACAATATCCCATGATTTTGTTACATGAAAATTACTGCGGGGTTCCCTGTTATTCCAAATTCCTTTTCTTGGAACTGTTTCTGTGCCGTGATGAACACGGCAGCCAGTTGTCTTTCCTGCGAACTTTGTCTGCCGGGACATCTACTGCTGAGGATGTTGAAGCCACTGCGTATTCTAAGGGGGTTCCGGCAGACTCCGCAGATTCCCCTTCTCCTATCAGATGTGAGCTCGGAAATTCTAGAATCCCCCTCGGCTCACATGTGCTACAGAAGGCAACACGGAAGTCAGCTCCTTCCCCGCCAGAGGCCTGGGCATGGGGAACATGACAGATTTGCGGGGCCCGCTGAGGAACACGCCCGATTGCGACATGGCGCGTGGGGACTGTGCGGGCCGACCTCTGCCTCCGAGTCACTTGGCACCAGCCTCGACCGCTTGGTGGCTTCGGGTCAGGACCATAAGGCGTTCGGAACACCTTGGAAACAGTATCTCAACCGCTCGATGAAGCTTTGCCCGGCTGAGAAGTGGCACCTTTGATTTGGTAAAAGCAGTCCTCTTTGCTGAGGCTTCTGACCTCAGACTGACTCCTCACTGGGCTGCGGGGGGCCTGCTGCCCTCCCACCTCCCTGCCTGTCCTGACGGGCCCTTCTCCATCTCCTCCGTTAGGCCGCGCCCCGCACGCCCTTCTCCCCATGCCCGATCAGCCTGCAGGCCGGGCTCTGCCGTGGGGCTGTGCTGGCTGTCTGTCTGTCTGATGCCACCAGCCTGAGGTCTTCCCCCCCAACCCCCTACACCAGTGCCTGCCTAAAGGAGGCGACCTGTGGGCCAGTGAGAGCAGGGCGCCCCGCCACAGGCATCACGGAGTTATCTGAAAGTAGATGCTCCAAGAATCGGCAGGGCCGAGAGGAAAGGCCACACGTGTACGTGAGGCCACAGCTTTACTGGGAGGAAGAGGAACGGTTTTTCCCTTACATGCATTTGCTGCATTTTCCAAATTTTCTACGAGTTTCTATTGCTCTGATAATTAGAAAATGTTCCTGTTAGTGATGCAACTGTATTTCTTACACGTCAAATAGATCTAATTCCTTATAAGAATAAAATGAACTACTGTTGATGAGTTTATATGAATAGTTATAATCATATATTGCCGGGAAAGTTATGAAGATGATGATGGTAGTTCACGTGCGTCTAGCGCTTCACCCTTCAGAAAAACACTTTCAAATAGAAAATGAAACTGGGCAGCTTCGCTAGGCCACATACTGGCTGCCGCTGTCAGGTCCGCCCCACAGCCCTTGATGTTGGGCTAGGACGGACACTGGCCTTTCTCCTGTGAAATCTGGGAACCTGGGTTAGGGAGGCTTTGCATCTC
The DNA here is from genome assembly GCA_007922815.1 of Macrotus californicus. Taxonomy (NCBI): domain Eukaryota; kingdom Metazoa; phylum Chordata; class Mammalia; order Chiroptera; family Phyllostomidae; genus Macrotus; species Macrotus californicus. Next base: position 651,947 of record VMDR010000019.1, read on the forward strand.
CCGTGTCCCCACAGCGGCGTCTAGCCCTCCCATCCCGGCACCCTCCTGCCGGGGAGACATTTCCCCGGGGGAGCGAGCGTATTTCCTGGCATTCCAAAAAAATTCTTTTCGTTCCTGGAGGGGGGCCTGCAGCCGGGGTGCAGCGGCAACGAGTGAAGATTTTGTTAGGCGTGCTTTGAAACAATGCTATTTGCACGGGGTCCAGGTATCTCCTGAGAGGGATGCTCCCGAGTCCGGGGGGACCCTGGGAAGCGGCCCGGCTGAGGTGGGACGGTACCGCAGCCAGGCAGGGCCCATCTTTTCCGCAGGATGACATGAGAGCCAAATGCCGCACTCTTCCTGGGAGGGAACCAGCACGCAGAGGAGGGTGATTCGTGCTCACGCCGGTGGAACCTCTCGGCTCAAGTCTGCCGCAGAAGGAGGCATCTGCCGGGGCGGGAACGTGCATTTCCTTATCTTATTTATTTATTTTTTTACAGTGGGCCATTTACAGCCCCTTGATAACCACAGATGGGAACAAATCTACAAATCAAATGCGTTTGATCTGAAGTCTCTTTCTTTAAAAGTGAGTGAAAAGGCGAGCCAGCCGGCAGTTTTCTACTGTAAAAGGCAATTTCTAAATTTGGTTTTTGAGGGGGGGAAAGAAAAATTTGTCCTCCAGCTTGAAGATCCAAGGGCTCTCAGAATGCGAGCACGATACACCACTCTTTGTGCTGAAATCATCTTAACCGGTTTAAAATAAATCAGAACAAAACGATGAGGACTGAGCATATGTCTCCCATCACCCGCCGTCTGCAGACGGCCGTGGGACGCTGCACGCAGCCCGTGTTCCGCCAAGAGCAGGGGGACAGGCCCCCCGCTCGCGTCCGAGGATTCGGAACAGGGAGGCACAAAGCCCAGGGAGCAAACAGACCCTAAGCTTTTTAGATTCCCAAGACAGCCTCAGTTTTAGACAAGGAGTAAATTATAAACTAAATAATTCTAAAATGTAATCAACAGGTAAGATAAATAAATTGGGGACATTTATTCCCTCCGAGAAAAATGTCTGGCCCTTGGAGTTTTTGAGCCGTAACTCGGGGTCAGGGCGGGCGGGGGGCACTTTTTAAAAAGACCTTCTCTGTGCTTGCCCTCCCACACAGGCCAAGGCAGACCACCCCTGCCTTCTAAAACACACGCCGCTTTGCTTTAGCACCAAGAAGCCGAAGTGCAGAATCTCTGCACGGATAATTCTTAAATTAAGGAGAGAGTTGGTGAGCTGTGTTTTTTTGCCTTTTGGGGGGCAGTTACCTTCTCCACGTGTTAATAATTTAACTGTCAGATCACAACAAACAGCTAATTCCGCCTCTGGATTGCGACCCAGAAGGGGAGATTTTAATCGTAACTGCTAGATAGCAAATGCCGACAGGAGCCCTGCTTTCAAAGTGTCCCCAGACGGGGCTGGGGACATGACTAATTTATTTTATCTTCTCCATCTATCTAGGCACAGGATTAAAATATTTATATCAGTCTGTTCGCTTTAAAACAGGCAGTGCGGGCACCAGCTTCAGGGCTCCTCCTTAGTTTTTGCAGTTTGGGCTTCTCATTGTTTCCAGAAACGCACGGCCCTCGCATGGTGGACGCTCCCAAGCGCTGCCGAGACCTTCGTGCGGGGAGCCCGGCAGGCTCGGCTTGGCTCTCAGCTCATCCGAAAGCCCTTCCTCAAGCTGAACAAACAGCCCCGGTGACGACCCGGGGCGGACGCCTGTTTCCCAAGAGGAGCCAGTGAAAGAAACCTTGCAGGCACGAGCCCAGCTTCTAGAAGGAGCCTGCCTCTCGCCAGCATGGCTGATGGAAATGAGAGCCTGGCAGGGGCGCCAGGTAGGTAGTGGGCAGCAGGGGGTTAATCGGGCAGTGGGGAGGGGTCCAGACAAACAGCCCGGCAGGGACGGGAAGCCGGCAGGGGAAGTCGGGCTGCAGGGCCAAGCCGGGCCGGGCGCAGACACAGGGAGCTCTGTCTGCCTGCCTGCTGCCCGGCACTGTGACTAACCGCCCCGCTATTGTACCCTGAAGCCAGCCCTTTGTACCCGTACCCCTGGTGTCTGGGAGCACCGTGGAGAGGCCTGTGCAGCAGTCGTCCCTCGCCCTGGAAACTTACAGCCTCAACACCCATCCATGCAGCTCCCAGGGAGGGCTGCGGGGGCGGGGGGTGCCTCCTGGCCGGGGGAAGCATCCAGAGAAAAAGCAGCAGAAAAACAGTCTCCCAACCCTGGGGTGGGGGGGAATGGGGGCCGCTGAGCCTGCACGCCTCGAACACTAGTCTCTCTCCACGAGCCACATGAGGCCACTGAGCCTTTGAAATGCGGAGTCTGTGAGCGACCGAGATGTACATCTAAAACACATTCCAGATTTCAAAGACACGGCATGAAAAAAAATGTAAGATATCTCATAAATAATTTTGTATTAATTACATACTGAAATATATATATATGTGTGTGTGTGTGTGTGTGTGTGTGTATATATATATATATATATATATATATATATATATATATCAGATTACATAAATGGTATTATGGCAGTGAATGTCATCTATTTTCACTTTTTAAAAACTGTGGCTGCTGGCACTTGTTAAATTGCAGATGCCAGCCCTGGCCGGTGTGGCTCAGGTGGGTTGGGCATCATACTTAAAGCGAAAGGTCGCCAGTTTGATTCCCCATCAGGACACGTGCCTGGGTTGCAGGCTTGGTCCCCGGCTGGGGCACATACGGGAGGCAACGGATCGATGTTTCTCTCTCACGTCAATGCTTCATTCCCTCTCTTTCTCTCTCCTTTCCCCTCTCTCTAAAAATAAATAAAATCTTTTTAAAAACTGCAGAGGCAGCTGTGTGTGAGGCTCCTGGCATGTTTCTTCTTCACAGAGCTGCGTCGGACTGTGGGTAGGGAAGGCTGTGAACTGGCCCGTTGGCCCGCTTTCTACCCGGGAGAAGGTGGCTGGAAGAGGCCACCACGTATCCCTGCCCGGTGACAACCCACACCCAAGGGCCAGGAATCTGAGGCCCTCGAGGCCACATATGACCTCAGCCTCGTTGTGGAAATTGAGTCTCGCACACCCACGTGTCTAGGAGCCCTTTGGAAAGCACATGTGTGCACAGGAACACATGCAGAGGCGAGAGTCCTGTGTCGGCCTGTCCTGGCTGCCTTTGGAGAAGCCACATTCACAGGGCCCCTGGATGGCCCCCAGAGGACCCGTGGAACCGGATCTGGGACAGGCTGGCCCAGCTGGGACCTCGTCACAGCCTTTGTGGCCCGGGCACTTCTGCCGTTGTCACCGCTCCGGCCAGAAATGTCAGAAATGCCTCTGACTGTGCCGGTGTGAGGAGGAATGCAATCCAGGCTGAATTCATTTTTCTATGTTCATTATGATTATAGCCGTTCTTTATTCTGATTTTAAGAAGCACTAAAATTAAAACACATTCACAAGCCCTGGGCCCCGTGCCTCGCCAGACCATCCTGCCCAGCACCCGCGCCCGCTGCCTGCTCTGCATCCTGACCCCGGAGGCGAGGTGCCTCCCCTCCGCATTCGGGAGGCACCGGCCCCTCCTCCACTGACCAGATGACCCTCCTCCCTCTAGAATGCATTCCTTAACTCCTGCCCTGAACGTGCCGTGTGTGAAGCCTCCACCAGATGCCAAAATACTCCCCGTATTATTTTTTAAACAGCAAAATCCGTCATGAGAGAGGCACAGGATCCCAGCATGGCTGAGGGCTCCAAGTTGGGGGGAACCAGGGCCCCACAAGCACAGCTGGGGTCACTGACCAGATGCCAAGTCACCACATTCAACACCAAAAGACAAGCCCGCCAAGCACGCGTGACAGTGACATTAGAGGCGATGTTACTGTGCCTATTGGTCCACCACGTGCCAGCTCTGTGCAGGCCCAGGGCACCCCCGACCTCCAGTCCTCAAATCCCTGCACCAGGCCCAGCCTCTGGATGGGGCTGCCAAGGAGGCTTGGCTGCCCAGCATGTCCCAGAAAGAGGCCTCAGGAGCTCCGGCCAGTCCCCTCTCGCAGTGCCACCGTGCCAGGCCTGGGCCCAGACCCTGCTGGGGAAAACCTCGGTGCAGGAGATGGTTAAAATTCTGCATCCTTTTTGCATCCGCCTCTAGAGGAAGCACTGCTTTTTTTTTCCTCCCAAGCAGGAGGAGTTAAAAAAAAAAAAAGCTGAGAGCAGCAATTTGCAGGCCTTGGGATGTTTTTCTCCTTGACAGCCCTGGGCCCCGCCTCGCTGGGCCTTCCTCCGCCCACGGCCACAGCTCCGTGTCTGCGTTCCTGCCTGGGCCCCTTGCGTGCTCCCTGGGCCTCCCCTCGGCTGGTCCAGAGGGAGGGGGGAAGGGAGGGAGGCCGGGAGGGAGGGAGGCCCGCTGGAGGTAGCGGCCAGGCCGGGCACTGCCCTGCTTTGTGCCCGCTCCGTGCGGCCGCTCTCCCCCTGCAGGCCTGTCCGACCCGCCTCACCACCTGCTGCCCGCCCAGTGCCCACCCTGCACCCACCCTGCACCCGCCGGGGTGCCCTCACCTTCTGGGGCCCGGCCTCCGGGCTGGGGTGCTGCATGAGCCCAGGGCGCCCGGCCACGTCCTCGGCGCTGCCGCCGCTCGCCCCACCCTGCTGCCCGAGCGCGGCGGCGAGCCTGGCATCATGCCAGGCTGCCTGGGAGCCCAGCCCGGGCGGGGGGGGGGAGGGGTGCGGCAGTGCCAGGGGAGGGAGAGGCCCAGATGCCCGGCCGGCCCACAGGGCCTCCCCCTGCCTCCAGCCTCCTGAGTCCCATAAAGGCACAGACAACACCAGCGGTTTAGTCAAAACAGTCCTGTGCAGGGGCTGGAGCCCAACAAAAGCCTTATTTATTTATTTAGTTCACACACTCAGATAAGGGGCCGCCTTTGTGCACACAATTTCACACGCACCAGAAAGGAGGGGTGCCACCGCACTCCCGCCTCCGGAGCCTGGGCAGCCACTGGGCACACGGGAACTGTGACTCCTGGCCTGGGCATTTCCATATTTAAATTGGGCAGCAGCATATGATTAATTAAGGAGGAAAAAGGCAAAAAGGAAGAGAAGTGGTGGGGGTGGAGAGCCGGATGTTCTGGGCAGTGCAACGTGCCAAGGTGCCCTCTGAGGCTTAACTCCCCCCTTGGTGAGCATGTGGGCTCCAGGGGGTAGCTTGGAGGGAGCACGAACCCTGTCCCTGCTAAGCCCAGCCTTGGGGTGCACACCCTCACCCGCCTTCATGTATCCAGTGCCACCCCAAGAACACTCTTGTCCTGATTTCCTTACTCGGAGCTGCTCAAGTGGGCCGTGTGAGGCTGGGAAAGGGACACCCCACTCCAGCTGGGACAGACTGGTCCCGGTACCCTCCCCGTCACACAACCCCAGTGTGCAAGCTGCCAAGAGGCCCTGCTGTGGCGGGGGGGGGAGCATTCCAGACCCCTCCACACTCACGCAAGCCCCTGCTGAGGGTTGCCCCCAGCCCTCTGCCCCTGGGATCAATCACCGGGCCTGTTCTGGGAACAGGGCCGGAAGGCCTGCCACCCTTCTGGAAAGAGTCAAGGGCTGCAGCCAAGTGAGAGCCAAGAAGTGTGGTATCACTGGAGGCAGGCGGTGGATTTAGGGGCCAGCCACCACCAAGCCTAGGCCCTGCCCCCTGTGGCCTTGAGCAAGTTACCTGGCCTTTCTGGGCCTCAGTTTGCCCACCTGGAAAATGGGGGCAACGGTGCCCACTGTGCCTACCCCGTGGGGCTGAGGTGAGGAAGAGTGACTCCTGGTTGAGCAGAGAACCTGCCTGAGTTCCCAGAACCCCTTCCCTTAAGATGAGTCGGGGGTGGGGCCATGGGCCTCTGGCAGGAAGTTCCTAAGAACAGCCCGTGCTCCCTCGGCAGGTGGACAGAGTTACGGGCCTGTGAGAGAGGCCCAGATCACCCAGGTGGGTCCAATCTAATCTAATCTCATCCAATCTAATCTAATCTCATCCAGTCTAATGCATCCTTACCCCTGGAGGCCCTCTCCCAGCTGCTGCCAGAAAGGGACTTGCCACACCTCTCCAAGGATGGAGGGAGGGGCCAGGAGCCAAGGAATGGGGCGCCCAGAACACGGTTCCACACTGGAGCCTCCAGGAGGGGTCAGCCAGCACCTCGATTTGAGCCGTGAGACATTTCAGACTTCCAGCCTCCAGGACTTTGTCACGACAAACTCACACTTTGGAGCCACTACAGAGTGAACTGGCGGGCCACCTGCCCTCCCCACACTCGCCGGAGGCCTCTGAAGGACACTTCGGGGCTTGGCAGGCCTGCCACCCATGCTGCCCATCTGTGGGAGGCGGGCAGCGTCAGCAGCCCTCACCCTCGCCCCTGGGAACCTCAGGTAGCGGCCAGATCCCCTGCAGAGCCCTCCTCTCCGAAGGGGACCCTCCTCAACCCCTTCTCCTCCTCCTGCTATCCTTGCCATCTATGGGGCGTCCCCTGTGAGTGGCACCATGCTAAGGATTCTCTCACCCATTCCCAGCTTGACGGTCGAGGCAGCCCGACCCCCAAATCCTGCCCATAGTTTGGTGGCACGTGGGGCCATCATCTCCTTCATCATCACAAGCATGTCCTTCCCACAACAGGACAGGCAGGATGTCCTGGGGCCAGCGCCTCTGCCTACTGGTCTGTAAAGGGGGCTGGTGACAGCCCCTCACGGGGCTCTGAGGGCAGGGCTGGCCAGAGCGGTGTGCGCAGTGAGGACTCACTACTTCCCAGTCAAGTCAGCTCCAGGGAGGGTTGGGTTTTCCTCTAAAACTGAGAAGATATCAGGCAGCCCTGGCCGGTGTGGCTCAGCTGGTTGGGAGCGTCATCCCTTGAACGGAAAGGTCATGGGTTTAATTCCCAGTCAGGGCGTGAATGAGAGGCAACTGATCGATGTTTCTCTTCCACATCAATGTTTCTCTTCCCTCTCTTTAAGATCAGTAAGCACGTCCTCAGGTGAGGATTAAAAAAAGAAAAGATGCCAGGCTATTCCCTCAGTGCTGCCGCTGCACAGGGGGCTGGGGGCTGAGCCCCTGGCCCAGGTGGAATTCAGAACAGACTCAAGAAGCTTCTGGAACCTACAGGTCTCCCTAACAGCCTTCCTTCCCTCAGGAAATAAGCAGAGATGTGCACACAGACATTCCTCAAAGTGTTGCTTATAACAGGGAGAACAGCAAATCGGCGGAAACAGTCCGAGTCTAAGAGTAAAGAGCTAGTTGAGGAAATCCATTAAATGGAATATTAAATAGTCATTAAAAATCAACTCGCAGAACAGTATCTTCTGACTTACAGAACGAGTTGTGACAAAGCATTTAGTGGAACCAGCAGAAGATAAAATGATACATATAATAAGATGCTAAGATGCTCATTTTTTATTCAAATTATGCTTTTCATAGAGGCTGGGTGAAGGGTTCCCGCTGGCTGTTTCTGAGGGCAGTTGCACAGGTGACCACCAACTTTTCCCTTCCTCTACGTGGATTGAAGATGTTCTAAAATTAGCACGTGACATCAGTAATGGGAAAAAACATTCCTTGCAAAAGAATGGTCGTGCCTCCTCAGTGGAGCTGCCTGCGGGGGCTCCCGAGCCTGGGCACGTGGCTCGGACACGTGCGAGGGACAGGGCCAGCATGCTGGCTTCGGGACCTGGTAGCCACGCGGGGTCTGCCTGCAGCAAGGTCCTGTACTCAGAGGCGCCCGAGCTTGGTTTTAATGCTCTGTTGTAACCGTCTTGAAATTCTTGATCACTTTTGATGAAGAATCAAAAGAGCTGCACATTTTTAGTTTGCACTGGGCCCTGCCAACGAAGGAGCTGGTCCAGGCCCGGAGCCCCGGGCTCTGGACATCGGGACCTTCCTTCCCAGTTTCCTAAACGCAGTACCAGCTTTTGGTACTACGTGTGCTTTAGCTCCCACTCCAGGATTTCCTCTCTTCTTCTCCTTGCCGCCTGCGCCGTTGGCAAAAATGGGAAACGAGGCTGGTTTGTAAAAACACACTCCGATCACTCGCAGCCCTTTCCCTGGAGTCTGAAACCAGCCCCTCATCACGTTTTTTGGAGCTTCTCACCAGGGGTGTGTTTTCGCCGGTAAAACCAGATGCCACTGCTGTGGACCAGTCCCACATCTGGTCCTGCCGGTGAAGACTTGGGCATCCCTAGGAAGCTTCTCCTACAGCTTCTGCAGCAACACTGCCAGAGAGGTGGTGAGCTGCTCCTCTCTGGGGGCATTCAACAGAGGCTGCACACCCAGCAGCAGGAGCACTGTGCAGAAAACACCATCTCGGAATGAAAAATTAATTCGGAAAGCCTCATCCTGGCATTATAAGGTCACAGGGAATCCAGCAGCTCCGCAAGGAAGGGCCTGTGTCAGACTTAACTCTACATCCGAAGCGCTCAGCGCAGGGCTACAGCCAAAGGGGAGAGGCTCGGTGACTTCCTTTTAGGATAAGAAAGGAACCGCAAGACTGGGGAGACGCAAGGCATTGCAAGTTGACGTGAGATGCGGGGGACCAATTCCTGAGCTGCCCCGGAAGCAGGTGAAGTATGAGAGAGAGGCCAGGGCCCACGGCCCGCCTTGAAGGCAGTGAATGAACAGCAGCTAACCATTACTGAGTGCCTACTGTGTGCTGGTGCCACACTGAGCGTTCACACAGGTCTCACGGTTCCCCCAATATTTGACTGGAGTGAGGCAGTCGACACCTCAGAGAGGGGAGGTCACTGTCCCTGGGCCACTGTGCAGGCAGGAGACAGTGGGAGGGCTGGGGCGCAGGCCCGGCCCCACCGAGTGGTAGCCCTGCAGCTCAGTGCCCAGCCTGCCATGACTTGTAGAGACTCTACGTCCTGGGAGGCGAAGGAAGGTCAAGTTCAGGTTCACTTTCTGCATCCCACCTTTCCTTTGGCCCACACGAGCACCGGACACAGCTGGAGCAGGCATGGGGGCTTCCCAGAGGGTCTGCAGAGAGGGCGATGGGACCCCTCATTTGGGGAGACTCTAACTTCAGATTGGCTTAGGTAAGCAGATCTGGTCTGAAAGAGGCAAGCCAGCCTCAGCCACCTGGAGCACTCGGGGCACGGAAACCAACATGTCCCCATGATGTGTGGGTACAGGAGGTACAAACTCCGGTCCCTCCCTGTGCCCAAGATCTATGGGGCTTCCTTCTGAAGCTTGGGCTGGAGTAGGGGCACTCTGAAACCTGCCTCTGTTTTAACACTGACCGGCTCCTGTGCATGAGGCATCGTGGCCTGTGGGCCACGGGCCAGGCTAGACCCAAGGGTCTCCTCGGCCTTGAGGTGTTCCCAGTTTTCGGACCTCCCGTGCACAAAGCTGGGTTTCCTTGCCCTGCAGAGTCAGAAGCTCTGGGACCTTCGGCATTCACCCTCTCGGCAGCAACTAGCAGGAGCTGATGTGTGGGCTCCCTTGAGGGACTGGGCTCTCTCTTCACACCGTCCAGCAAACTCTTGGTCGTGCCCCGCCTGGCCCACCTGGCCCCGGCGGACTGCCTGTTTGAGGTCTCTACTGGAGTGGCCAAGGTACAGAGGTGGTGACCTACCCAGGTCCCGGCTGACCCGCACCCTCTCGCTGCCGTGTGGACACTCCCTCCCCACCCTGCAGCCTCTCACTGAGCAGGCCTTTGAGTGCAGGGGCCATGGAGGAGGTTAGGGGTGGACTCTGGAAGGTTGGGGACCCTGCCACTGCCAGCCAGGCAATCCCTGCTGTGTTTGGGGACCATCCAGTTAAACTCAGACCCCCAGGCCCAGGCCCAGGATAGCAAGCACTCTGGGAGCTTCCGAGGGTCTGCCCCCACCCGGGCTGGGTGGTTTCCCTCCGCCAGAGGTGTCCCCCAGGGACCAGGCGGTGCACAGCAGCAGAGGGAGGGAGGTGGGTGTAGAGAAACCAGCTGGGGGCAAGGCCTGAGCCTGGGCCTGTGGGCAGAGGCAACGGGATGTCCTTGTCACTGCTCTCCAGGGACAGGGCTCCACAGTGCTGGACTCTCTGTCCTCCCCAGACACTGACCACAGCTGCCATGTTGTGTCCCCAAGTTCCAGTCTCGGCGGCGTGGTGGCGTGACGGTGTGGCTTCCCTGGCACACTTGCCCCAGGCAGAGTGATGGGGTGGTGGGCGCCAGGGGTCCTGCTCAGGAGAGTCACCCAGGTCTTCTTCAGGGAAGCCACACAGGCAGCCCAAGCCCCCAGGACCTGCTCCCCTGGCAGTGGATGAGGGCCTGGCTGGGCAGGTGGGGGCCCCTCGCCCTCGCAGGCCTTGGACCTCCTTGGATGCCCCCGAGGCCTCGGATGGTTAGCACCTGAGAGCCCATTGGCACGGGTGCCCCATCCTTCGCTCCAGCCAAAGGGGGCGGCGCGCCGGACAAGGGGAAAGAAGAAAGCCAGAGCGAGCTTCGTTCCCCTTTAAGAGCCCAGATGGCCGCCGCCCAGACCCGGCAGCCCGGGGGAGGGAGAACGGGGGGCAGACGCCCTCTCGAACTTCCCGAGTCTTTGTTCCGAGGAGGCCGGCGCGCCCGCCCCGGGGCGCCCCCTCCCGGCCCGAGCCCCGCACCCCGGCCTGACCAGGGCCAGACTCCGCCGGTCGTGCCGCGCCCCGCGCGAGGGCGGGAGAGCAAGTGCCGCTTACCAGGTTGTCCCGGTCCCCGCGGCCGGCGGCGGTGGCAGCGCAGTCAAGTTCACGTCTGGCCCGCGGACTGTCCGAGGTCCGGGAACAGCCGGACCGGGCTAGGCCGCGAGAGGTCGCGGCCTCGGGTCACCGCCGCGCCCAGACCGGCCCGGCCCGGCGGCACCGCGGTCACCCCGGCCTCGCGACCCCAACTTTCCGCACAGTCGCGGAGCTGGAAGTTTCCGGGCTTCGCGGGCGCTGGGCTGGGTTTCGGCAGCGACGTCTGAGCTTGGCAACAAAGAGGGAGCGCGGCTGGGAGAGGGGAGCGGAGAAAGACAGACGGTGGAGCCAGGGCGGCCGCTCAGGCGTCCCAAGGACGGGGAATTCCACCCAGAAGCTTTGGGGCTTGTCTTTTCTTAAGGGGCAAACAACCACCCCACTGGGGCTGGGCCCGTCCCTGGGCTCTGCCCCTCGCTGAGGCACACTCCTCGGGCACGTGCCTGAGTTACAGCCCATGCCAAAACACTTGGGCAGTTTTGAGGGGCAGATGGGAAGACCCGCACAAGATGCTCCCTGAAAGGTGGCTGACGCTCAGGGCAGATCCCCACGGCTGGCTGCGGCCCAGTGCTTCCTCTGGTCTCACCCACTCGGTACAGGAGGAGTGACAACCCTGGGTTCCTGTTCCAGAGCCAGGGACAGTAGGACCCTGGGTGTCCAGGGTCCTGGGGATGCATCAGGGGGATCTGAGTGGTGGCCCATCCAGGGCAGAGACTGTGAGGGCACTTCCAGCTCTAGAACAGGAGCTGAGAGGCACAGGGCATCGAGCTGCCCATTGGCCGTGAGAGGCTCCTACACTGGCCTGTGTCTGTTGGTCTATCCATCCTTCCCTGCAAAATATGTTGATGGAGAAAACACCGGGTCCCAGGCCTGACTCCAGAGGCTGTTTCGGGCTGGGAGGGTGGGGCTGTTTGTTTTTTAAAGAAAAATGAGCAAGGGGGCTGGGGAGGCCAGGATGAGGGATGCAGTGGGTGAGGGGAAGCAGGGAAATATGTTGCTTCTTGTTCCCCAAAAGGGGGGGGGGTGATGCCTCAGAGTGCGGGAGAAACTGTCCCTGAGTGGGAATGGATTTTCCCTTCCAATGACATCTCCAGTGAGACCCCGCCTGCAGTGGGTCCAGACTTCCACATGTGGTCCATGGAAGAGGCTGCAGCCCTGGGGGGCCCTGGTGGCACTGCTCATCCACCTGGAAGCTCCTGGAGCCTGACGTGAGGAGCTAGAGAGGGAGGCAGGCAGGCCAGGCCCAGGACTGGCAGGAGCAGCACGTGGAGCTGGTGTTCGAAGCCTCAGATGCTGGTCAGCTGACCTGCAGAGGCTGGCATTCCCCCCCACCCCGGCCACCGTGCCCACAGTGGGCCTCGCCTGGGGGACAGTCCCCTGCCAGTGGGTGCTCTCCCAGAGGATGTGGGACGAGGGTTCTGACGGTGTCTCCACAGGAGAAAGCTTAGGTGTCAGCTCGCCTCCTTTCTCCCGAGACCAAGACTGGTCACCCATGCCTGCTCCAGCAAACCCACTACAGCTCCGTGACTCTGGGTGTCAGGGGAGACATTTCATGAGCATGTGTGGTAAGTGTCCCTCCTTGCAGAGGGAAGCTCGTCATGGGACCTGGCCCTTTCCGGGGAAGGGAGTGTGCCTGCTCGCTCCCATGGTGTCCTCACCAGGCCTCCATTCCTGCGCGGCCGCCACTTTATTTTCTGGACTGGAAGGCACACGGGGACCACACCTCTTCCTGAAGCTCAAATCCTTGTGTTTCTGGCCCCTGGCCACCAGTGTCCCTGCCTCACAATTTCTAACCCTTCCCTGACGAGGGGGCCTGCTTTTTTGTTTTGCCGTGGGCCCTGAAAATCATGTAGCTGAACCTTCCTTTGACATTGGTTAGCAGGATCAAAAGGTCTGAAAAAATGATTTATACACACACTGTTTACTGAATTCTGTTTACGGAAATAATTCCAGGTTCAATGCAAACAAGCCAGAAATGTTTTCATCAAAGATCACTGCTTTTAGGAAAAATGTGCACCTTGAAGAGGCAGGATGTTGTTATGGAAATAACACATTCTGAGTCAGAAGCATCCACGCTTGGCCCCCAGCTCTGCCATGTGGGTGCCCTGTGCCGGCCGACCCAGGGCCTCGGTTCCCGGGTGCCGGGGTCGGGGGGGCCGACAGCTCCCACCTGCGGGGTCCTCTGAGGAGCCAGGGTGGTGGGAGAGTTGAGTAGATGTGGCACATCCAGGTACTCAATCAAAAGTGCTCTTGGTTGTCACGGTTGTCATTTGACGTGAAGGCTCAGGTGCAGACTGACTACTTTTAATGTCAGTGCATTTTCTCTCTTCTAATTATTCAGGTAATGCACAATGTCATACAAAATTGGGGGTGCAGAGGGAGGGAGGGAGGGCAAGCAGGGGTTTCCCTTTTAGTCCTTTTACTTCAAAGCCTTTGACCCGTCATGCTACAGTCTGGTTGGTCTGCAGCGACATAAACAGGCACACAGATACATTACACTTTTTAACTTTTTTATTTCACATCATTTGACTTATTTTTCAGTGGAAACCCTGGCAAGGCCCACCTGAGAATCTGAGCAGGACTAGTGACCTGCGGGTCGTGAACTAATTCCAAGTGGCCACACCTGGCCTCTGGCATTGCATGCAGGTACAAACCTCCAGCCTGTACCACCTGTTCACAGGGACCGTACGTGCACGACGCCCAGCATCACAGAAGCGCCGGTGATGAAAACCCCACGTCGCCAATCTCCTTAACCTGCTGCCGCCTCATCTTTCCCATTTGTGTCTTGGTTCAAAAATATATATTTTAACAGTTTGGAGCTCTTATTTTTAATTTCCACAGTCTGTTGTAGAATCTGCTCAGTCAGGGAGGGGAAGGGATCGTACCTGTTGGGTCTCCTCCACGGCGGCCTTTCGAGGCCAGCTGGCTAGAGGGAAGGGGCCAGGGGAAGGCGTCTGACGCTGGGCTCCCAGCAGCTCCGAATGGTGCAGGCAGAGCCCTATCCTCAGAGAAGCTCACTCCACATAACCACTAACCCCGCTGCCAGGTGCCCTGGATGTGCAGCAGGTTCTCGGTCGCACCAGAACCCAGAGCAGACAGCAGGTGGAGGGAAGACACAGCCGCCCCCCCTCCCCCCACATCTGCACTGCCTTAACGAGCTGTTTGGGCTCCATGCTCCCAGGACTGACGCTTGCAGGCGGGAGAACCCGGGCCTGGGCGCAAGACTGAGCTTCAGTGGCTGCCAGCTGAGTGGCTCTGAGCAAGTCACTCTCTCAGTTTCCCCAGATTTGGAGACGGAGGTGGTGGTAACAGTGGCCCCAACCTCATAGGGCCATGGCGCACTGTAGCTCAGAAGTGCACAGGGTCTGCCTATCCCCCAAGATTCCCAGTCCCAGCAAGTCTCACTGAGGCGGTCTCCTCTGGCAGGGAAAGATCCCCCACCCCATCCCTCAACTGGGGCAGGCGGGAGGCTGGCACCCTCTGGAGGCCTGTGTGGAGCCCAGGGTCCCGTCACTCCAAATGGGACCCCCAAACTGGCCCAGTGGGCACGGCAGCCCCTGAGACTGACACCACCCAGAAACCACAGAAATGGGCCAAAGGGCCAGGAAGGAGTCTGCCCCTCTCGCCCTACTGCCGCCTGTAGGGCAGGTCCCTCTCCATGGACTCCGTGTCCCGGCCGCCCTGTCCTGGAGCCCAGCCGCGAGTCTCTGGCTGGCTGGAAGAAAGGAAAAGAGATATGTCTGTCTTTATTTCATTTTGCTAGAGAAAATTTGGAAATACAGAAAATAGCAAAATTACCCACAAGATAATCACTGGGTACATTCTGTCAGAAGTCCTTCTGGTACAGTCTCCAAACCGCACACACAGAGGCGATGCGCGCGTGACCACGCTCTCGGTCACTTCCGGGGCTTTCTGGCACGTTGTGAGCATTCCACACCATTCAGTACTATTCTCTACAGAATTTGAAAAATAAAACTTAAAACACCAATTCAGTTTTCAGATCGACTTTACGGAGGAATAATTTCCAAGTAGTAAGGTCCCTTTCCCTGGTGCTGTGGGGTGACTTGTGACAAATGCACACGCCCTGTAACCACTACCACAATCAAAAAAGAAAACATCCCCCCCCAGTGTCCCCTATGGCCCCTTCAGGTGGCCCCTCCGCGGCCCCAGGGCCCGCCATCCGAGCCCCACCTGTGTCACAGTTTTACCTGCATTACGGGGGGTCCGAGTAGGAGCTCCTCCTCCGCAGAACTCACCCTCATCCCGTGGCTGAGTCGATCACAGTGCCTTTGGTACTGACCTGATATCCCATCCTATGCCCAGCTCGCTTTACCTGCTCCTCTGTTGGTGGACAATAGGGTTGTTTCCGGTGGTTTGGCCATTGTGAATAGAGGTTTGTGAGTGCTGATTTTTCAAAAAAATTTTACCCAGCATTGTCACTGGCCTAGGTTGAGGCCTGGCCACCCAGTGGGCGTGGCCTGTGATTTCGAGCCTGGAGCCCCGAAAGCCAAGGAGCAGCCCAACCCATGGGTGGGTTAGAGCTCATCACTGCTGTGGGACATGCAGTCCCTTCAGAGGCTTTGCTGTTATGCGTGACGCTGCCTGGACTGTCTTCATGCTGAGGCCCCCCTGAGCGGCCGAGCTGCCTCCCTGAGGGCGCACTCCCAGAGGCGGAAATGCCAGGTCCAAGGGCATCCATGTCGGTAAGGCCCTCACCACACAGCCAGGACATTTGGGTATTCTCAGACCCACTCTTCTGCATTTGCCCCTCCTGAGAAGGAGGGTAGGCATTGTGATCCCCACTGTTCAGATGGGGACGCCACAGGCTGCAGTGACCAGTCAGGGCCCGCACAGCTGGTGAGGAGGGACAGGGAAGAGGAAACCCAACCTCCGAGTCCAGCACTCTCCCAGGACAGCCTGCCTCACTCTCACACATCTGCCTGTATCGGAAACACTCGGGATTTTCCCACAAAGATTTCCATGAAAATCAAACTGTGGCCAGCAGATGAAAGGCGGCCTTGTGTTCATCAGCCTGGCTTTGCTCTGGCTCCTCCGCCCAGCCCGGGCACGTGTGACTCTGTGGGCGTTTGCGTAAGCACACACACTGGCACTCACACCCACCAACACCAGTGGAGGCCGGTCTAGACGACCGGGGGTACATGCTCCCTCCAAACCCCCCTCAGAGCAGAGCCAGGAGCCACAGGGGCCCTGGCTTGGCTTCCATGCATCTACTCAGCAGACTTGGCCCAAAGGATGTCTTGTTATTTCCCAAAAGCAACTCTGCCCTTGGGGACAAAGATCAGGCTGCTGGGTGACACAAAAGAATGATCCGTCCCTGAGACGGCTGCTCCCAAAGAAAAGCTGCCGCCAGTCTGGGGTGGCTGAGCCCTGGCACTTGTCCAGCGCCCAGAAGAGGACAGGGGATGCAGACGGGCTCACTGGAGTGCGGGAGGCCTAGGTGCTTGTCTCGGCCTCTGAGGCCACCCTGGGGCAAAGAGAATAGCTCAGTGTTGAAGGAATGAAGTTTGACTGCATCCTCTTACTCACTGGCTCCTCTGAGTCTGACAGGGCTATACCTGTATTTTATTTAATCCTCAACAACCAAATAGGGGTATCCCCATTCTACAGATGAGAACCCAAAGGCTCAGAGAGGTTAAGAACCTTCCTGAGGTCACACAGCTCTCTGCAGACATTAGAGAGGTCTCTGCCCTGTGTGTGGTTAGCAGGTCCCAAGGAAGTTAGCTCAGGGAGAGCCCAAGACGATTAAGTCCTACCAGGTTCCTGGGACCATACCCCAGCTCCACCCCACAGTTGAGCGGCCCCATTAACAGTCTACTCTGTTCCTTCCTTCATTTAAGGTGGTGTTGTCCTCTGAGTTGGACCTAAGAAGAATCACCTCCTCTCAGTCCTGGGTCTCAGGCCTCCCTGCTCTTGAAGCCAGGAGGCCTTTGTCCACGCAAGAAGAAACCAGGACAGGAAGAGCCCATTCTTGCAGAAAACATGTGTTTTCTGTTTACAGAGGGGCCTATCCAGTTCCCATGCTTTGTTCTTTAATATGGAGCCAAGAAAAAAAAAAAATGTGCAGCTTCCTCTCTGAGGTGCGCTGGAGGCTGGAAAACGCGGACTGCTGTGGGCGCACCGCGCTGGCCGTGAGCTGGCCTGGTCAAGGCCTCCAGCCCTGTCTGCTGCCAACAGCCAGCGTCACCTGACCTTTGCATACCAACCTGGAAAGCCAAAACGCCTCCTAGGAAGGCAGTGGGTGTAGACGAGAGGGGCAGGGGGCCTCCGCATCGCTGGCGTTTGGTTTCTTCAACAGGGTCTGTGCATGTCTGTGTGTGTGATACCCTGGGGTGTTCGCACACACTTCCTGGCCTTGTGCGCTGGCACGGCCCACTTGGTCCAGCAAAGGAGCCGTCCTGGAATGACCCATTTTTCCCTCTTGTCAGACGCTGCATTCAGGGTGTCTTTTTCCCATCACTGGAGCAAAGGGACCCTGGGTAACAGAAAGGTGGGTGCTAATTGGACACAGTTTTCCAGGCTCCTGGGGGTAGAGCTTGTGGATGCTAGGCACCTTGAGAGTGAGGAGAGGGGTTTATCTCTGGCTGGGGGGAGGATGAAGCACCAGCGCTCTAAGGTAAGCAACAGAGGCGGTGGCCAGCTGGCCCTTTGAGAGGAAATTATCATCCCGTCACCAGGTCAGCACTGAGTGTGTAAATACTGAGATGCAGAATCAGGGATCTGGGTCCAAGCGTAGGCCGTGCCCCTTCTCTTGAGTGGCCTTGGACAAGCTGGCGCCAATCTCAGGCCCCGCGCAGCGAGAAGAGGTGACTTAGTGGAGCTGCTCTAGGGAGTAATGAGATGACACAGGACATGCGTCCCAGGCCTGCCTGGCACTGGTTTTCAATAAACGATTTCTGGGACTTCAAACTTCTTTGCGGTGGGACTCTAACTTGCAGCTTAGGCCCCAGTCACTGCCAGCCGAAAAAGGCGGACCGAGCCAGGGACAGACGTGGCTCACTGGGCCTGGCTTCCTCACTGTAGAGAGGATGACAGCGGACACCAAGGCAGAAAGGGAGCCTCGCGTCCTGCCTGCCATTGGGAAGGGCCAGTCCCGCACACTACGCTTGATCCGCCCGCCTTCTTTGCAGGGCGAGCAGGCCTGCGGCGCGCGTCCCGGGGGCCCCACTAGCCCGTCCTTCCAGGATTTCTGATCACTCCCCCCGCCCCGCCCCCGACTGTAAGAGCTCCACGGCTGCCTCCGCGTCCCGCGCACCTGGGGGAGGGGAGTGGGGGGGGGGGCGACAAGAATAAGGAAGACAGGAGGAAGTGCGTGCAGGACCTCCTCCTAGAGCCGCGCCCTTCCGCGGTGGCGCTCGGTAGCCTTGACCTTGCAGGCCGCCCGCCCTTCCGTCCCGCTCCGGAAGCCAGGCGGTGCGGACGCAGCGTGGCGGCGAGGGGGCGGGGCTGGAAGAGGCCTTACGTGCCCGGGGGCGGGGCCTCTGTGCGGTGGGCTCCGGAAGCCTGGGCGAGCCGCTCGAGCGCAGGGCCGGAGCCCGCGAGGGAAGGGGGGCGTGGCGTGGCTCGGGGCGTGGCCTCTACTCCCTGGGGGCGGGGCCTCTGGCAGCGGTCGCCAATGCCTGGGCGTCCGGTCGTGCGGACGTAGTGTCGCAGTCCAAGGGGCGGGATCCAGGCGGAGCCTTAGCGGCCATAGGCGGGGCACCCGCTCAGGTGTCCCGGGAGCTCCGGGAAGGCACCGAGGCCGCGGTGCTAGGGGCGGGGCCTGGACGGGGCCTCTATGCGGCCCACGCGGCGACGTTGAGTTGTTTCCGTGTCCTGGCCTGTCTTGACCTGCGTGGCCTTTGCTCGCGTACTGGAGACATTTGAGTTAAAGTTTATCTAATTCACATTTTTGTTACTTTAGACTGTCTTGTTTTAGAGTTTGATAATTATTTTTTCCTCCTCCCCACCAGATAACCAGGCAGTAAGTAGACAATTTGGAAAACCTAGGAGCGGACCGATAAAAATGAGATATCTTTCAGAATCTTACAGCCGTCAGCAGTGGGCTCTAGTCTTGAGTCTTTTTTTGTAACTAGGTAGATTTTTAATTAACACTGTACATACACTTAATGCTTTAAAAATATGACTGCAATGCCATACATTTTCCTTTTTAACACAATTACATCTTTGAAACAAAAGTGGTATCGTACTGTGCATACTGCTCTGCAGCATTCTGCTTCGTTGTACGGCTGTGTTACAAATGTCCCCACATCACCGAGGGCTCCCCCACAATGTTACTTGTAATCACACAGCCCTGTGCTGGTTGGTCCATGTCTGATTTACCTATTTGCTATGACTGATCGGGCACGGATGTTCACAGTTTCCATCTTTTCTGTCCTTTTATGATGAACATCCTTGTAGCTAAATATCTGTGCATGTTCATGAAAATTCCTTACAAATCCGTAGGTGTGGAATTGCTGACTCAAAGAATAATCACTAACACTTCCTGTCTCCTCTTTTTCATGTTTTCCAAATTTAAAAATAAATACATGTTTTTGACAAATGATATGACCCAAGAATACAAAAAAAATTATCTCATAATCAAATTACGTAAAGAACTACAGCTTAATGAGAAACCCAATTAAAAGAAGGACAAAGGACTTAAATGGACGTTTCTCCAAAGGTAGGGTACAAATGGCCAATGGACATGTGGAAAGATGCTCAACATCACCGATCACTAGGGAAATGCTGATCAAAACCGCAGTGAAACAGTTCCTCGAAAAATTAAACATAGAGTTATCACATAACTCAACAATTCCACTCCTAGCCAGGCGTCCAAAAGAGTGAAAGCAGGAACTTTCACAGAGAGCCACGCACCCATGTTCAGAGCGGAATTATTCACAAGAGACAAAGGGTGGAAACAACTCAAATGTCCATTAACAGACAAGTAAACAAAATGTGGCCTATCCATAAAACGGAATATTATTCAGCCTCTAAAAGGAACGGAATTCCGACAGACGCTACAACATGGATAAACCCTGGAAACACTACGCTCAGTGAGATAAGCTAGACACAAAAAGGTAAATATCAAATGATTCCACTCACACGAAATGCCTAGATTAGTCGAATTCAAATTCATAGAAACAAAAAGTAGAACGGTGGTTACCAGGGGTGGGAGGGAGGGAAGAATGAGTTCCCCCTGGCTGGTGTGGCTCGGTGGATTGAGCGCTGGCCTGCAAACCGAAAGATCGCTGGTTCCAACCCTGGTCAGGTCCCATGCCTGGGTTGTGGGCCAGGTCCCCGGTTGGGGGGGGGGGGCAGTGCGAGAGGCAACCAATGAATGTTTCTCTCCCTCTCTTTCTCCCTTCATTCCCCTCTAAAAAGAAACAAAATCTCATTTTAAAAAAGAACAGGGAGTTTGTGTTTAGGGGGTACAGGGCTTCAGTTTGAGATGACGGAAAAGCTGGGGAACAGAGTGGTGACAATCACAAACATGCAGATGTATTCATATGTATTTAGTGCTGCTGAATAGGGAAGCGGTAAATTTTATGTTATGGACATTTCACCACACTCACAAAAAGACATCTCTGTTGGGGGAAAGATCTCTCTTAGATGCCCATCGGGTGAGAAAAAGCCTACATAGGTAGGAAGCTCTGGGTGTGACCCTGCCCAGGCTGTCAGGGACAGCCCTTCTTGGGGGCCCTGCTCGGAGGAAACAGAGGCCAAGCCAGACCTCACACATCCAACATTCTCCATAATAATTTCCAAGCTGCCAGAGAGAAACCTGCTTTGAGGAAGCAGTGAGTCACCGTGAGTCTTTTATCTGAACTTGGTCTTTTCTTTCTGGGCCATTGAAACAGACGCACACACACTTGATTCTCTTTTCCTTAATTGCAAACACAATACACGTTCATTGGCAACAATGTTGCCGATACAGAAAGGCACCCATGAGAAAATAAACACAGAGAATCCCAACTCGGAGCAGCCTCAGTTGACATTCGGAGATATACATTGTTATTGCTCAGCCTTTCTCCTCTGCTAATAATACTTCCTTAAATCCTGTGGCCGTACATCATGTTTTATATCTGCATTTTCACAAATATGCAATGCACAGTTCACCTGATGTGAGAAGCATCGATTGTTTGCCTCCTGTACGCACAGGACTGGGGATCGTATGTCTCCAGACAGTGGTGGCGGGGCATTGTGAGCCCTGGCACTGGGCCCGGGGATCGAACCCAGCACCTAGGTATGTGACTTGACTGGAAATCCAACCCGCAACCTTCCCATTACAGGATGATGCTCCAACCAACGGAGCCACCCAGCCAGGGCTCTATAGCCCACTTTTAAACAACTGCAGGAGCATCTGTGGCTCAGGTGTCCCCTAGGTAGCCTTCGCCTCACTCCTCATTGCTGGCTGTGTGGCTGATTTCCGATGTGCCGCTGTGAGCACCCCCCAGCCCAGCTCCAGTGATTCCCTCCAGGAGGCCCTAGGAGGCTGACTGTAATGCAGAGTGCTTGCTTTCTAAAGGCTCTTGAACGGACGACCACCTGGCTCTCCAGGAGAAGGGAGTGACTTATTCTAGCACCAGCGGCCATGAGTGTGTGAAGGTGTGGTTTTTACATAGAGATATCTTAGCTCTACCCAGCAGGAGGCCTGTCACAGCAGGAACCCCGCTGTTCCTGGTGGCCCCACAGGAGACACACTATTTTCACCTTTGCTCAGCAACCGGAAGGAGCCAGGGAGGGGGGACCTGGCTCTGAGCTCGGTGGCCCTGGCCCCATGGCCCCTGACCCTGGGGAAGGCTGACGGCTACTTGCCCCTGGAGGCCACTGAGTTCTTTTTGCTGCTTGTTTGCTGGTGCTGTTGGGGCAGTTTGGACCACCTCTGGGGCAGGGTGGGAAAAGCCCTCTGACTTTCCCCCAGGCCCACCCAGCTCTTCACTGAGGCTTGGAGGGCAGTCCACCGTTGCAGGGTCAACAGTTTCTGTTCATTTCTGCTGTGAAGCAGGACGCCTCCATCAAGCCGTCCCACCCGGGCCCACCCCACCCAGCAAAGCTCCCTCCATCAGGACCCCTGTCATGCCAGCACAGGGTGTCTTGTGTGACCTTCCCATGGCCACTGCTTTTGGCTCAGTCAGACAGGGGCTCAGCCCAAAACCTGGGGCCCACTTGGGGCACACTCTCCACATTTGTCCATCTTGGCTATGAGCAAAGCCACCAGGGACACCGGAGACACAAAGTCCTGGCCCCATCCTCATAATCAGCCTATCCTCCCCTCCCCTGGGCCACAGCCCTCCCTGACCTGGAGAGTCACCTCCCTAACTGCTGCCAGTTCCTTCCCTTCTGATGCTCCACCGTCCCAGGTAGTCCCCTGCTTCTCTCTCATGCCTCGCCTCCCACCCTTTCACCATCACTGCCTCCCATTTCTCCCACCACATGCTGTTCCCTCTGCGGGGGATGTTCTTCCCATCCACAGTTGCCTTCCCAGCTTCTCCTGCTCTTCCTCCTACTGTAATAACAAAGTAGCTAATGTTATTGTGTAAGTACCTGAACAAGTCTCAGCTCAGCTACCACCACCTCCAAGAAGCTTTCCAGGATTGATCCTGTGGCAATACAAGCCACCCCTGCAGCGCCCAACCATTCCAGCCTTGGTAACATGTCTTGCATCGCAGCCCCACTGGGCCGTGAGTTTCCGGAGAGCGAGGACTTGCACCTTCGGGGTCCTCAGAGCCCGGCCCGGGGCCTGCTGCCAGTGTGAAATCACATCCCGTTCGGGGGAGCAAGTCCAGGGCAGCACAGCCCGGCTGGAGCCAGCAGCCGGCACCGATATGAAGAGGAGTGCTGGCTAGAAATTAATTCAGATCACCCAGTTTCAAACGTGCGATCATCTGGAATCAGAAAAGCTTGAAATTTGTTCTTGAGGGAGAGGGATTAAAAACAAAAGGAAGACCAACAACAATATTCACCTTCCTGCTACCTAAGAGAGCCATTGGGTGGCCAGTGTCCCCCTGCTGTGTGACCTTGGACAAGCATTCTCCCTCTCTGGGCCTCAGGCCTCTTCAGGGCCAAGCTGCCTTCAGTGATCACCAAAGGATCCCCAATTCCGAGGCTGGGTGCAGAATTTTAATGATAATTGTCGACAGCGCCGTCCTCCAGTTGGCAAAATGTCCACGGCACGGCCTGCTGCTGGAACCGAGGACAAGCCTCCGTCTCGGACTCCTTGCCAGGCCCGGACACATACATCGCCCTCTGAGTCCAGTGGCGGGAACTCACTGGCCAGTGGCAGGACAGGGCTAGCGCCCTGATGCTGCGCGTTCCCCTAGCCGCTCCCTCCACGCCTGACGCACTGGGACAGACAGAAGGACGTCTGCGCTCTGCCCCCATTTCTCTGTCCTCATAGACATTCTTCCATCTTCGTGGCCTGAGAGAACTCTGTCACAGCTGCAAGGCACCCCCGTGGACCCTCCTCATGGTTCATTCACTGCTGGTGACACGGCGCCCCGGGTCGGCCTCTGACAGCCCCCCAGGTCAGAGGGGCGCAGTGGAGCCAGGGGACCTGGCAGGGGATCCCCGTGGTCCAGCGGGCTCAGGAAAGCTTCGGTGTGGAGAGGCGGGGATGCCATGAGGGACCCATCCTTGGGGAGGCCCGGCCGGTACAATGGTCACAGCTGCTGGGGGGGATGACAAATAGGACAGGACGAGTTAGGCAGGACACCACATTTGCTCGGCACAAAAAAATGTCCTTTATCTTGGGGTTGTCTTCCTCCTAAAAGAGTAGGTTTAAACACATCCTTTCAATAAAGGGGAATTATAATTATTCTAAAGGCTCCAACATGGAAAAACAGAAAGTTGGCAATTTTCAGTAGGTCTGCAATATTCCCTTTGAAATTTGACCAGTCTGTGGATTCCAGATGTCTGAGTACCCTTTCCTGCGCGCTGGCTGGGGAGCATCGCAGCCCCTGGCCCCCACTTGGCCCTGAAGTGGCTCCCTAGTGCCCTCGGGCTGGAACCAAATACCTTATCCAGGCAGGTGGGAGGGGGAGAGGGGGCAGGGTCACGGGCAGCTTCCTGGAGGAGGCAGGGTCTGAAGCAGGCCTCGCTTTTGGTGCTAGTCAGCGGGTGCGGAGGGGATGGAGAAGGGAGGGGCGGCCAGCGGGTCCAGCCAGAGCAGGAGCGGGGTCCTGGGCCCGGCTCCCCAGCCAACCACTCTCCCGCGGCGGCCCTGCCTTTCTCACGGGGCGGGGGGGCTCCTGGCAGCAGGGGTGGGGACTCCTGGTAGGAGGGGTGGAAGGCACCTGGCAGAGAGGGGTGGGGGGTGGGGGGGAGGGCCTGGCAGGGGACTCGGGGCCTCGCGGCAGCCGGGGTACGTTAGGTGGCTCCTGGCAGGGAACTGGGGGGCTCCCGGCCGGGCCGCCCGCCCAGACGCGCTGCCAGGCTGATTAACATGGGCGAGGGGCGCTGGCGCGGGGGCGCCGCCGGCCGAGCTGGCACGTCCCTCGCGGACCCAGCTGGCCGGGCCGAGACACAAAGCGCCTCAGACGGCCGGCGGCGCTCGGCCATTCACGCGCAGGGGCGGCCCGGGCGCGGGCGGCGAGAAATTCCCGCCGCCGGGGCGAAGAATAGCGCCTGGGCCAGGAGGGGCTCGGCGGCCCGGAGCTCCTGACCTTGAACCTTTGTGACTGGAGCGAATGCAAATCACGGCGGGGCCGCGCCAAGCCCCGAGGGCGCTGCGCCGCCCGGGGTGTCCGGGGGAACAATGCGCCACTGTCCCCGCGCGGCGCCGCGGGAGGGGAACGGCGCGGGCACGCACCCGGCGGCGCGGCGCGGAATGCCAATGCGGGCTGGCCCGGCGCGGGCCCACGGGCGGGGGGCGCCCCTGGCCTGTGTAGCTGCGTCCCAAAGATCCCAGATTCTTTTGGGTGATTGCTTTCCTTTCTTAGATTCGTTTTTTTCTTTTTTAAATCCTGTAATTGACCGGTAACAAAATAAATGTCGCCCCAATAACAGCCTCACCCCGAGAGAACCGGTGCTTCGGGGAGGGGCCTGCCCCTTCTCCTCTGCCGGGCACGTTCCTTCTGCCCGCAGTTGAGCGTCTTGCCTTTGTCACTGGGCGCAAGCGTTTCCTTTTGTCATTGACCCCGATCACCAATGTCCCTTTAAAAGGCTGCTAGTATTATTCTCCTCGGCTGAGCCTAGTCCCTGCTTCCTCGGGTGCCCCACCACAGGGACAACAGCTTGTCAACAGGTCTGATCAGTCCCATAAGTCGCCTTGTCACCTTACAAGGAGGAAAGAGATGAGGGGCCTCTCCAAGTCGCCAAATTGGAAGTTGCTAAATTGAGCCCAGAAAGGTTATGCTAGGCCAAACGGTGGGCGGGTGAGAGGGCGCTGTGGCCACTGTCACCGCCACCACAGTGTGACCAAGCGGGCCAGTGCAGTGCGTCAGAAAGCCCCTGCACCACCCAGGAAGCTTAGGTTTTTCTGCACAGGCGCATGGCCCAGGGGTTCCAGCACCTTCCATTCATTCGAATTGGACACATTCGAAATAGGAGACGCAGCCCCAGTGCAGGGTCAGATGTCCCCGCCCTGAAACCGGCTGTTGCCCGGTCACTTGTCCCCCTGGGACCCAGTGTCCTCATCTGATAAGGGGTCCGGCGCCTGCTAGCCCATCTCACGAAGGCAGAGGACATGCGGTGGGCCCTCTGGGCCCACAAGGCTGCCCAGAGTGAGGGAGACCTGTGTGTATGTGCGCCCATGTGCGTGTGCATCCATGTGCGTGTGTGCACATGTGTGCACGTGTGTGTGTGCCAGGAGTGCACACACACATCCACTCCCCCCAAGGCGCTGCGGCCCAGCTCTGCCCCGGACAAGGCCCAGGACAGGCGCAAGAGGTTCAGGGGAGGTGACCTTGGGCAAGGCCCTCCCTTGCTAGGCCTCGGTTTCCCCAGGTGTTAAGTGGGAGGCTGTAGACTGACTCATGGAACTGCTTTTTCAAGGCGGAACTGGAGCGCAGCTCCTGAGCTGCCTTCACTGGGTCCCAGCAGCTGCCTCACCCGCTGAGGACTCCTTAGGGCTGGACACTGGGACAGAGTCCTCAAAAGGCATGAGACCCTGTCGCTGTCCTGGGGCAGGGGGGCGGGGTGGCTCAGAGCCTGGCTGGAGGTGGAGGGTGGGCAGGGACAGATAAGGGAGCGGGTGGTGAGGGTGTGAGAGAGAGCGCTGGGTGGGCGGTGGGCAGGGTGCAGCCGGAGAACAGAGGAGACCATGGAGGGGCCCAGGAAGGCTCTCGGGAGGGGCTGCCGAGCACTCCAGGCAGAGGGAACACTGTGGGGACAGAGGGAGCTCTTAGGACACAAAGAGCACTCCTGGCAGAGGGAGCACTCCAGGAACAGGGAACATTCCAGGCAGAGGGAATATTCTAAAAGGCAAAGGACACGGAGCATGCGCTCTAAGAAAAACCCTTCCTCAGGCAATTTCACTGCTTCCTTGCTGTTTCTCTGTGCCGCCACCTCACGGGGCAGGGGTGGCTGGACTGGAAACACCAAAGTAAAAATGAAATACAGGAGCCAGTCTGGCCGAGGGAGAGGTCAGGGCTGGGGTGGGGGTGGGGAGTTAAGAGCTGTTTGCTTGCAGGCAGGCGGGCCCCTGCTGCCCTCAGGGCAAAGGCCACTTCTCAGCCCCAACCCCCAGGTCCCTGCGGCACTGAGCTGTGGGGTCTGCAGGCCTCACGCCCTGCGGGGTCCCAGGGCTCCAGGCTGCCGCTGTCAGCATGGGCACCCCCGAGGAGGCTGGGTGGGCACCTGGCAGAAGTCCTGGGCAGGACGTGGGGGGTCAGGGAAGGGTTCCTGGAGGAAGCAATGGCAAAGAGTTGATCTGATTCTGGCGAGAGAATGGCCGAGAAACGGCAATGACAATGGTCCAAAGCTCCCAGGGTGGGCGAGGATGAAACAATCAAGCACAGGGAGCCCCAGGGGCCAAAGGCCTACCCTCCCCGTCCTCTGCTTGCTCAGCATCTGGCCGCTCCAGGGACCGAGCTGAGACATCCGGTGGGGGGGGGGTTGGCTGGGGAGAATGGAGGGGGGCCACTTTGAATTCTCAAGTTCTTTGTACTCGTAATAGTAAAATACGATTTTAATAAAATTGGTAAGTCACGGTTGACTGGCCTTCACTTCCAAAGACACGTTTTGAAAACAGACAAAACGCAGGAAGGCCACAGCCCCACATGTCCGCTGCCGCTGTCCTTCCCTTCTGCGTGCGCCTCACCAGCACAGGGTTGCCGGGTGAGTCAGACGGGCCTGGCCCTGGACACCATGGCCCCCTGGCTCTAGACCCACTGAAGAGGAGACTGAGGCCCTAGGGGCCCTCGTCTACAGCAGGAGGGCCAGGGAGAGGACCAGGCCTCTGGCCCTCTTGGTCTTTCCACTACCTCACCGGATTCCTCAGGAATTAGCAATGGAAAGAGATCCCACGCTGGGGGAAGGAGTGAGTCATGTTTTCCGTCCGGGCTCCTGTGAGCACCTGGGACGTGGTGGGTCCTCTGTGCTCCTCCCCCTGCCCGCCCCAGACTGTGCAGGGGAGCTGGGTTATGTCACCCTGGGGGACAGTTAAGGAAGACACTCCGGCTATGTTGACATCATGGGTGGGGCTCCAGTGTGAAAGCAGCCCCAGAGGCCACCAGCTGGCGGTGGCCCTGACCTCCTCTTGGCTGTTAAGGTCCTGCAGCAGAGGAGATGGGATCAGGGGATTGGTGGCCCGAGGGCGATGATGACAAGGTCTCAGAGGCTCAGGAGAGCAGGAAGGAAGCTCCATCACTCGGCTCTGGTCCCACAGCATGCTCCGCTCTTGTCCCGGGCAGATGTGAAGGCCGGGAAGCTCGCAATGGGGCCGGCCTGCCTGGCTGCGACCCTGGCTCGCTGCTCACTGGTCCTGCACCCGTGGGCAGCTGCCTCTCCTCCCTAGGCCTCAGTTTCCTCCCCTGTGAAATCAGGCAGCAGCCGTAGCATGGTGACAGGCTCGCAGTGCTCGGTCAATGCCAGCTTTCATTGGCTGCCCGTCCTGGACTCATCACACGCTCCCTCGGGCCTGCGCTGTCATGGACGCCTGTCAGCTCTGTCCTTTCTTCCCCATTTCTGCAGGTCCCCAAGGCCTGAGGTCCCAAACTGCTCCAGGTGGAATGAGCTGGGAGCTGGAGAGCAGGGGCCTGGGTCTCCGAGACCCGTCAGGGGGTCCAGGCAAGGCCTGCTAGGCAGGGCTGTTCTGTGCGGACTGCTGGGAACAGATGGATTCAGATACTGAAGCCCACAGCTTTGAGAGTGGCCTGAGGGCTCGGAGGGAGGTGGTAAAGAAGGGTGCTGATCCCCATTCGGCTGGCAGGAAGTCACCCTCGGTGTCCGGGGCGAAGCTGGTCTCCTCTGTCCCTCCCTTCTCTTTCTCTCTGAACTCTCAGTGTCTGCTTCTGGGCCGGGCGCGGTGGTAGGTGCCAGAAGCAGAGTAGAGCCAACACCCCGACTGCTTCCTGCTTGCAGTAATGCAGCCCAGAGCTGCAGATGGCGAGCAGACAACCCAAGGCAGCGCTGTCCGGTGGCCCTGTCTGTGACGGTGGGGACGTTCTCCAGCCGAGCTGCCTGATCCGGCAGCCACTGGCCACACGTGACTTATGGAGCACTTGAACAGCGCTTAGTGGGGCTGTGGAGCTGAATTTTAAATGTTTCATTTTAATTCATCCAAATGTAGATGTAAACCGTTCCATACTGGACGGAACAGTTACAACCTCAGGCCACCACTTTGTGTTAATAGGCGTTCGTAGCATTTATGACATTTCTTCAGATTCGTGAGCCTGCTTGGGGTAATCTCTCTCTCAACAATGGCCTATGTCTGTCCCGTCTGGTGTCCCTGAAAGCAGAGCCTGAGGCGGGGATGTGGCTGCAGGCAGTTCTGCCTGGAATGAGATCCTGGGGAAGTCTACAGATGATGCTTTATCCAGGTGGTCACGGCTACTGGGGCTGGTGCTGGATCCTACGGGCACCTCTGGGGCCCTGAGGAGATACATCTCAGAACTGTCTGCCTGGGGGCTCCGGTACATCACTGGTCAAGGATGGCTCCGTGGAGCTTGGTTTCCTGGCACCCCTGGGTTATGAGTGTGTGAGTGCAGGATGGGTACCCCTGGGGGTCCTAAGTCGCATCCTCAGAGAGGCACTGGGGCAGGGAGCAAGGGCCCAAGGTGAGCCGCTGTCTGGTTACACTCACGCAGAGCTGGAGGAGGCCACTGTGAAATCGGCTGGAGTGAGAGGTGGGGCTGGGGGACTCCAGGAGGGTGCACGACAGGTGCCCACACAATCACCCCTCGTGTTGCTCACCCCTGCTACTGCCTGTGATGGAGTCTGATGTGCCCCACACTCCCTTCAAGCTGCTGGCCAGCAGCAAGCGCTGCCAGGTTTGGAAACCAGGTAGTCAGCGGAGCGAGCAGCAGTGTCCAGGGTTACAGCAGGTGTGCGGCTGAGAGCGCTGCCCGCCATCTCCGCCCTCCACCATGTATCGCACGTAAGCACCACGGCTGGTCTAGGTGGCCTGGCCAGTGAGGGGACCCGGACCTGAGCCACTGCGGGTCCCTCTGCAGTGTGGCCCTCGCTGGGCTGTGGTGGCTACCGCTGCCTGCTCGTGGCCTCACCGCCTTGGGGGCAGTGAGAGGCGTCCAGCGAATCCCCTGTTCCTGCCTTCCCCCACCCCAGCCTAGCTCCTCTGGAAGAGCAGGCCAATTACCCTGCCGGGATGCTGACTGACATTTCGGCTGTTGGTGCCCTAGCACAAGAAGGCCCAAATCATGAATGTGTAGTTGAGGCCGAAAGATGGCTGGGATGTTCTGTTTGCTCCCTGGTGGAAGACTCCCTCTGTGGGGGCCAGGGTCTTGAATTTAACAAAGCCTGAGGCTGTGGGGATGGCCGAGGAGCCAACCCTACTGCCTGATTCGCTGTTTCCTTTGGCTCCTGGACCAACGTCGTCCAGCCCTGGGGACACAGTGCCGTGTGTCCATGCTTACCCCCTTACCCTCTGGCACTGAAAGCCACTTTTTGTCCACCAGCTTTTGAAGGATGAGCAACGGGTGTCTGAATGGAGAGTAAGTTCTATAAAAAAGGAATTCCTGTCTGCCATGGTCATCAGAACAGCGTCAGGCTCAAAATAGGAACTTGGTACATGTTAGCAGAATAAATTAAGTAATTTCAAGTGAAATTTAGTATCAGTGAGATGTATTATAAAGAAAACATTGTCAAAAAAGTGTAAGACCGTCACTGGGGAACTTCCATTCAAGATGGCGGCACAGGCAAACACAGCTCACCTCCTCGCACGACTACATCAACATCACAACTAAAATACAGATCAACCATCTCTGGGAACTGAGAGAAGTCTAGTTGAATGGAAGTCTGGCAACGGCGGAATTAGAGAAACCACATCCATCCAGGCTGGTAGGAGGGGTGGAGATGCAGAATGGGCTGGTCCCACATCCATGTGTGGTGGATAAAAATTCGGGGGGGGGATATCTTGGGAGTGAGGGGTCTCAGCCCCACACCAGGACCCTCAGCCCAGGGTTCCAGTGCCAGGAAGATGAGTCCCCATAACTTCTGGCTGCAAAAACCAGCGGGGATTGAGTTGATGGAAGAAACTTCTGGAGCCCCAAGCAGTTCCTCTTAAAGAACCCACACACGGACTCACCTACTCAGACTCACTCCCTCTGGGCTCCAGCACCGGGGTAGCAGCTTGAAAGGCACCAGTGGTACACAGGGAGGGACTGAAGTGTCTGGCATCAGGGTGAGAGCTGGGGGACAGGTTCTTCCCAGACAATGAGGCAGACAGAGGCCATTGTCCCTTTTCTGAACCCTCCCCACACAGAGCCACAGGGCCCACAGGCAGGTGTCATAAATGAGACTCCATCAGCCTGGCTCACACTGTTTGCCCACCCTGGAGATACCCAGAAACCCTGTCCCACCCAACTTATGGGTCTACTGAGACTGCTTTTCCATAGGAATGGCTGGTCTTGGCTCATACTTCACAACTCCCTAAATCCTCTCACACAAGCACCAGCTGGCCTCAGTGAGCCCCAGGCCCGGCACCAGCAGCAGCAGCCAGATTCACAGCTTGGCTTTGCCTGGTAACCTCCAAGCCCAGCACAAGTAGCAGCCATCTCAGATTGCTTTATAGCTCAGGCAAGGTGGCCCCGGACAAGACACAGGTGGGGGCTGACCCTGGCCTGCACCACCTGGGAAACCCCAGGGCCAGCGCACTCAGTGGTCAGCTACAGACCACGATGGGGCACCACCACTCTGCCCCTGCACAGCTGATCCTCCATGGAGGGCAGAGGTTGGTGGTCAGTGGTCACAGCCAGTCCTTACAGATGACTGGCCTGGGTAAACCCCTCCCAGTGACCAGCCAACAACAATTGGGGCTCAACTACAAGAGGAGGGTGTACTCAGCCCACACGAAGGGCACACCTCCAGTACCCATCTTGGGCAATAGGGGAGGCTGTGCCACTGGACCCTATAGGACACCTACAACATTAGGCCACACTACCAAGATATAGAGTCAAAGCAGCTCTACCTAATACATAGAAACAAACACAGGGAGGTTACCAGAATAAGGAGACAAAGAAACATGGCCCAAATGAAAGAAAAGATAAAAACTCCTGAAAAAGAGCTAAACTAAATGGGGATAAGCAATCTCTATCAGATGCAGAGTTCACAACACTGGTTATGAGGAAGCTCAAGGAACTCAGTGAGGACCTCAGCAGTATGAAAAGATCCAGAAACAAAGGACACGCTAATTGAAATAAAGAACAATTTACAGGGAAACAACAGGAGAGTGGATGAAGCCGAGATTCAAATCAATGATTTGAAACATAAGGAAGCAAAAAACAACCAATCAGAACAAGAAGAAAGAATCCAGAAAAGGAGGGTAACGAAAGAAAACTGTCCTAATTTGGTGAAGGAAATAGACATGCAAGTCCAGGGAGCACAGAGAGTCCCAAACAAGATGGATGCAAAGAGCCTACTCCAAGACACATCATCATTAAAATGCTAAAGGTTAAAGATAAAGAGAGACTTTTTTTTTTAAGATGACATCACTTTTAAGTTCAGTCATAAAGAGAGACTTTTAAAAGCATCAAAAGAAAAGCAGTTAGTTACCTATAAGGGGGGGGGTGTTTCCATAAGACTGTCAGCTGATTTCTCAAAGAAGTTTTGCAGGCCAGCAGGGATTGGCAAAAAATATTCAAAGTCGTGAAAAGCAGGGTCCTACAGCCAAGATTGCTCTACCCAGCAAAGCTATCATTTAGAATCAAAGGGCAGAGAAAAAGCTTTCCAGACAAGAAAAAACTAAAGGAGTTCATCATCACCAAACCATTATTATATGAAATGTTAAAGGGACTTATTTAACAAAAAGATCAAAACTATGAATAATAAATTGGCAATAAAAACATATCTATCAACAATGTAATCTAAAAAACAAACTAAGCAAACAAGAAGAACAGAGACAGAATCATGGATACGAGAGCATTTTGATGGTTTCCACATGGGAGGGGGTGGGGGAGGAATGGGTGAAGAGCTGAGGGGATTGAGAAGTACAAACAGGTAGTCACAGAACAGCCCTGGGGACGCAAAGTACAGCACAGGAAGTGGAGTAGCCAAAGAACTTACACATGACTCACGGACGTGAACAATGATGTGGGGATTGCCTGAGGGAGTCAAGGGCGCTGGGTAGAGAGGGGCAAAGGGGGAAAAACTGGGACAACTATAATAGCATAATCAATCAAATGTAATTTAAAAAATTTTTTAAAGGCTGTCACTGGGCTGAGTGAATCAGTAAACAGAACATAAAAGGAGCTGAAGGTGCAGGGCTTGAGTTTCCCTGTGTAGGCATTTAATTATCTTTTTTTAATCAGGGATAGAGAAACTGGCAACCATTCTGAAAAATGACGTGACATTAGATCCATGTTTCTCTTCTTGAACCAGAATAAACTTGGGATGGATTAAGAATCTTAAGGTAAAAAATGAGGGCATAAACACACTGGGAGAAAATATAAACATTTACCTAATTTCAGGTGAATAAAAGTCCTCCTAAGCAATGATACCCACATCAGGGGGATTTTTTAAATGCCAGAGGTTTTTGCAATATAAAAATAAAAATTTCCACATGGAGCCCTGGCGGGTGGGGCTCAGGGGGTTGAGCGCGGCCTGCAAACCAAAAGGTCGCTGGTTTGATTCCCAATCAGGGCACATGCCTGGGTTGTGGGCCAGGTCCCCACCTGGGGACAAAAAAATTTTTCCCACCTGGAGAGAACCAGTATAAACAGAGATGAATGGCAAACAAAAAACAGGGGAAAATATGTGCCAGACAAAATACAGTTGATGCCTGAACGGTGCGGGTTTGAACTGCACGGTTCACTTACACGTGGATTTTTTTTTCAAGAAATACCTCCACTGTTTTCGATGCACAGTTGGGGACCCACAGATGAGAAGGGCCGACCGCGCCTTGGTCTGCGTCGTGTTACCGAGGGCTCTTGCGCATTCGTGGGTTTTGGTATCGGTGGGGGCTCCTGGAACAAGTTCCCCATGGACACCAAGGGACAATTAAGTTTCAGGGGAGTCAAAAGTTATACGTGGATTTTCAACTGTGTGGGGGGTCGGCGGCCCCACGTTGTTCAAGGGTCAGCGCAGCCCCAGCTCCATCCGCCGACATCCCCTTGCAAATCAACAAGGCAAAATATTTGCGGAGGAAATGGGGAGAAACCTTACAGACGAGAAAGTTCAAATTTCCACTATGTCCATGGAAAAGGTTTCATTTCAAAGGATGCAAAGTCATCAAAGATAAAACTCTAAACTATGAAGTTGGAACAGCTTACAGAAAGATTAAAGAAAGTGCTTATGGAAGATTCCAAGGACCGGTGAAGAGCCGAGGCAAAGAACACTCTTGAGCCGCTGGTGAGACAGGTCAGGAAAATGTCCTGGAGGCGAAGGGGGCCGCGTTTGCTCATTAAACAAATATTTATGGAACTCCTTTGGTGCCAGGCACGTGATGACTGCATAGCTCTGGTCCCAGCTCCCACTGCCTGTCCAGGGTCGTCGGGGAGGCAGACCTGCAGGAAGAAACTGCACAGATGAGCTCGTGACTTCGGCCGTTGTAGAAGGCGCTCATCAATGTGTTTAAAAAGGGCTTCCAACCTGGACAGGGTTACTGGGGAGACTCTCCTCGGCGGGGCGAGTCTGAAACCAAGCCTAGCAGATGACGGTTGAGTGAGAAAGCTGTTCTGGGCAGGCAAAGCGGCCATGTGAAAGTCCCGATGAATTCTGGGCCTGCTCCCCGGCCTGCTGCACCCGTGATTGCTGGCGTGTTCCCCCGGGCAGGAGGGCGTCTGATTTCCGAGCTGCTACAGGGTGTTCTTCAACAGCCAGAATTCGAACAAAAAGTATTAGACCTTAGAAAAATAAGAAAGTGCCTTACCCGTGCGGGTCAGGGGGCTAGGCATCCGCCCGCAAAATGGAAGTCGCTGGTTCAATTCCCGGTCAGGGCACATACTTAGGCTGTGGGTTCGGTCCCCGGTCCGGGCACACAGAGAGGCGGCCAATGCTCCAGTGCCGATGCTCCAGTGCCGATCAGTGTTTCTCTCCCTCTCGCTCCCTGTCCCTCTCTCTAAAAATAAATAAAATTCAAAAAATTCTAAAGAAAAACAGATCAGAAAGTGTGTCTCACAAAGTAAGTCAAAAGACAGGAGCCCTGTGTGGGCCCGGCCTTCAGACTCAGTGGTTCCACGCTCAGGCAGCTGCTACAAACATGTTCAAAGAACTAAAGAAAATTACGTTCAGAGGAAAGTATGCTCAAGGATTAAATGAAAATATGGTATCGCCCTGGCTGCTGAGGCTCAGCGGACTGAGCGCTGGCCCGAGAGCCAAACGGTTGCCGGATCCGAGTTCCTGGATGGGGGTGTGCAAGAGGCAACCGACTGATGTCTTTCTCCCTCCCTCACCCTCTCCCTAAAAATTAATAAATAAAAATTTTAAAAAGCAAAGACAACATGGGATCCACACATGCACAGACAGGGAATCTCTATGGACAAGCGGGGACTATGCACAGACATTTTAGAGCGGAAAGGACCGTCGCTGAAAGGTTACAAACTCACTGGATGGGCTGCGTTTCCAGGGGAGGGGCGGGGGGCAAAAGGAAGGCTGAGCGCCCCTGGAGGTGAATTAGCAGAAAGTAGTATCCAACCCAAAGAAGACAGAGAAAGGAGACCTCAGGGAGAACACATAGAGCTTCAGACGCCCGCGGGGCCGCACCGAGCAGGCCGGAGTCGCGCACACGGAGTCCCAGACGGAGAGCGGCCAGATGCAGGGTTACAAAACATTTCAGGGAACAGTCGAAAACCTCCCAATATTCGTGGAAACCATTAAGTCACAAATCCAACAAGCTCAACAAATCCCCAGCAGGGTAAACACAAGCAAAACCACTTTCAGGCAAATCACGGTCAGACTTCTGAAAGCCAGAAGAAAAGGGAAAATCTTGGGCAGTTTGGAGGGAGGAAAAAAAAACCCCCCAAAACAAAAACCCTTGTCGTGTGAAGGGGAATTATGACGTGATTCACACCTGGCTTCACATCAAGAAGCAAACATGAATGCAGAGGCTGTCCGAGAGTCCCAAGAGCAGATACTAGTGAGGAGAGAGGGAACTGGGACCTCAGCAGGCGGACAGAGGACTTCCGGAGGCCTGCAGGGAGACGCCGGGCTCAGCTGGGAGGCGCCCACCTGCCAGGCAGGATGAGGGAGAGAGCAAAGAGAAAGTCCTCCACGTTTTACGCCGAGGCACAGAATAGCGGAATTTTAGGACATCCGGGAGAGAGAGAAAAAATTCTACAACGACACAAAATTATAAGTTACTGTCCTACTAGGTTTTTATAATTATGAGAAGATAGCAAAAGTAGTACATAGTACAAGTACTAATAAAGGTGTTTAGGCAGAGAACCGACCGAGAGGCTGACGGTGCTTGTCCGACGCAATGCGGAGGAACGCGGCACCGCAGACCTGTGACTGACTGGGTGCCGTCTGGGGGCGAGGCTGACCCCACACCGCACACTTAGCTGCCCTGTAGGATATTTCTGAGCCGCCTGGCAGATTCATTGCTGCCTTCCCCTACTGCCTACCGCCATGTCTGTCCTTCAGGTTCTCCTTTGAATGGCTTTTCACGTCTCATTGGTTCCCTTACGAAAGAGTTAGGTAAAATTAAGGAAAATCTTAGGTGGGTTCACTTTCTATTTGCACGAGAATTATGATTTAACTTCCTTAAAAATTATTTTTTAACAAGAATTTGAATTCATATTATGTGGTACACAAGTACAAAAGGAGCGCCTATGCGTAAAAACCCCCCAAAGACAAAAACCCAACTAAACACGAGTGAATTAGTAACCAGAGGAAGTAAAATCGAAACAACAATTTATCATTTTTCACTCAGAGCTGGTGTCCACCAGCCTGAAATCACGGTTGTTGTTGGGGAGAGGGGCCCGGGGGCCGGGGAGGGGGTGCCAGGGGCAGATTCACCCCTCTGCAAGGTCGGGCTGCTGCGGCAAGGTGCGTGGGGAATGGACCGCAGGGACGGTCGGCCGTGGCCGGGTGGGGGATGGCCATGGCTTAGACTCAGGTGGGTGCAGAGCTAACGCCCTGAGAAGTCCAGATGGCTTGGGGCATCTGTCTGGGGTCTGGGAGTGATGCCCCTGGGAGCTGACCTCTGTCCGTGCCCTGGGACCTGAAGGAAAACTTCAGTCACGCCGAAGAGTGGGCCAGAGGTCAGAAGTCACAGGAGGGGAGGGATTCCTGGTCCAGAAGCGGCTGGTGCCCTGATGGGGTGGATGCGTTAGGACACCTGGGGAGGTGTTGGCGATCCCAGCAGGGCGCCCTGTGTCCTTTGCCACGGGAGATGACTGGGGGCACCAGGAGGCTGGAGGCAGGAAGGCCTGCCTCGAGCGGACATACCACGCAGAGCTGCCCGCGTGCAAAGGGAGCTCCGGTCGGAGCCTCCCCGCAGCCCTCGGCCCCGCCTCCTCTCCCTGCAGCTGGCATTGCAGAAACATTGAAGGGAGGGACTTGGGGTCCGGGGCTGGGGCAGGGCTGAAGACAGGGACGCGAGAAGCCTCCAAGCGTTTGCTCTTTGAAGTCTGGGAGCGGTCAAGGTGAAGTAGGACAGCCACAGCCCAGGGAAGGGGTGTGCAGTGAGGGTGGGAAGCGTCAGGCCCAAGGACGAGGACCCTCCCTTCCAGGAGGGGTGTGTCAGCCACAGCACATGCCAGGACGGAGTCAGAGGCCACCCTGGCTTTGGCAACGTGTGGGGCTCTTCACGCACCCCGATAAAGGGTCATTTCAGTGGAGTGTGGCAACGGTGCCGACTCAAGTGAGTGAGAAGCATCAGGGGGCAGGGTCGGTCCTGTCTTGGGGGGCCTGGCGGTGGCAGGGGGGGCAGCGGCTGGTGTGGAGGTGGGTGTGGTGTCAGGGTATTTTTCCTGGAGAGGGAGAGACTTGCACACGCTGGGTGCTGAAGGAAGGGAGTGGTGGCAGGTGCCACAGAGATAGGGGGAGGTTGCTAAGGAGGCCCAGACAGGCCGGGGCCTGGGTGAGCAGGTGGGGACGAGGAGGGCAGGGTGTGGACTCCAGCACAGCCACGTTTGGTGGGAGGAAGGTGAGGGAGCGCCACCCAGAAGCAGGTGGGTGAGGCAGCGACTCGCCCTGGGGTCAAGGGACCGCCTTTTTCCGTCGCCCCACCACCTCCCTCCCAGCACCTGGAAGGATGACTTATCTGTGTGACAATCTGATGGGCTGTGGCAGCACCGTGGGAAGGAAGGCGGCTGGAGGGACATCTGAGTTCAGAAATGGGCGCGTTCCAGCACAGAGCCCTGCTGAGCCTGGGCGCGGGCTGCTGGGCGCCTGGGGCGGCAGGTGTCGGCCAGCTCGGGGGACCAGGGCGGGCAGGGCCCCTCAGGAGGTGGGTGGGAGGTGGGGGCTGACTCAGGCCCTGACTCAGCAGGCGGTGCCTCTGGGGAGCTGAAGGGGGCCCTCGGGATCTGCTGGCATCTCAAAGCTGCTCAGCCCTACCCCTGGGAAAGTTCCAGAATGCTTCTCAGTCTTGAGCGAAGGGTGGCTCCTTTCCTCTTCCCAGGGTTCAAAGGCACTTTCCGTGCGGGTCCCATGGCCTCCGGGCTCACGCCCATGGGGCGCTGCAGGATCCCTTCACCACCCTCAGCAGAACAAGGCGTGTTCACAGCCACCCTGTGAGCACATTCACACGTTCACTCACTCCCTTGTTCACACGTTCGCTCATCCATCCATTCATTCATTTGTTCATTCTTTCCCCGTGTCCACTGAGGACCCGCTATGCCCCAGGCCCTGTGTGGGGCCCAGGACACCACATGAAGGGGACAGGACTCGGCCCTGCCCCTGAGCCCACGTGGCAGCAGCAAAGCCAGTCAAAGGCCAAGACCCTTGAGCTGGCCCAGGGCCAGAGAGGCCTCCCAAGACCCAGCTGAGGACTGGGGGGGGGGGGCAGGGCGGAGTGGGGTTTTAGGTGGCAAAGGTGGGGGTGAGTGGAATGCCAGGGCAAGGGCCACAGGCTGTGTGGGCAGCCAGAACGGGTGTGAGTGGAGGTGGCCCGGTGCAGGGGCTGTGTTGGGAAAGG
The DNA here is from genome assembly GCA_007922815.1 of Macrotus californicus. Taxonomy (NCBI): domain Eukaryota; kingdom Metazoa; phylum Chordata; class Mammalia; order Chiroptera; family Phyllostomidae; genus Macrotus; species Macrotus californicus. The sequence goes on from VMDR010000019.1 coordinate 690,335, forward strand.
TCACTCTGGCTGAGGCATGGAGGCTGGAGACCTGTGAGGTCAGGTCCCCAGGTAAGGGGGAGGGGGTGAGGGGATGGCCAGGTTGGTGCTGTGGGAGCCAGGCTTCACCTGGACCCACAGCAGGAGGAGCCTAGGGAAGGTGCTGAGCCCCGTGAGGCAGGCTGTGTGATGGGCCCGCAGGACCACCCGGGGCAGCTGGACCAACAGAGGGCCCAAGGCTGCCCCGGGGAGCCCTGAGCCTCCCCTTCCCGCTGCAGGGCTCCCTCCAGAGCACATGCCTGTGGCTCTAGCCCCTCCAGGGTCGGTCTCGAGCTGCAGAGACCCCAGGATGTCAGGGGCCCCAGAAGCCGGCAGGAAGCGTCGGTTTGGGTGAGCGTGGCTGATTTGGGAGGAAATCCCAGGAGGCTCGAGGGAGCAAAGGGGGCCAGGGAGAGTACCAGCCGACACAGCCTGTGTCATCAAGCAAGTGACCTCTGAGGACATGGGGCTCGGTCCCCGGGCAGGTGCTGGGAGATGGTGCTGAGGGCAGCTTCGTCCACCAGCTCCGTCCGCCCATGGGCTTGGGCCTGCTTCCGGGCTCTGGCACCGGGTGCTGCGGTTTGCCTGGTTCAGGGCCAGAGGCGGCAAAAACAGACGACGTGTGGGCCTATGTCTGCCGATTTTTGGGGCGCCCCTTGGAAGGGGAGGCCCACCTAGCGTGTTACCTCGCCCAGAGATGGGGGGGGAGAGAGAGAGAGACCCCACCCTCTTCCTCCACGAGGAGCTCTTGCTGTCTCCTGCCAGGGTCTCGGCAGGGAGCTGTGGGCCGGTGTGCAGAGCTGAGGGGCGTGCTGCCTCGGCCCTCCTTCCCCCACCCCCAGCCCTTAGCCCCGCTCCGCCTGGGCCCCAGGGACCGGCTGTGGGCCTAGTCCAAACGGATGCTCTGCCAGGCGAGCAGGTTGGCCGCCCTGAGCACCTGAGCCGCCCGGCCTTTGTCCCGGGCAGGCGGTCACAGGCCCCGCTTGCTCGGGGCCCAGCTTGTTTTCCCCAGACCAGGTTGGGCAGGCGGACGCAGAAAAGCCAGAAGCCGTGGAAACAACACAGACCGCCCAGCAAGTCTCTCTGCCCAGCTGCTCTCTCAGGCCCTGCCGACCTCCTGCTGCACTGGCCCTGCCCCAGCTGGGCCCAGGGGAGGACACTGCTCACTGCCCTCTTCCCTGCCCACCCTGGGACCTCAGCTGGGCCGGGGTAGAGAGAGCCAAGGGGTTTCTAGAACTCTGGGGTCCTCTCACCGGCTCCCAGCACCCATCAGGATATCTCTGAGGACCAAGGGCACTGAGGACCCTTTCCTCTGCTGCCTGCTTTCTCCCTCCTCCAGCCACTCTACCTGGGGTCCAGAGAAAAGGCCAGCTCAGGGAAAGAGACAGGTTCTCTTGAAAGGTGGTGAGCTCCCCATCACGTGAGACATGCGAGTAGACAGCTGGAGTTGCTCTAAGGGATCCTTGCTGTGTGTATGTAAAATTGATGGATTGGAAGAATGAGCACAGGGAGAGTTCACAGTCTCACCCATTTGTCCTGGACACCCGAGGCGCCCGTCCTTCAGGTGTAGCCAGCGCCAGGTACTGAGCACGTGGTAGTGGGGTTACAGGCACGATCTCTGCCCTCTCGGGAGGCGGAGGGGGTGGGTCACTCCCCCCCACAGGCAGACTAGGAGCCCAGCACCCTATACCACGGGTGGGGAAATCGAGGCACAAGGGGACAGACAGGCCACACAGGACCAGGATAACCCCCAGAGATCTGGGTCCGTAATCATTCAAGCTGCAAAGGCTCATGGGAGTTCTGAGGAGGGGTGACCCCCTCCAGGCTTGGGGAGTGACTCAGGGACAGGTCATTGAATGAGGCTTCAGTGAGACCGGACATCACACATTCATTCAATGAACCTTCCCCAAGGCCCAGTCGCCTATCAGGCCACAGAACCCCGAGGGCGTTTGGGGAGAATCTGTCCCTGGGACTGAATTCCAGGGACGAGTCATCTTGCCTCACGGAGTCATGTGGCTGGCTGGAAGGGCCAAGAGCGTCTGAGCGCTCACCTGCGCTTCCAGTGAGCGAGTGCTATAACCAACCACCTCCAAACAGCCACATAAAACTGCATTTTATTCCGCTCACAAATTCTGCGGGTCAGGTGGCCTGAAAGGGCACAGAGGGACAGTCTCCTCTGCTCTGTGACGCCTGATGCCCCAGCTGGAACGGCTCCCACAGCCAGGGCTGCAAGCCCCCAAGCCGACAGAGCTGCTTCAGAGATGCCTTCTTTCTCGGGCCTGGGGCCTGGGGCCTGGGCTGGGCTGACTTGGAGGCGGGAGCTCTCACCCGGCCCGCCTCCTGTGGCCTCTCTGGTCATGTGGGCTCCTCCCCGCGTGGCGTGGAGGTCTCAGGGCACTTGAGCTTCCTTCTTACAGGGTGACACAGGACTCCAGGCAGAGGCTGTGTGGCCTTTAAGACGCCACCTTAGCCCTGATCAGAGTGGCTCAGGGGGCCAGGCGTTGTCCCACAAAGCAAAAGGTCACCAGTTTGATTCCCAGTCAAGGCACATGCCTGGCTTGTGGGCTTGGTCCCGGCTGGGGAGCGTGAGAGCAGCTGATCAATGTTTCTCTCTCTCTCCTTCCTTTCCCCTCTCTCTAAAAAGAAATAAATAAAATCTTTAAAATAAAAGACTCCACCGCAGAAGGTGCCTGGCAGTCACTCGGTCGGTGGTCACAAGCCTGCCCTGATTCAAGGGCAGAGGACAGAGCCCTGCTGCCCAAGGCTGGAAGGGCCAGGGGCTTGCATTACTGACCGTTCCTAGCCTTTAGTTTCCCCTCTCTCCCCTTTGAAAAGTCTACCACCCGCCAAGGCTGGGCTTAAATCCCCAGCCAGAAAACCTTCCTGCTAACTGTGGCCCCCAGCACCACTTCTGGCTCACCAATGTGCCCTTGGACATGACCTCTTTCTAATTCCTGCGAGGGCACACTCCTCACGGGAGAACCGTGCCCGTGTGCACCCGTGTGTCCGTTCTCTGGGGTTCTAGAGCAGCCCCGGGAGACAGTTCAGAGGAGGGGCCGTCTTGCCTGGAGGTCCGCAGGGCACGTGGGAGCTTTGCAGGCAGACAGTCTGGGAAGGGTGCGGGGGCCTGGGCACAGTGAGGTCAGGTGAGGCCGCAGCAGGGTTCACTGCCCTGGGGCCAGTGGTTTTTTAGCAGGAAGTAGCCGAACAGACCTGGGCCACGTGGGTCCCCCTGACAAGCACCCCACTCGCCTGTGTCTCCTGTTCTTTTCTACATGGCTTCAAGGGTCCTTTCAACTGTTCCCTGGGGTAGGGGGATGGGCTTTTGTGCCGAAGGAAACTTAGGCGCAGAGAGGTTTCTCTAGAATCCAAGCTGGGTGAGGGGTTGGGGAAGCGGGCAGCTCCCCCTCTGGGCCCCACGTCCTGGGCCCCAGCACCCACTGCAGGCCGAGGCGGAAGCTCTTCCTCCCACCCCGCACCCCAGCGGCCCCTGCAGCTCCCCTCCCCTCTCAGCCCTGACCACATGGCCCAGAAAGGCCAGTTCAGAGCCAGCTGCAGGCGGCCGGGCCTCTGGTTCACATCAGCCAGCAGCAGGGGTGCGGTCACGTGCTCACTTATGTCCACTGCTCCTTGTGGCTGCGGGGGGGGAGGGCAGGCACTAACGGGGGAGGGGAGCTGGATCGAGGGGAAACTGAGGCCCAGAAGTGGGGGAGGGCTTGGCTTCTGCTATTAGCTTGCACCTGGCTTTCCAGCTAGCTATTCGGTTCCGGCTCTTGAAATAAATCCCGTGCCCGCCTGGTAGCCAGCCGGCCGTGGGCAGTGCCATGCTGCCGGCCCGCTCCAGCGCAGCCTGGTCACCCCGAAAAGCTGACAAAAGCCAGCTGCCTTCCCAGCGGTCGCTGGGCAGGCAGACGCCCGGAGGCGTGACACCCGCCCCCGTCTGGCACAGGCGGCTGCCAGGAGGGCCCTTGGACCGCTCCGCTCCCCTGCGCTCCCAGGGGCTCTGCGGCTCCTTTCCGGAATGGCTTCCCGATGAGGTAATGCGCTCTGAGCCAGGGAGGAGGCCGCTGGGAAGCACTCTGGCCGGGCCCCAGCTCAGCCGGGATCTGCGGGGCCTCCTGCCCTGCCCGCCCCGAGGCTGCTGATGTGGAGGCCAGGGGGCCAGGTGGGGAGCAGGGCTTGGCTCAGGCTCGAAGCAGCCTCCCCCCCCACACCCCAGCAGCTGGGGGACCCTGGACATTTATTCCTAACACTGACCCTCAGGCCCCCACCCTGTGACTGAGTCACCGCCCTGCAGAGACAGGGCCCGGAGCGGGCATGCTGCGTCCAATGTCAGCAGTCATGGAGACTCCCCGGGGGCAAGGGCAGCCCCAGGCATGCGCAGGTCAGGAGTCATGCGGGTGTGCACTGTGACCCACCAAGCTGTGTGTTCCTGGAACACAAGCCTCTTCCAGCCACAGAGCAGAGGGCTCCAGGAGCCACTGTCCTATGCCCCAGCCAGGGGGAAGTGCCTGTGGGCTGTCCATCTCAGGGTCCCTCAGGTCCCCTCGTGGCCCCACAACAATCCTGGAAAGTCCCACACCTCTGCCTTCCCTGGGCTCCCTGCCAGGCTCCCCTGCAGGAGGGACCTGCCTGGGGAAGCTGGTGAGAGCCAGGAACTCAGCGGGAAGCGTCCCAAGAGGTGACTCACCTCCCTGTCCCCAGCTCTCCCACTCCCTGCCAGGCCCTACGAGGGCCACAGGGACTGACAGGACCCTGCAGCTCCTGACTGACCAGGTGGAAGGACAGACAACCAAGCTGGAGCCACCCTGGAACATGAGCCCTGGGAGGGAGGGCTGGGGCAGGCAGCTCGGCCATTGGGCCGCATGGAGTCCTGGGAGCCGCAGGAGGGTCACTTCCCCGGGAGGGGCCCCGCAGGACCCCTGCTCACGGTGGAACGTGGGACACTGCGGGCGTGCAGGGGGAGCAGGGCAGGCCTGAGGGCCTGCAGGCCCAGCAGATCCGGCCCCTGCCTTGAATTTGCGGTGGGACGCAGGCCAAGCCTGTGCTCCTGGCTGGGCCTCAATTTCCCCATCTGCAGACGGGAGGCGCAGGGGTGGGGGTGGGCCTCTGCCGGACGCCAGGAGCCCCTGGCTTGTGGGCCAGGGCTGCAGCTGTGTGGGGGAAGCCTCTCTCAGCCTCGCCTCGTCCGCGCTGGAAAAGACCCAGGGACCGCAGTGCAGCGCCCGAGCTCCGGGGGCGGGCAGGCCTGAGTCGTGGGGGTGTTAGCGCAGGGCCCGGCTCCGAGCCCAGACTCCTCCGCCGGCCCCGAGTGACCCCGCTGGGCCTCCTCCGCCCCGTCCCGCTCTCCCTGCACAAAGCACGGGCTCCGGGAGGGAGAGCCGCAGGCTCGCGGGCAGAACCGTCCCCTCTGCTGCCCCCTGGTGGCCAGAGTGACGCATGGCGACCCAACCTGTAAAACCCTGGGCACCCACCCCGGGGCGGGCGCACCCACACATACGGGCATCCACAAGGTCCTTAGGAGCAGAGGCTGAGCATCCTCTGCGTCATTTCACTGGGTTTTCCGGTCCTCGCATAAGCAGGACTATCGTGGCTGGTCGGAGGGGTAGTGGGCCAGATGGGTGACCTTTCAGGGAGACCGGAGAAAGTTCTTGGGAACAGGGCCCTGGATGCAGGGGAGGCCGTGGGGCAGTGTCTGACCTAAGGCCCCCAGCCCCAGGCAGGGTGCTGAGACCAAGGACACATGCTGCCAGAGCGCCGGGTGCCCTGGCAATGCAGAGCAGGTCCCAGGTCATGTTGTCGCTCTTGAACGAAAGACCTTCTCTGGTAACCCCTGCTGGAGGTCTCCCAGCCTGATGCCCGTCCCCCAGGCAGCAGGGAGCCGGACAGAGGGATTCATTCCTGGGCACGTGGGGCTCGGCCCTGACCAGGTGGTATCGTCACTGGTAGAGGGTGCAGGTGTGAAGCCTGTCTCCACACTCAGAGAATAGCAGGGACTCAGGGTCGGAGGCTGGTGGGCCCCGGGAGAGGTCATGTTGACGGGCAGGCTCTAGAAGGTCCGAGCTTGCACTGAGTGGCCCTCAGGCTGATGGCTGGAAAGGCCACCTGTTTGTCCCCTCCTCAGATGGCCACGACGCACCCATGGGCTGGGCCAAGGGAGATTTGCCCCCAGGGGGCCTGGCGCAGACAGAGCACCTGGCTCCCGTCACTCTGCTCCCCGAGTCTTCGTCTCGGTCCACACCGGGACCGGGGCAGGAGGGCTCCCATCACGAGGCCTGGGCCCTGCACCGCTAGATGCCGCTGGGAAAGCAGAGACGTGATTATCTGGGGGTCAAGTTGAAACTAATCTCCCCAAGGGGACAGCCAGGGCTCCTCAAGGGCGAGTTCTCCTGACGAAACCCCCTGGGACCTGGGAAGCAGGGTCCCTGAGTTCCAGGACGTGAGGCAGGGCAGCGAGGATGACGCCGCCCACTTGGTCTGGCCTAGCCAGAACAGGGAGTGAGGATGCATGGTGCCAGCCAGGGCTCTGCCCACCCTGCCTTCCGAACCGCAGCGCGGGGTCACCCCCCCAGGCCCAGGCTGCATGCCACCCCAGCCCCTCCTCCCACCGGAGGCCACCAGAGCTGTTCTCTTAACATTCCCTGGGGGCCCTGCTCCGGCCCAGCCAGGGCTCCCCGCCCTTGGGGACAGCTCAGGTCTTCACCATACCCTTCAAGGCTTCCCAGCCTGGTCCCCACCCCTATCCCCACCCCCAGTCCCATTGCCTTTGACCAGACACCCACGACCTTGTCTGCTGACCACACTAGGGGGTGTTTCTGTCCTTCCCCCCAGGGCAGGACAGGCACACTCGAAGGTCAGGGCAGAGTGGCAGAGTCCTGAGCCTGTGAAGCTGTTCACTGGGTCTGACTGTCCCATCTGGGGCGGCCGAGCCCTCTTCCTCCCTCCTGCTGTCCACCAGATAGGGCCCCTGCCCAGGGCCAGCCGGGAGGGGGCTGCTGCCGCCTCCACAGAGGCCCCTCTCTTGGCCTTGAGTGGCCTCCTCTGCAGGGAGGCCAGCCTGCAGGGGGCCTGTGGACCTGGCCCCGACTGTTTACTCAGCTGTCGGAGTTGGCGCCGGTGCCCCCACCGGGGCCTGTGCTTTCTGGAGTTAACGCACACAGCCCTGTCCTCACACTGAGCAGCGACTTCTCCGAGGGGACTGCTCTGTGGGAGGCTTCAGGAGAAGCCACCCAGTGGAGGGCTGAGCCCTGTGGGAGCAGCATGACCCCGGGGCTGCCCTCGCAGGGCACACATCTCCTCATCCTTCTGGCTTTCCTGTCAGGCAAGGCCCCTGGGCACAGGAAGCAGACAGAACCCTTGGTTTGGGTCATCGGAGGAACATTTTATAAAAGGACACAGGTGTGGGCAGCCGGAAGGAGGACCCCGGAAGACAGATGGTGCCCCGGGTCTGGCCCTGAGGGGGAAGCTATTGGAGTCAGATGCCCCTGGAGAAGGATGAGAACCCTGAGCGGTTGACCAGGGTCTGCTAGAACTGGAAACCTGGGTACCAATTCAGCTGTGACCAAGTGAGGCCCATGTCCCCCAGCAGAATGCAGCCACTGTTCCTCAGGGATACTGTGGGGAGGGAGTGCTCGGTGACCCTGAGGCTGAGTGGGAGGGAGTCAGGCAGGGGCGTCCCAGCCTTTGCAGTCCCCAGCCCAGGTGGGTGCCACAGGGACGCATCCCCTCCCTCACCCGGACACCAGGAGCCCAAGGGCTGCAGGCCCCAGGGGCCAGGGCTAAGCCTCCGCGGCCTTGCCTCAGGGGGAACCTGAGCAAGGGCTAGTTTTCTGTGGGAAGGTGCCGCCCAGTCCTGGGGCCATTTCAATGGTCACCCTGGCGTTGGCTTTTCTCCCCTCCATCCTGGGTCATGGCTGGGAGGTAGCTGCTGTTGGCGGTAGGGACCATGGGGGCCTGGTCACTCCACCTGCACCCCTGCTGGGTGACTGAGGGGTCCTGAGGGATCCTGGGAGGATGGAAGAACAGGGCTGGGATCCTGGCCTGGGTGGCTGTGCAGGCAGGCTGGGGCCACCCGTGCCACAGCCAGCCTCCTCGCTCACCATTCGGGGCAGCCCTGAGTGGGCTGTGCCACCTGGCGGCTTCTGCCCAGACTTGGGGCCATGGTTCCTTCCCCATACCCCACCCGTCCTGGGCAGGAGCTGCTTCTGGCTGCAGGGCGGACAATGAGCCGGAGGGAGGGGTGGCCCAGGGCCAGACCCCCCCTATCCCAGCCACACAGGAAGACGGCATGTCCTGGAGTGAACCCGCCGCCAGCACTGTGATTTGGGACGCCATGTTCTCCAGCAGAATCAAACTGATTAACATACTTTCAGCCTTAAAATAATGAGAGGCCCTAGGACCCTGCTTGGCGGGGGTGGTGGGGGGACATTGGAAAATCTTGGCCTGTGCCTGTACCTCTCCTGCACCCGCCCCCCAACCTTGTGCTTCACTGACCTCAGAGTCTCCTCTGCCTGCATGCACCCCCAAGTGTGCCCACCAGGGCCTCCTTCAGGTCCTGGTAGTAGGCGCCTCCCTGTCCAGTGCCCCTGTGTGCTGTTGTACCCCCAACACAAGCTGGGACCTGCCTGTCTGGGTCCCTGCTGCGCCCAGTGGCAATGGGTTTCCCCTCATCCCCTCCACTGGCCTCTCCTGCCCAGCCCCACCCTGTGTCGCCTGCTGTCTGTCCTGCAGGGTTCGGCTCTCAGGACCCAGCCCTGCGGCCTTTCCTGCCCCAGCCCTGGGCCACCTGTGTTTCTGTGCACACCGCATGCCAGAGGGCTGCCTGCTGGCCAGGCTCCTGCCCTGGAGAGCCCTGGAATGACAGGGTCACTGTGGGAGCCCCTCCGCATCCCAGCCTGGGCAGAGAGAGCAGATGAGCTCCCTGCAGAGTGGCCTGGAGGCTACCCACCTCTCTGGGCCTCTGGCTCCTTACCACAGACCACCCCACTCTCCTGGTGTGGCTGGGGCTGGGCAGGGCACTCCAGGGACGGTCATCAGGGTTAAAGTGCTGACAACCCCTTCCTCAGTGACCCCAGGGCCGGCCTATGGAAGACCAGGTACCCGCTGAGCTTGAGGGGGGAGCTGGGTCGACACATCCACGCAGAGAACAGAGGTCCACGGTGTGGGGCTGCCCTCCTGGGCCTGGCTAGCCAAGCAACAGCCCTGGGCCTGTGCCATGGGCCGACTGTCCCCTCCCTGCTTCCTGGCCTCAGGCCCTGCCCCCTGGCCACTGCCCCCCTCAGCCCTCAGCGCTCACCCAGGCCCCCCAGCCCAGCCCCATGGCCTCCTTTCTGCCCAGGCATCACACCTGGTGCCTTTCATGCCCATGCCCTGTGCCATCTACCCACGCTGCCCCCAGCTCCTCCCGGCCGCCTCAGGGAAGCCCCCGGGATCTGCCTGCTGCTCTTGGGCACCTGCGACCTTCCCACCCAGCACAGGGGAGGGCGGTTGTCCACCTCTGGCTGGGTCTGTCTCTCCTGCTAGACTTGGCTCCATTGTTTGTTCTTCGAGGGGAAGTTGTTAAATTTTTTCCTTATCTCGGTACCTCCAAAACCTCTTAGTGCAAAACCTGGCACACAGTCGGCTTTAAAAAGCTTGTTGGTTGATACACTGCCGAGCGAGCTGTAGTGCACCACTGACCCCGGCCCTCAGAGCCAGCAGAAGTGTGTGTGTGTGTGCACGTGTGTGTCAGTGTGGCGTATACAGGCGAGTGTCTCTGTGTGTGCATGCCTGTGTCTGAGTGTGTCTGTGTCATGTGTGTGCATGAATGTGAGGGTCTGGGTCTGTGTGGAGCTCACACCCCTACCTTCCCCCACGCCCCACCACCAGCAGGGAGGGCTGTCCACATGCCCACCACTGGGTGTCCCCAGCCCCGAGCATGAGAGCTGAACACCTGCCCTGCCGGCCAGCTCACCTGTGTCCCCCGTGCCCTGGCAGCCTCCCTGAAGTACTGATTTCTCTCGGTGTCACCACCGCTAGGGCCACACCCTAGGATCCCTTGGGGTTTAGGTCGGCTCCTGACCATGAGCTCAGGGTGTCATTCTGTACGGTGAGATACACCTCCCGCCCACCGGGTGGCTAAACAAACACCGACAGCAGCGACCACACACCGAACAACATGGGAGCGATGGGGCGGCTGGAGCCTTGGGTGGGAATGTGGGTGGTGTGGCTGCTGTGAACAGCGGCTCTCGGAGCTTTGAGAAGCTAAAGGTAGCCTACAGCCCTGCAATCCCCCATGCCCCTACACCCGTGTGTCCCAGAACTGAAAGTGGGGACTCCAGTAGAGACCAGCACAGTGGCCGCCCGTGGGTGAGTGGATGCACAGAATGTGGTCCATCTGTGCAGCACCGACTTGGCACCTCGGGACCCTGCTCCTGCCCATCCGGCCACAGTCCCTCCGCATGCAGTGGTCAACCATGTCCTCTGTCCTCATCATGTCCTCCTTGCAGCCCCCTAGGTATGCAGAAGTGAGGGGACCAGGATTACAAAGGGCTCCATGTCTGTCCCTCCAGTGCCCTTCCTGACACACACCAGGTCCCAGGGCCACATCTTTCCTGGCAGCCGAGCGCCCTCTGGTGGTTACATTGGGAGTTTTCCAGGACTCAGAGGAGGAGCCTGGAACTGGACAGGCAGGTCCCCAAGGTCAAGGGCCAGCGGTCAGGGGCTGCCCAGGGACTGAGACCTGCCCTCTGAGTGGGGTACATGGGGTGAGGAGCAAATCAGATCTCTGATTTCTCAGGTGTGAGTGGTGTTGGTCTCTCCACAGTGCAGCTGGGACCATAAGGCCAGGGAGGGCGGTGTGGCCCGGCCCCTGGCCCCAGAACAGCCTCTGGGTCTTCATCCCTCAGGGCTTTACTCCCTCCCTCCTGTTTCTGCCCTCCAGGCTGGGGTCCTCCTTTGCGGGCCCGTCTGCTTCCAGCCAGGACCAGGGCCCCATGTGGCACGCAGGCTCGGGACAGGGGTAGGGGGCTGGGCCTCCCTCCCTCTCCTGCCTGGCCCGACCCCAGTCCTGACCTCTCGCCTCCACCACACCGCCGGAGGCCCCAGCCTGGACGGTGGGGCGGGGCTGGGGGGCTGTGATTGGGTGATTTATTGTAAGAAACACATTTGGTCTTCGTCCCGGTTTCTGGCAGGGAGCCCTTACAGCCTTGGAATTTCCTAACTGCTGAGAAAGCTGGAAGTGTCTTCTGTCATGTTAATGGGGTGACTTGGAAAGCACCAAAGGGTGGGGGTTGGTCACCGGAAGAGCCAACCACGTGATTAGAGGCTGGAACTTTCAGTCCCCCTGGGCCCTGCAACACCCCAGGACAGCAGCCCAGGGGTCCTCCTGGACAGGATGAGAGCCCACAGAATTCAAAGACATTCCCTTCCAGTGCGCAGTGGGCGGGCGGGCCCCCTCCTGTGTTTGGAGCTCGAGGGTCAGGGTCGGTTTCCTCTGGCCCAGCACTGAGAGGGCACCAGGCCTCCCCGGCCAGGACAGCGGCAGCTAGCGTGCCTGTGTGAGGCTGACTTGTTTGCGCTGGGCTGATTTCCAGCCCCAAAGTCTTTCCCACGTCGTCTGCAGTGTCTGGGGGACTCTGTGGGAGCACTGCCCCACACACAAAGGGAAGGAGGGGGTGG